>WEIT01010223.1:965-11037 GCA_013389985.1 Dryoscopus gambensis | reverse complement strand
CGGCTGCGGGCGGGCCCGCGCCAGGGGCGGGGGGGGGGTAAAATAGGCTGCGGAGCCGGCGGACAGGGGTCGCGGCAGTTGCGGTTTCGCGTGGGTTCGGGACCTGAAGCTCACGGAAAGTTTGTCTCTGGGACCTGGGCTCATCCAGCACTGTTGAAGCGATCAGATGTGCAGCTACGCGTCTTGTGTGCTCACACGCACATACACACGCACGAGTTCAGGACATAATCCCTAATCTGGACCGACCAGTTTGGGTTCCTTTCTCGTCCCATAGTCATATTGTGCTTAGAGACATGGTTTAGTGCTGCGCTTGGGAGTGAAGGGTTAATGGTTGGACTCGATGATCCTGAGATCTTTTCCAACCTTCAGGATTCTATAGTTCTTTGACATAGGTGTCCTGTCACGGCACAAAGAACCAACCTGACATCAATCCTTATAATTCATACTGGCACAATTCTGCTGCAGAGACCTGTGTATCCTGTCTGTATGTGGGAGTTTGATCTCTGCAATCATACTCAAGGGAAGACACTCCAATAAATGCATGTGAACAGAAAATCTCAGAACTGGAATTGAGAGGAAATTACAACAGTAGAGGAAAAGACAGCAAGCAGTAAGTAGCCAGACTGAATGCAGAGTCGGTCATTAATTGCCTTTTACCTTTAAAATCCACCAGAGAAGCAAACTTTAGTTTAAAGTCATTAAATCATTGACATCCCTCTTCTCAATTTCCCTCTGGTATTAGCAATTTTTTCAGTACACAAAAGTAAACCTATGGGTTTTGGATATGCACAATTTTCTGTTCTTTAGATAGCCAGTGTGGCAGTTTCCCTCATAAGTTCTAAAAAACCAAGGAACTCAGTCTTTCAAGACACAAAAGAGTTACAGAAATGAGCATAGATGCATCTTGAGTCATAAGAATGCCTCTGAGTTTTGATATGGAACTTTCAAAATCCAGCTCCAAGGTAAGTAAATATAATGAATGGCATTATGTTCAAGGCTGTAAAGCTGTGGCAAGTGGATCATCACCAAAGTAATAGAAATAATCAGAATCCTAATGAATGAACCGTGTTTGACTTTGAAACCTGTGAGAGGTGTGATTATCAAAATGGTTGATGGGGAAACCTCTTCAACTGTTAGCAATAAGATGTTCTTAGAATCTGGACAAGTCAAATCTTCCAAATGCATTAATAAAGTTTCACTTTCAAAAGGAAAGCTCATTATCCATGCTTTTAGCTGCAGAACGTTTTTTTGTGTCACGGTGGGCACAGGCTCTTCCTCACTTACCCAGTTTGATATGGGGGAGGGAATTAGAAGGGGAAAAGTTTGAAAAATCGTGGGTTGAGAGAAAGACAGTTTGATACGTAAAGCACAAGCAAAGCAAAACAAGAACTTCATTCACTACTTACCATGGGCAGGCAGGTGTTCTGCCACCTCCAGGAAAGCTGGGCTTCATCATGCTTAAAAATGACTTGTGAAGGCAAATGCTGTAACTCCAAACATCCCCCCCTTCTGCCTTCCTACCACAGCTGTATATGCTGAGCATAACACCATATGGTGGATGTCCCTTGGATCAGCTGGGGGCTGATCCAAGGAGCAGTCCCAGCTGTGTCCCCTACAAGCTCCTTGTGCATTCCCAGCCTGCTCTCTTGGTGAGACAGTGTGAGAAGCAGAAAACACCCAAATACCACATCAACCTTGATCAGCAGTAAGATAAAACATCCTTGTGTTTTCCACACTTCTTTATCACAAACCTAAAACACAGCACCATATAAGTGACACTTAAATAAATGCAAGCATAAAATATTGCAGACATTTAGAAATGACACCACTAACATGATGTTCAATCTTCAGCATGATTTTCTTTTTCAGCCAAGCAAATGCCGATACCGACCCATATTGTTGTATCAACTCTGTATTAACAGTAAATACATCAACAGTTCACAAGTTAAAACCACACTACTTTGACAACAAAGAACATCCGGGTCTAATATATATGTTTACTTTATTGCAAAGTTTTACAATTTCTTTTATGGAGATTATGGGAATGAAAAGTATTAAGGACAGGGTTTTTTAACTGATGTGTAGTATTTAGAGTTAGAAAGGTAGCAGTAAAAGATTATCCATGACACGGAACTTGTAGATGCTACATGTGCTTGGACAGCTGTGCTGTGGTCACATCATTTTTTTAGTTTTTTACTTTGAGGTTTCAGCTATATTTCAAGAAGAGGCATTTACTGGTATCTAGATAAGACAGCTGCTGCATCAGTATAATTTCTCTGATGCTAGGTTGTCTGGCATCTGGTGCAGTAAATTGTTGGAAAACATCTTTACAAACTGTTTAAAGTTTTACACAGTGGATAGGGAGAGGCAGAGAAAAAAAATGGTAAAGGAAAAAATCCTTGTCACTGATATTTGCCATTTCAGCTGTGGTACCTGCTGTTTACACAGAATTTACAAAGTGGTAGGAAAATGTTTCAAAGGAACAAGGGAAACTAAGTAGGAATACTTGAACTGTAGGGACCACCAAGTGAGTTTCTGATACAGCCATTTCTGAAAGTTAGTCTGAGGGTGAAAGGCTGTTCACACGAACAAGAACCTGTTTGTTGTAGGTTGCAGCAAATGACAGGCTTTTTGACAGGCTTTTTGACAGGACTGGGAGGCAGCTAAGGGTAAGTCAAGCATGACAGTTTGAGAAATTGTATTATTAGAGAGAACTGTATTTCTTATTTTCACTGTACTTCACTAATTGTGAAATGCCTTCACTTTGTTCAGATTGACAGTGTTTGAGGGAAAATTCCATCACTACCACTGTCCTCATGGTTGGTTAGCTCACAGGCTGAGAAGTTACCTTCCAGCTTCAGTAAGAGCCAACATACAAGGAAGGGCTTTGGCAAACGATTATAGCTTGACTGCTCTTTCAGAAATGCAGTTTTGGGTTTTCTAGGATAGTTACAGAGACAGTTACCTGTTTCTCTCTGTTTCTCTCTTTGCAGCTGCAGTGCCAGTATGTTGCTGCCCTTTGCAAGGGCTCCTCTCTGTACCCTTCTTCAGACAATTATCTCCTCCTTGCCTTCAGGGTTTCCTGTTTGGGGTTGTTTTTCCATGGTTTAGCTGCTCTTAACAGCTTTAAGCTAAAAGAGAGTAGATTTAGATTGGATATTAGGAAGAAATTTTTCACTGTGAGTGTGATGAGACACTGGAACACGTTGCCCAGAGAAGCTGTTGACATTTCACCCCTGGAAGTGTTCAAGTCACAACAACCCCATGCAGCAATACAGGCTGGGGGCAGAGTGGCTGGAGAGCTGCTCAGTGAAAAAGGACCTGGGAGTGCTGGTCACCAGTCAGCTGAACATGAGCCAGCATGTGCCCAGGCTGATGGCATCCTGGCCTGTATCAAAAATAATATGGACAGCAGGACTGGGGTAGTGATTGCCCCGCTGTATGTGGCACTGGTGAGGTCGCACCTCGAGTGCTGTGTCCAGTTCTGGGCCCCTCACTTCAAGAAAGACATTGAGGTGCTGGTGTCCAGAGAAGGGCAATAAAGCTGGTGAAGGGGCTGGAGGGTAAGTCATGTGGTGGAGCTAAGTGTTTAGCCTGGAGAAAAGGAGGCTCAAGGGAGACTTTATTACTCTCAACAATTACCTGAAAGGAGGCTATAGCAAGGGGACAGTTGGCCTCTTCTCCAAGGCAACCAGTGACAGGACAAGAGGAAATGTCCTCAAGCTGTGCTAGGGTAGGTTCAGATTGGACATCATGAAGAATTGATGAGGGTGGTTAAACATCGGAACAGGCTGCCCAGGGAGGTGATATAGTCAAAATCCCTGGGAGTCTTCAAGAAATGTCTGGACAAGGCACTTAGTGCTATGGTTTAGTTGGCATGGTGGTGTTTGGTCAAAGGTTGGACTTGATGATCTTGGTGGTCTCTCTCAGCCTTGAGGATTTGATGATTCTATTGTACGATTTCAAGGCCAGGTCTTATGGGGCTCTGAGTAAAGTGGTCTGCTAGAAGGATGATCTTTACAGTCCCATCCAACTCAACCTGTTCTATTATTTATGATTATTCTTGCCCCAGCTTCTGCTTACTGGCATATCAAAGTGTACTGCTTTATCCCATGGTTCTTGCTGAAAGACTAGATGTATGTAGAATAAAACTTCCAGGCTCCTTTCATCCCCTCTTATTTCTGTCCAGTGCCATCCTTCTCATAGCAATGAGTTGGGATCCTCTCTCAGTTTCTCTTGACAAGCAGCCTCGTGCAGGAAGGAGGGAGAACCCTGGGATTCTGTTCGCTAAACAGGACAGACTTTCTTGAGTTGAAACTGAATTATTGTATTTGCTATGGGTCAACAAAGAAAGGAATAGACTGTGACAGTTCTGCTGATGAATAAACCTGATGGACAGGTTATCTTCCCTGTCAGCTGTCTCCAAGAGAGCAGAAAGAAGGAGCCCAGAAGACTGAAAATCCCATAAGTGACACACATGTGAAAAAGCAGCAGTTTTTAAATGCTTTCTGTTGGAGCTGGTAATAAATTAACTATTGCTTTTACCACTTGGCAGCAAATGGGGAATAAATTTTTGCAGATGAATTAGGACCTTGTTTAACTTCCAGCAGAAAAATGAAGAGTTCTAGAAAAGTTGATGGACTACATTCAACTTTACGATGCAGAAAAACAAACTGTTAACTTACAGAAATAATACTCATGTGCTGTCATGACTTGCTCACTACTTGTCTTCAGGCACTGAGTATTTGTATTGGGAGAGCATGCTGGGTCTACTGCCAGTGTCAGTATTTCCTTTATTTACTTTTGATCTTTCATGTGTTTGAACTATAATGCCTGACAAGTTATATCACAAACTAAATGGAGTAAATGTTGATTAACAAGAAGTGAAGAAAAAATGAGGGTCAGCAGTGTGGGAGGGAAAGCAATGGTAGGCCAAGACTCACTGAGGTGTGAAGAAAACACAGCAACAGAGAAGGCAGGGAGTTAGTTATAGATGGTGTTAGGGGTCTGCCGCAGCCTTGGTGGGCCCTCAGCTGCCATCAGCAAAACAGATCTGTTTCTTGTGCCAGTGCAAACAAAAATGTCACACGGCTGTCCTTGCTTCCAGTGCCTTGGGGCATGTCTGGTGGGTGGCTGGAGCCCACTGGCTGTGTCTGCAGGGCAGCTCCAGACGGGGATTGTATAGCTGTGTTAGCTTGATCCCATGTCTGCCTTTCCACAGAGTTTGTTTGCTTGAGCATAGCGCTGGGCTAACACTTCTGCCCATCACGTATCTCTGGATTGACTTCCATCCGGAGACCTTTGAGCACAGGACAGACAAGTGTAGTATACACTGCCACAGGGCTATGCAGTTTCCCCCAAACCAGTGTAGCCCATTTGTACGTGGCTTCTCTGAGGGGTGACTTGGGTGAAAACCCATGGGGCAAGTTCATTCCTCTTGTTACCTCGAGAGATACAGTGCTGCTTTACCTTTGTGTTCTAAATGAGGAAGCAAAAGGGCAGGAAATGGTGTAGCCTTTTAAAGTATTAACAAATGAAGGAATAAAGAGGTACTGTGAGTAAAAGGATGAATGAAGGCATCTACGGCAATCTGTAATAGGAGATACTGCTAGAAGAAATAGGTTTAGTTTCCTCTGACTGTATGCCAGTAGCTCTTTATTCCTCTCATTTTATTTCTGTTTTCCCAGTGAAATGTTGTGAAGAGGAAGTTTTTCTTTGAACTGCACAGGATAATTCTATCAGACTGTTAATAACCTGGGAGTAATAACATGGAAACTGTTGTTGGGCATTTTCTATGCCACTTCCACATCTCTGAAATGAAGCGTTAACAGAGCCAAGTTTTCTTCTTTATGTTGTCAGCTAAAGAATTAACCAAGGAAAGAAAAATATTTCTCTCTTAAAAAAAAAGCTGAAATAAAAGAGGTGATGAGAACTTTATTTCATTTGCTTTCTTTCCTCAGCTAAGAATTCAACTTTTATTAAAGTATTTAAAAAAAAATTGTAGCAGTGGGCAGTAAACATTCTCCAAATGAGTCTCCTTCACTTTACTGTGGTTTGCACTATATTATTTGGCATTGAAAATTAGGAAAAGTTCCTCCATCTCCTCAGTTTTAACCTTCTCAGCCAGTGTTGTTCACTTTATACTGAAGAACAATATTTCAAGTTGAAGAACAAATTCTGTCCTTCTAAGAATGCTGCCAAACTGCTGCACAACTGTTCAAGTCCCTTCTGCTGGTGAAACTTATACCCAAATACTTGGCTCTTCCCTTTAAGCTCCAAGACTTGCTGACACTTTTTCTTAGTGCACACATGAAACCCTGCAATGTGTAGTCACTTCTCACTCCCTCGCTAGGAAACACATATGACTATTGGGCCAATGAACTTAGTCTCCTAATAACACAGGCTATCCTGATGTACAACTGTTTCCAGAAAATTATCAAGGTCCTTAGCAACACTAATCAGAGATTTATTCCCTCTTTTACCAGACAGCTGTTCCAGCTCCATTTTTCATCCATACCTGCTTTTAGAAACACTCTCAACTGAAACAAGTGCTTCTCCTACCCTTTTTGGTATTCTCACACTATGTGTATGTGCATCAAAAACTAATAGAGAAACGCTTGAGAGTCGTTGGACTTTACATGGCTGAAGACAAACCTTGAATCCTGAAGTGGATGCCCAGGTGACTTGACACTGAATGTATTTCAGCACTAAGAGTAGCCATACTGAAACAGGCTTTGTATGGTTGGTGCCAGGTAATTAACAACACTCTAGGAGTGCTAACAAAACATGCCACAAACCCTGGAGAAGTCATGAGATATGTTCTGCTCCATCTTTTAAATATTCCTATAGGCACGGATATCTTAATGCCCTCTGTAAGAACTAAACTGGAGTCAGCAAAAGCAATATATAATTTTAGCAGTTAGAGGATTTTAGCAATGAACAGCTTTTTTGATTTACTTATGAATAGATTTTCAGAATGAGCAGTTGTAGTTGTTTCGTATCTGAGCTGTATAAGTAGCATAACAGCATGTGATCAAAGAGAAAATATGTTTTCCTAACGCTCAGCAAGTCAGAACAGCTAAGTGCAGATTTAGATTATGTTTTGCTGTATGTTATTCAGTTTCATAATGTTTGTAGTAGTGCAGCATTAGGCAGATCTGCATGATATGAATGGCTAAATGAAATCCAATGGCCAGAATATTAGAAATCAGTGTTTTTCTTACGACTGCTCTGATAAGTAGACATAGCAAAATCTAGGCTTTCTGCTACAGTATAGCCCAAATGACACTTAGAGGCCATATCCAGGGAAGGGGTTAACACAGATACAGAGTTGAGTTGAAAGTCCTAGGTTAATCTTTTCAAAAATATGTTCTGAAAAGTGAAATATAAATATATTTTTTCCTGAAAAGGTAGATACATTTAAAAATATTTCTTGCTTATTACTACCACTTTCTTTTATTTTCTTAAAGAAAAAAAACAATTATACCTTCACTGTATCTACACTACAGAAGTTTTTAACATTTATTTGTACAGACTTATGTTTGGAACTTCCAAGACCAATGGTGCTACCATTGAATCCAGATGCAGAGACTTGGCCTTGCTTTTGTAATTGTTTCTTTTATAAACCTAAATCCCTATTTCAAAGTTCAGAATCTGGTTCCATAAAAAATGCTTCCAGAGTACAATTTGGCATCTAAGATATCAGTCAAGAAACACTTATTGGTAGTTTGATTTCAGTGTGGCTTTTTGAACTTACAGATGTGTCTTGAGAGTTTTATCCATGCTTTCAGATATTGTAAAGATTTTCCTTTGACTAGCAAATGGAAATCATCACACTGGGTTTTGGAATGATAGAATCATCTTTAGCTAAAAATGCCATAAAAACTCTAAGTGATCATGAGTTTTTTCTGAATAGTAGTGTAGTTACTTCATAGCAGCTTGCACTAAGGGTAAATTGCAGCCTCACAATGCTCCAGTGAACCTGTTTTCACCTAAAGAAAGGGAGAATTATCCAGCTTCCTCAAGCATAGCAGCTACACTGTGAACAGTTAATGAGATAAGCTGCTGATTCTGGTTATAGAGTGGAAATTGGCTTCTGTCTTTTTCAGCTCATTGCAGATAAACTGAGCCAACCCCAGCAGGCTTCTCTTGTGTCAGCTTGTTTGAAGACTGCATGAAGAATAACTTCTCTGCACTTGGGCAATGCGAAAATTTTGTCAAAAACTTTGCCCAAGATCTTTTATGGATTATAGAACCTAAACAACCCAGGGGCATGGAACTGGCTCTTTGCCAAGGGTGCGGAATTAGCCCTGCAGGCAGTGAGGCCTGTTTTAATAAGAATCCTGCCTCTTTACAGTGGTAGTTAAGTAAGGTGGCGAAGCCCACTTGGCCTGCTGAATTGCTTCCTCTTGGCACACACTAAGTTGCACCTGGAGCAAAGAAGGAGCTTTCTGGTATCGATGCATTTTATAACCTCTAGCTACTGAAACAATAATATAAAAATGCTTTATGTCACCTTACTGAGTGTGGCTGACCAGTAAACCCTTAAAATGAGAGAAGGCTCAGAGAAGAGGGGCAAGGACAATATGACTGTGAAGTTCAGCGAAGAATGCAAGGTAAGACTGACCTCAAATGTTGCAAAGAAGCTGACTTATCTCAGCACAAAAGAGGACTGAAGGGTGACCTTTGGTTTAGATAACCAACTATCAACAGTTGAGTGTACCAAGCTCCAATAAAAGAACATGAATGACTTCCTGAGTTCGACAGGCCAGCATGGGGGAAGTGAATACATGGATCAGCTCAACAGAGAGTACAAAAACTAGACAACTAGTAAAAGAATTTTGAAGAGAGGAATGGGCTTGACCTGTGGGTCCAATGAGTTTTAACTGTGAAGTAAAACTACTCCACATCTTGTGACTATCAAGTATAGAAGTCAGTTATGAAGATAGAAGTCAGTTATGAAGAGCCCTCACTGCCCAACAGGCTCATTGTATTTTAAGATTTTCATAAGAACTATTTCTTTCTAATGAGATTTTTCTTTAAGGAAGAACTAATAAAAATTTGATGGATTTTGACCTGATATCAGTTTCTTGCTTGGAGCAGGGATGCCTAGCAGTAGTGCTCTCCAATTTGTATGGCTGAAAGGAGTTCCATGCTGCCTCCCAGGGATCAAATAGTCTCTGGCATATTAAAATATATGAAGAGAAGTTACATGGTGTCTCCATAGTGGGAAATAATTTGGCCAAGGCTTTTACGTCATATTTAGATATTCAGATAAAAGAAAAACCCATTTTTTAAAGTTTCATTTCCATTTTGAACTAAGGAAATCTTTCGACCAGCCTTTTTTGAAAACCAGATATGCAACATTCGGATCGGAAGCTTACACCATCAATGTTTGGATTTTCTTTCACAAGTGATATTTTAGGGGTTTGGTTGTCTTTGATTCTAACAGAAGTGCAATTTCTATGATGTAGATATTAAACAATCTGCTCCAAGATGGAAAACAAATGGAAGCTGTCTGAATGAGGTTGTTTTGTGAATTAATGAACACATTATTGTTCCTTTTTCTGTTCAGAGTTTTTCACAGAATCACAGGACATTCTGAGTTGGAAGGCACCTGCAAGGATCACCAAGTCTAACTCTCAAGCGAATGGCCCATGTGGGGATTGACCCCAAAATCTCGGCGTTACTAGCACCATGCTCTAAACAACTGAGCCAATTAACATTTTCCTGTTCTGAAATCTTGACAATTTTCTCACAGAGGTTCTGAAACTGGGAAACAATTCTAGCCAACCAGCAGTAGATTTGTTGTTCTCAAATAGCTTTCATAGAAGTCATTTAGGTACCCCTGTATTTTAATGAAGCACAGGATGAAAATTAATAATGTAGTTATTATGAACAATTGAAAAAGCTTTTAAAAACTATTTTCAAATATCTTTATAAAGCTTCTGATATTTCCATTTTACAGATGTCCATTGCCCAGGGTACATGCCAGTGGCAGTACAAAGAACTGGACATGGCCTCTTGCATGCTGGCTTAGTTGAACCTCCATTAGACTATCTTGCAAGTCACC
>WEIT01010222.1:0-10232 GCA_013389985.1 Dryoscopus gambensis | reverse complement strand
AAACTATTCTGTGATTCTATAATTTGATTAGGCAGGTATTTTTTACGGCACATGTCAATGGAACAGGTAAACAAATAAAGGCTGAAATGAAAAAAACATGCAGAAACAGTTCCCACCTAATGCTTAATGCAAGAGCATTAAGAGCTAACAGGCATCAATTTGTAACAAGACAAAATCAACTTGCTGATCTGTAGAAACAAAGAGAAATGCAAATGTGCATGTATGCTGTACTAGTTTGAAAGCAAACTAGTGAGAGACTTCAAATCAGAAATACAATTTAATAGGAAAAATAAAATAAATGCAATAATACAAAAAAACAAC
Source organism: Dryoscopus gambensis (assembly GCA_013389985.1). NCBI lineage: Eukaryota > Metazoa > Chordata > Aves > Passeriformes > Malaconotidae > Dryoscopus > Dryoscopus gambensis. The sequence goes on along the minus strand of WEIT01010222.1, from coordinate 9,911 downwards.
CCACTGACAGAGTCAGAGTACAAACGTGACCCCCTGACAGTCAGGGGGTTGGTAGCAGTCCAATCAAATGGTGGCTGCAGTCCTTCTGGAATGATCGTTCTGTTGAGGCAGTGACTCTGTAGAAAGGTCTCGTCTTCATCTGAAAGTCCAGTGGCAGTGTAGAAGGGTCTGGTCTTCCTCTGGGAATCCAGCGGAAAAGGCAGCCTCTGATGTTCAAAATCTCAGCTTATATCCAGGATGGAATGCTTGGTTCCTCCCTCTGAGCGGAGCATCTCACAATGGGATGATGTAATTTTATCAGCCATGCGGTGATGGCCCACTAACAGAAGATATCCCCCTTGGAAGGAGGATGGGTCATGGGAGAGATAAGAGCTCTGCCCCACCTGGTGCCAACAGCTGGCCCATTAACAGAAGATATCCCCATGAGTTTATCAGGGGTGAGTCATGAAGGAGGTGGGGAACACTGTCCCACTGGTTTTAACAACTTATGAAGATGGTAAATAGAATACATACTTTTGGGTACTTATTACATTGTAACCTAGGACATATGGTCATGTTTATGGCAGATGGGAGAAAATGTATAGACAAAATCAAAAACGCAGTGATTGAAACATGCTTCTGGATTTAGTCAGATCCAATGTCTTCAGGCTTCCAGAGTGTCTAAAAGAAAACTGGAAGGTTCTTTAACAGAAACTTTATATCAAAGGGTCTTGATCTTGGCAGTTGAGGAGGTGCTCAAGGCGTCAGAGCCAAGATTCCTCTGCAGGCCGTGGTAAGGACCATGGTGAAGCAGGCTGTCCCCCTGCAGCCCATGAAGGTCCACGGGGGATGCAGAGATCCACCTGTAGCCTGTGGAGGAGCCCATTCCAGAGCAGGTGGGAGACCCGGTGGAGAGAGGGGGCCCCTGCTCCCAGGCTGGAGCAGCCTGTCCTTGAAGGCCTGCACACCATGGAAGAGTGACCCACGCTGCAGCAGTTTTGGAAGGACTGTTACCTGTGGGAGGGACTCAAGTTGCAGCAAGTTGCAGGCAGTTGTTGCTTGTGAGATGAAGCCACATTAGAGAAGTTCAGAGAGGACTGTCTCCTGTGGGAGGGACCCCATAGTGCAGCAGGGGAACAACTCCTCTCCCTGAGCAACGGGAGAACCTACAGCTGATGAACTGACCACAGNCAGATGGTAATAGAATAAGGGGTGGAGAATGTCCTGGGTTACCATGTATTCTATTTCCATCTTCATGAGCTATTGAAAATCAGGTGGAGCAATGTTCCCTGCCTCCTCCCTCTGGGCTATCTGCTGTTAATGGTCCATCAGTGCCTTATCTCATAACTCACCATCTCATTGTGAGATGCTCCGCCCAGGGAGAAGGAGCCAAGCTTCAACAGAATTACATCAGCCAATTCAGGAAGACTGCAGCCACCATTTAATTGGACTGCTACCAACACCCTGTGACAACAGGGTGTCAGGTTATATTTCTGACTCCGTTAGTGGTTTGGTGAGGGTGTTGAGGCACTGGCACAGGTTGCCCAGGAAGGTTGTGGATGTCCCAACCCTGGCAGGGTTCAAGACCAGGCTGGATGGGGCCGAGGGCAGGGAGGTTGGAATGAGATGATCTTTAAAGTCCCTCCAAACCCAAACTATTCTGTGATTCTATAATTTGATTAGGCAGGTATTTTTTACGGCACATGTCAATGGAACAGGTAAACAAATAAAGGCTGAAATGAAAAAAACATGCAGAAACAGTTCCCACCTAATGCTTAATGCAAGAGCATTAAGAGCTAACAGGCATCAATTTGTAACAAGACAAAATCAACTTGCTGATCTGTAGAAACAAAGAGAAATGCAAATGTGCATGTATGCTGTACTAGTTTGAAAGCAAACTAGTGAGAGACTTCAAATCAGAAATACAATTTAATAGGAAAAATAAAATAAATGCAATAATACAAAAAAACAACCCACTGACAGAGTCAGAGTACAAACGTGACCCCCTGACAGTCAGGGGGTTGGTAGCAGTCCAATCAAATGGTGGCTGCAGTCCTTCTGGAATGATCGTTCTGTTGAGGCAGTGACTCTGTAGAAAGGTCTCGTCTTCATCTGAAAGTCCAGTGGCAGTGTAGAAGGGTCTGGTCTTCCTCTGGGAATCCAGCGGAAAAGGCAGCCTCTGATGTTCAAAATCTCAGCTTATATCCAGGATGGAATGCTTGGTTCCTCCCTCTGAGCGGAGCATCTCACAATGGGATGATGTAATTTTATCAGCCATGCGGTGATGGCCCACTAACAGAAGATATCCCCCTTGGAAGGAGGATGGGTCATGGGAGAGATAAGAGCTCTGCCCCACCTGGTGCCAACAGCTGGCCCATTAACAGAAGATATCCCCATGAGTTTATCAGGGGTGAGTCATGAAGGAGGTGGGGAACACTGTCCCACTGGTTTTAACAACTTATGAAGATGGTAAATAGAATACATACTTTTGGGTACTTATTACATTGTAACCTAGGACATATGGTCATGTTTATGGCAGATGGGAGAAAATGTATAGACAAAATCAAAAACGCAGTGATTGAAACATGCTTCTGGATTTAGTCAGATCCAATGTCTTCAGGCTTCCAGAGTGTCTAAAAGAAAACTGGAAGGTTCTTTAACAGAAACTTTATATCAAAGGGTCTTGATCTTGGCAGTTGAGGAGGTGCTCCAGGCGTCAGAGCCAAGATTCCTCTGCAGGCCGTGGTAAGGACCATGGTGAAGCAGGCTGTCCCCCTGCAGCCCATGAAGGTCCACGGGGGATGCAGAGATCCACCTGTAGCCTGTGGAGGAGCCCATTCCAGAGCAGGTGGGAGACCCGGTGGAGAGAGGGGGCCCCTGCTCCCAGGCTGGAGCAGCCTGTCCTTGAAGGCCTGCACACCATGGAAGAGTGACCCACGCTGCAGCAGTTTTGGAAGGACTGTTACCTGTGGGAGGGACTCAAGTTGCAGCAAGTTGCAGGCAGTTGTTGCTTGTGAGATGAAGCCACATTAGAGAAGTTCAGAGAGGACTGTCTCCTGTGGGAGGGACCCCATAGTGCAGCAGGGGAACAACTCCTCTCCCTGAGCAACGGGAGAACCTACAGCTGATGAACTGACCACAGCCCCCATTCCCTGCCTCCTTGTGCTGCTGGGTTAGGAAGTATAGCTGGGAAGGAGAGAGGGGTGGGGGGAAGATGTTTTTAAGGGCTTGTTTTGCTTCTCATAATCCTGCTCTGGTTTTGTTAGCAATAAATTTACTTTACATCTCTAAGTTGAGACTGTTATGCCCTTGATGGTATCTAGTAAGTGACCTCTCCCAGCCCTTATCACAACTCATGAACTCTTCATTATATTTTCTCCCCTCTGTCCAGCTGCAGAGAGGGGTGAGCAAGCAGCTTTTGTGGGTGCCTGGCATCCAGCCAGGGTCAAACCACAACACCCTATTAGCCCAATAAGGACATGGCTGATGCTAGAGGCATACAGGAGGCCCAAGGGACATGGCACACACCTTGGTTCAAGGACTTCAGCCTTTAGCTGGCTGGGAGCCATCACTGTTTCCTCAAAAACCAACTGTCAACACTCCTCTGCCAAGTCAAACATGTCATCTGGGGCACTGTAGCATCAGCTGGCCTCTCTGTATGCAGCACTGCCCAGAGGCTGCAGGTCCAGGGGCACATGGGTGGGTGGCTCCTGTCCACAGCTCCCTGCCAGGATGGAGATCCCAGAATCACCTACCAGGGGCGCTGAGCAGCTGGGAACAGTAATTACATGGTTGTCTTTAATTAGGTTATACTGCAAATTTGATCTCATGCACAGGGGAGGCAGCCATCAGAGGAAATGTATTTCTGTAAAAGGTGTGATATTTGAAAAAATAAAATTCTATCCAAAATAAAGCAGTAAGACAAAATGCTACCAGAAGAAGCTATTACAGGTGATACAGGAATGCTCTCAGAAAATAGCAGCCTGGGAAGCTTTACAAGCTAAATATCAGCATTGTGGTACAGAGTTAAGGAGCTAATGGGTTTTGTATCTCCTTCACAGAAAAAATATTTTCATTAAAGCAGCAAAGATGTATATATATATATCTGCCATAAATATTTAACAACTCCACATCAGCTTGAAAGAAGCAGGCTGAATAGAGCTGTCATTTTGAAGCAGTCTCTGTTTCCAGACACAGGTAATACTACCCCCTGCTGTAGGAAACCACAAAGTGCCTGGGTGGGTGGCACTGCAGCCAGCACAGCCAGCAGCCCCAGGGAAGCCTCTGGACACCGTGTCCTTCTCAAGCCCGGTGGGAAATCACTGCTTTCCCTGGTGAGCCACCCTTGGCCCATCCCAGTTGCTGCCCTGAAGGTGCTGTGCAGGGTGCGAGGGCAACAGAGAGTTCCAGAGTCCCCATGGCTCTGCACCTCAATGCAAAATGCATTGACCTGCTTAGCTTAAAATGTGTCTGTACTGAATTACATTCAGGCCTTTGCTCTTGTTTCTATTAATTTATAATTTATGATACATATGAGTGACTTCTAAACCATGTTCAGTCTTTTATTACCCTTTCCTCATGCCTCATTCTGTTCCCTGTTCAAATTGCAAAGTGATTTGAACCAAATATTTACTCCCTAGAAGGCTGAATAAGAAATATAGTTGCTCTGTTGCAATCAACAGCCTAAAATCCAAGTCTAAGCTCAGCCTGTGCGCTACACAGCATAGGCCAGGGCTGCTGAAGCATAGCCTCTTTTAGGGTACCTCAGCTTGTGCTGAAGGGTCTGTCCCAACCTCTCGGGCAGCCTCTTCTTTCCACCAGGGTGGCTTACAGCATGCAGACAGAAGAGAGCACTGTCTTCTGCCTTCTGAACATCTAGGAATTTCCAACTCCTAGGCTAAGAAAATGCAAGAGGGACTAACTGAGAGTCTTGCAGCAGTGGATGTGTGTGCTCATGGAGTAAGCAAGGAGAAATTCAAATTAAAAGGGCAGTCATACTCCCAGTACCCAGAACTTCTCTGCTAGGAAATGTCATGTTATATAACAGTCTGTTTCTCTGGCAGCTCTTGCACTTGAAGGCATGTGAAACCACACACCTTTACGTGGGTCAGGGCAAAAGGAGATGGCACCAAATCTCTGAGTGTGAAGGAGATGGAGAAAATACATTCACTCTAGCAATCACTTTTCTCATCTACTGATCTTCTGAGACCCTCTCCATGCAGGAGTATCCATCAGTGCTCTGCTTTCAAACTGCTACAAAAGCCTGCACCGACTGTTTTACATACAGCTCAGTCCAACTGCCACCCAAGAGCGGCATGTCCCTTTCGGTATGTCCCTTTTTGTCACAACCCCAGGCCACAGTTTTGAGTCTCTTATGTTCAGTGCAGACAAGAAAGCCTTAGACTACAAAAGTTACCCACATATTTAAAGCTGGAATCAGCCATCAAACAAACTTATTGAGATTGAGCACAGGGAAGGTATTTCACTGGGTGATACATAATTAAGCTGGGAAAATCCTTCCCACTGTTGTTGCAGGTAATAAGTACGTACTGGGTCAAAAAGTGACCAAAAAATCCTCCTGGGGAAAAAAAAAAGCAATGCGTGAAGTTTTATTAAGGTCTTACTTCCAGAATTCAATAAATTTCTAGATTACTGATCTCTAGAGATTAGGAGTTTATTGAAAGAAGTACCTGTATATGATTGCCATACTCTAACAGCCTTTCTATGGCATCTGTTATCCACACCACCTAAAACTGAGTCTAAAAGTCGCCTGAGCTAACCCAGTAGGGCAGCACTTGTGGCCAAGAAACAACATTTTAGGGATTGCAACATTTTAGGGATTGCACAGTTAAAAAGAACTGAACAAAATCATGCAGCTGCAAGGCTTCTGCAAAAATAGGCAAGGATTTCTGTAAGTCCCAGTTTCAAGTTTATCTATAAAGAACAATTAGTAAATGACGTTTGAATTGCTGTAGTTATTTATGTATCACACCCACTTGTTCCTAATGCTTTGGTCTTCAGACAAAATTGAACCACCCTTTGTTGAATTCAGTTTATTTTGTTTAGAAATGGAGGGGAAAGGAGAATTTTGGGTATTTGAATCCTGAGAAAGAGTATCAGCAGCTCTAGGACTTAAGGTCCTGTAAAAATTACAGCTGACTTCACACAGTAGGTCAGTGTGCCGTAAACAGAGTTAACCTAACATAGAAAACAGCTGCTTCAGAGCCTGGACAGCAAAATTATGGCCACAGGAAGAGAAAATTTTCAAGGGGACAGAACAAAGGCCCCACAACCCAAGCTGCCCTCCTCAGGAACACAAACCTTGTGTGCTGATTTTTATTTTTCACCTGTAATGCAGAAATAGCAGCATTTATTTTTGTCATAACACCCACACACAGATCAGCTTGCCAAAGACTGAGATGCCCAAAAGCTAAGTCTAAAATATCAAAAGCAGCTGAGGGAGATCTACTGAATTTCAGCAGGGGATTTCTGCAACTTTTTTTAGCAACCAGAGATGAATAATAGCCTATCTGAAAGACTCTGAAGGATATCATTTAGACTTAAACAAGAGCTCTTCAGACAGGCAGTTCTCACACCAGGAAGGAATGAGCAATTCTGTGTAAATAACCAATACTGGAGTATGCCTCTTACAGCAACTCCCACTTCCTAGGCTGCTCTAGTCTTTTAGCAGGAAACTAAGCTCCCAAAATTCACAAGCCAGACTGTATATGGCTCAGTTGTTTCTAAAGACTCTTAAGACAACACCACTGAGTAAATGATAAACTTACATATATCCAGCACTTCATTCATTCATTGCCTGTAAAAGAAGGTTGATAGAACAGTGTTTCTCCAGCTCTGCTCCAAGAGGGCAATGAGCTCCATGCTGCTGAGCCTGGAAATGCATTTAGAGATGTGGCATGCCACAGGCATGGATACAGCTCTTTTGTTTATGTGTAATGCATAAACTTATAACACCTTCAAATGATTGCTTCAAATGATTAAAAGGGCAGTCATACTCCCAGTACCCAGAACTTCTCTGCTAGGAAATGTCATGTTATATAACAGTCTGTTTCTCTGGCAGCTCTTGCACTTGCACTGTATCTGATTGTGGGAGTGCTTTTTAATTCTATTATTTTTCATTCAAATTTCATTGTTGATGACAGAAGGGAAAGAAAAGCAATTAATGGGAAAAGATAATAAACAAAACCTATGTAGATAAAGAATCACCCATGCTCACTTGATCTATTGCTGCAGGCAAATGAGATAAAAGCAGGCACTGTTTTCTGAGTGATGTATTCTATTGAAAGCTCAAAATCTTAAACATCAGTCCTTGAATGTAATGAAACAATTACCATAATACATAACGTTCATTATAACAAAGACACCAAAGTGCAGCATGCTGTTCTCTCATCCACCCAAACCCAGTAAAAGCCAAACAGAGGGTACCAAATACTCTTAAGCCTGGCTGCAAGATCTGGGACTTTACATTAGAGACTTACACCCAGCTTTGCTGAAGATATACTTTCTGGCCAAAGGCTCATTTTCTTTGCTTTGTACTGCAACTTCTACACTTATGAAATAAGAGTACAAGCCAGAGCCCCCTTCAGAAATAAGCCTACAGCATAAATGGTACAGACCTGAGGATGGGCTTTTCTGAAGTAACGCCTCAAGCATCACAGAGCTGAGATGAGAGACGATTAACTATTTGAGCTGTGCCATGGCTACAATTCTTGTCACGCTGTCACCCCACCTAGTCTGAACGTAAGCAGAATTAAAACCCGTAAGACCACCCTGTCTTCAAGACAGCACTCCTCTCCAAAGCTCTACCATGCTTGCTTTTGCAGAGCTCTTCTTGGATAGGAAAGCCTGGTATAACCTTATTATTTACTGAGTAGGAAATTCTGCAAACATTGCCTATAAAAAAAAAAAAAGAGTCAATCTATTTACCATGGGCAGGGTATAGTGAGGGTTGAAATACTGCTTGCTGACTGACATTGTGGAAAAGATATTCCTGCAGAATCACACAAGTGGTTATCTCCACCATCACCCCCTCTCATGCTGTTATCTTGTACCAGCAGATTTCCATAAATACTCACAAAAATTTACAGAGGCTGCTGATCATTTAAACTGGTGGGTGAAAGCACAGCACTCTTAGGACAGCCTGGTAAGGGTTAGGGCTTTGGCAGATTATGTATCAAAAGGTTTTCACAACATTTTTCACCACCTCCACTTTCACTGCATTGCAACAAGAGAAGAGGGTTCCTGCTACAGACAGACCCTGCCAGCTTGCATAGCTTTAAACCTTCTTTCTAAATTCAATCCCCAACATTTTTTTTCTCTCAAGTGATACCAGCACTGTGCATACTTGAAAGTACAACATCGAAAGAGTTGGGGAATAAGGGCTGAGGGTGGACACATCTGCAGTTTTAGGTTGAGTGGAGCAATATGAAATGCCCTTGATAACACTGCTGAAGTTGGATTTCCCACAGCAGTGGGAGATGTGCACAAATGGAATTTTTGGAAATGCCTCTTGTTGGCTGAGCTCCCTCTGTCCCTCAAGAGGACATGGAAAAGCAGTTACTGGGGAATTAGAGTTCCAAAAGTTTCAAATAAACATATTTCCTCCCAAAGCCCCCAGCAGCTTTGTAGTTCATATCTAATTGAGGTAGAGCTGTTACTTTCTGCTGTTTCATTACAGAAGGAGGCTGAGTGTAACACCTCTCCCTTGCATGCAGCTCAGGGCTTGTGGAAGGAGGTCAATGAAAAGAGAGAAGCTATTCCTCCTGTAACCCACCAGGCACTGTTCTCGGCAAAAGGTTTGCCTGTCACCCCACACAGCTTGTCTTTTCCATAATTTCCTTGGTACCTTCTCATTTAAGGCACAGACTTGCTTAATTACTAGAGACAAGCTGTAATCTAAATGCTAAGCTATCCCTCTGCTTATGCTGCACGGGAGCAGTGAGCTTGGTACTGAGTTTCCCAAAAAAAACAATGTCAAAAGTCAAAATGCAAGAAATCCTTTTGGATTTTGTTGTGGAGGCATAGATACAGCTTCACAGTCCTCTGCGGTCCACTGATCAGCACAAATACGTGGTTAAGGACTGCAAGCTTTTGAACAAGGCTCTTCAAAAAAAATTAGGTGTATTTCAAAAAATTAGGTGTATTTCAAAACTGTGGATTTCTCTTCAGATGAAGAAGGAATGATTTCAATGGCTTTATCAAGAATCAAGAAAGTATTCCCTTTATGTCTTTTTAAAGGATATTAGAGCAAGACCACAAGCACATTGGAAAATCTGTTAAATCAGCGCACTACTTTGTGTTCATACGTTTCGAAGCACCACACTCCACTGACATAAGGAACCAGAAAGATCCTGGAGTCGGCAGCATGCCTCTGGCAGCAAGAAGTCATGTACTGAGGCTGGCCCCACTGGGTGTGCCACTACCATGTGGCACGAGCATTATGGCATCGGTAGCTACTGATGGTACAATAGACAGCCTGCTACAGTTGTTAGGCTGTTTCCTGGGCGGATTAAATTTTGATCACATACAAGTAGAACCTACGCAGCACCCAAATCTATAGCATCAGTTATGGTGAAACATATTTCCATTCATGTCTGATCATTCCTTTCCTATGAGGGCCGTTTGCTAGTTCACTAAGATAACACTAACGCAGATGCTGCAACATGGCCAAATGGTCTGAACATAAAAGTATTTTTTAAATCCTTGACTACTATTAGTTAATTTGTGTCATTAAGGTATGCTACTACCAAACAACAAACACAGAACAGAAGCAGAGTGCCTGGATAAATAAACACTCAACATCCACATGCAGCCTTCATAATCATTCACAATGATGCATTAAGTATTCACAAGCATCCATTCCTGGGAATGAACATCACACAAACAAATTCTTAACACTAGAATTTCTCATC
>WEIT01010221.1:1535-60955 GCA_013389985.1 Dryoscopus gambensis | reverse complement strand
AAAAAAAAAAAAAAAAGGCAAAAAAAGCAGCACCTGACAGATGGATTTAGTCTTCCTTCAGCACAAACATCTATTTGCCACTAAAAGTTTGGTGAATACACTGGTCTCAGCTCCCAGTGCATCATTAACAGGCTGTGGGGTAAGGTGGATGTTGTTTCTTCAAATTAATCCCTCCAAGAGGGAATGGTCAGAGCTCTCATGGAAATCATACTGGTTTATAGTTTGTACATGGCTGGGGCAAAAAGAAAATTTTATTTGATCAGATAGAAGAAACAACTCTGAAAATCAGGGCTTGGTCCCTCCCCACTGCAATGCTTAAAGGACCTGAAGTGCTGACCCCAAAGTCCTCCCACCTAGGCCTACAGGCACAGACTGCTGTGACCAGGCTGGGCAGTGATTTCTGTGCAAACGCCAATGAATATAGAACCACTTCAGGAACAGCAAACAAGGAATGAAGCATCAAGCATCTCCAGTGTTGCTGAGCATTCCTACAGATTTCTTGCTGCCTTTTTCTCCTTCTTCCTGATGCAAAAGTTGCAGAGCCAAGTGAGCTGTAAGATGGGTAAGTTCTATCCAGCCCTTATGAACACTCACCTGTGAAAATGGCCACCAGCTGATTATGAGATTTCAGAAGCAGAATAAATCAGCATTGCTTTGGGTTAAATTTTGTCCAGTAGACTGGAAACCTCAGAAAGTGCATGGTGAAGTGCATGGCCACAGGCTTTGTTCCTAAGTGCTGAAGCATATAGAGACAGCTTAAAGATACCTTCTGGAAATTTTTGCTCTATCTCACTCCTCTACCAAGGTGAACCTTTACACAGTCCTGATTTTGAGGATATTACCTTTCAGCACTTTCCTATTTCCAAGCCAACACTGAGCTGTATTTTCTTCTAGGCTTTACAGCACACTTTTTTACCATGTTGGACTCAACTAAGGCTAGTCTCCATTTTAATAGATGTATTTTCCACAGGAAATTAATGTATTGTTTCCCCAAAGCTATTTCAGTCTCTAAACTTCACTTCAGTCTGCCCAGTTGCACGATATTTCAGCCAGCCAAACAAATCTAGTGCCCCTGACAGTCCTTTTAGTAGTGTTAGCCAAGGGAATTATGTCAGGCTCAGATTTACTGCTTGGATCCTCCAAATGACAGTGCCCTGCAAGAGATCTAGTGGATGAATATCCCCGTGATTTTTTTTTCCCCAGCAACCCTGTATGGAGAGAGTACAGTGTTTTCCCAATTGTTGTGTTAGTTTTCTGACCACATGTGTGCCATAGTACCTACAGGTACCAGGATATATGGTATATATGGACAATATGTGTATCATGGTACCTATAGACACAAAGATATATGGTATTTACAGACTGTACATTTATATAGATATCAGTACATTCTGCCTTTGACTGTGGATTTGTATATTTGTAAAAGTCTTTTTATTCAATATTCTGGGTATTTTAAAAATTATCATGGGTAGTTTGATTTCTCCCTTTTCTCAATAGGCATTAATGAAGTGGCAGCGGGGGTGCAGCTTCACTCTTACAGTGGCAAATACTTGCAAACAGCGATGATGCCTTCCCTGAGCCCTTCTCTGTCGGGATGACAAGGCGCTGGCGGCTGTCAGGTCTGCGTAGGAAATCTCCACAGCAGTGCTGAGAATGTTTATTGTAGGGAGAGAACTTTTGCCCTGTGAAGTCACCTCCTACTAGTCACCAGTAGGTTTCTGATATTCTATCACAGGAAATTCCTGGTGGACCACAAAAGCAATCCCCTGAGTCCAGCTGCTGGCGGGGAGCAGTGGTGCACCACACCGCCTGGCTGAGCCTCAGCCTCCAGCGTGGGGCAGAGCACCTGTGCCCTGCAAAATGCAAACTCTGTGCTCCTCAAACAATGTTAAAATGAACTATACAGAGGGGCAAAGGTCAAGTGAACCATTATTGTGCTGCATTTTATGCAAACAAAAAAAATGTATTAGAGGATGTGCTTTGTATTGTAACAAGGTACTGTAAGATTATATTTAGGCTTCATGTCTTTGAAGCCCTTGGTAACACAACTGTATAATCACAGCTCTTGATGTTAATGAGGAAGTTATATTATAAGGTACCCTGTCTAAGTGGGAACAGTGTAGGAAGAATTAATAACCTTTAGGAAAGCGTATAAAACCAGCTCTCAAGACCTCCAGTGCTAGCTATATCAGGTGGATATATACACATTTCTACAAAGGAGAAAAAAAGAAAAACAAGCATTTGAAAATTACTTTTGCCACCTTTGAATGCAAAGGTATTGCTTGTCAGGTGTCTTTTTCTTGCACAGCTTGGAGGGCATAGCCATCTTTAACACTCTGTTTTCTTCTGCTCTTTTGCCAGAGTTTCAAGAATTCACTCACAGTAGCAAGCAAGACTGGATGAACCTTTATCCGTGTGAGATAGTGCACAGAGGGAAGCAGCCTTGGAAAAGATGAACATCGTGTATGTGGCTGGATGTTATGGGTCTGTTTGTCCTTTATCTAAGAGACATAAAACTCCTCCTTTCTTTATAAAGATAAGGATGCTGTGGGAGCAAAATAGTGACCCCTGCTAAAAATGGATGACACACATCCAGAGAGCTGCTATTAACCTCTAACCAATGCCTAATTTCATCTGTCTGCAGCCTCAGCATGGGTAAGCCTCCTGAAAAGGGCCACGTCTGGGGCTTTTAGGATTTTGATGCCACATTCCTTGTTTACTTCTTCTGAAATGCTTCCCTGTTCATTGACTTTTGCATCACCACACTGTGGCTGACCAGCCCCATCAAGGCAATCTGTGCCAGTGTGTGCAGGTGCAAGAAGCAAGGAGCCAGCATTCAGGCATCAGCTCCTTTAACCAGAGCAGTGCAGTGGAACAAAATTATGCTTTAAGATGTTGTGTGGTTTGGAGTTTAGGAGGTGGTGCATTTTTTTTGAGTTAATGAGTATGGCTGCCTCATCTGTTTTTGCAAAGAACATTTCTGGGAGGGGAAAACTATGTGTGGCTGATCATGAGCACTGTGGTAACCTGCAGCAGCTGCACCAGGTCCTTGTAATCCCAGAGCATCTTATTTCTAAACCTAGGAGAAAGGCATTATAAAGATGTTATCCAGAGTCCCATGTGATTTAGAGACACATACTCCATTTTCAAATAGTGACTTACTGAGAAGTGATGGGCTGGGTAAGAGCTGTAGAGAAGTCAGATGGGCATTTTTGAAAACTGTACCCCTTATTTTAAAAGAAAGGAAAACGTGAGGCAATCGCAGCTGATTCAGCATCCGGCAGTCTCAGCCAAGTCATATTTTACCTCTTCCCTTCCCTCCCCGCACAAAACTTCCAGGAAAACCTGCAAAGAAAAGGCATATGTGGGTAGGAGGAGACCTGCTTTTAATTTCTGCACCTCCTATTCAACACAATGCCACACAATGCACAGGATGCGAATATCCCAAGGTACCTTATACAATACAAGTAACAAAAGCGCACACACATGCACCAGAAAAGGGGGAGCAGCAAGCATGACGTGGTTCTAAAACAAAATGCAGGTAAAGCTGTCTGTAAAATGCTTATGTAAAGGGGATAGCTGAAAAAAATCATCTTGCGAAAGGAAAAGGTGGAAGCTGAAGGAATGTTCAGGTGATCACAAGAATTTGATTTCTGTTTCAGAACAGGGTTTATCTGTTTTTCCCTCTCATGTTGAAAGTAGTGGTCAGATCTTCATTATCAACAGTTCAATCAGTGCCTCCCCAGTGAAACACCCACTGATGCCTCTGTGATACCATCCATAGAGCAACCTATAATCAGCATTGTGTCATATAATGGTGCTAATTATAACAAGCAGCAAGGGCTGTGGTTGGAAATATATCGTGGGTGTTCCTTGTTTCCCCTTCTTCTGACTGGAGAGAAAGTGTGTGTAGGAGCTGCTCGCTCCGCAGATCCACCACCATCTGTTTAAGAGAGATCATTCATGGGGCAAGACCAAAACCACTATTCTGGTCAAGTCATGGAAGGTATTTGGAGAAACACCCAGCATTAAAGCTACTGTCAACACTAAATGAGTGCATCAGAGCCTGAACAAAGAAATCTAGGTTTTCTTCAACTCTCTTGATGATGCATTGCTCCACATTTCCATTAGAAAGACAGTGTTGTGGATGAAGCCCTGGAACCTTGCCTGACCTGCTCCTGCTCGTAGGCTTATGCACAAGTTAGTGGTGAAGGAGCTCACAAAATCTGCAAACCTACAATCTACAAAAACACCCCCCTATGTAGTCTAGAGATATTTGCAGCAAGAATGTATTCTGTATTTTTGAAGACGAAAAAAAGCAAATCACTTTAAATAAAAAGTGAGAGACAAGATCTTACAGTCTTTCTTTATTAAATGCACCATTTTTTAATGTAAAGGGGTTTGTATCTGGACAAAGAACATTAGATCATTTTTAGTCAAAACAGTGTTAACTAGATCAAAATCAAATGTGAACATACAGAGACAGAAAGGAGAAACTGCAAGGAATGTAAGTGGTATGTAGCCATGAATCACTTCTCCCTATTGCGTGTGGTCCCTAGAGTAACTTAACATGCATTACTTCTGTGTTTAACAAAAAATAGAGCTGGCACTTTTTTTTTACATTTGTGTGTTGATGGGCAGTTGCTATCAGTATAATGTAATTTTAATGGCCACACAGGATTTTCTGCAATACCTTAGCTGCCTAATTCTGAATCCAAATAAAATAAGCAATACAAAATTTTTCTTTTATAAAGGTTCAGTTACCACATCAAATCCATACTTGGTGTAACATTATTAGTAAATTTACTGGGAAGGAGGAGGAAGAACAGCAAAAAATACCAGAGAAGTCTTTTTTTCATTACAGAGCGAGACAAGGCAGAGATTTTATGTATTGACACTTGAAACCATGACTGGAAAAACCAAATGACCCAGACCCATCCACAGTCATGGTACGGCAACCATGCCTTCTGTGGGGTGTAGAGCTGTAACTGCTGTGCTTTTTAAAGCCACATCCAAGTTTTCTGTAAAGAACATGTGCTTACTACATAGTATTGTATACTACTACTCCTTACATTGCACTGTAGCCCTAGATTTTTTTTTCCTAAAAAAAAGAAAAAAAGAAAGGAAAAAAAGATCAAATATTATTTTGTACTAGGTAAGTACATGGTACTTAAAAAATTAGTTCATCTTTTGTGTGTGTTTGTGCATCCAAAATTTTGTATTTTGATGAGAGATTAGATAAATAAAGAACCTCTCCTTCAACAGGGTCCAGCCCCACTTCCCAGTGAGCTCCTCATCTGCAGATTGTAGGTTAAAGGCTTCCCCTCCTCACACAGCTCTGCAGAACTTGGCTTTGGCTGGCATCTCATAGCTCTGACCAGCTCAGGAAAAGGAGTCATCTGTTGCCTGGACATTGGACTGAGTGGTGAAAGTGACCAAAAATGAATCAGTAGGTTCGTTCCAGTAAGTGATTTCATTTTTCTTGTGTTTAAAAAATTTACTTGGCTGAAAGCCAGTGACTTGCCTAGAAAGACGCTGAACACAAATGATGTCTGCTCTGTGAAAATTAGCTTGTACTGTGCATCAATACCCTCTTATGTGTTCTAGCGTCTGTAAGTGTGCACTTATAAATCTATCTTTTTATGGTAAAATAGCTCCCAAAGCTTATCCCGTGGATATTCTGCTTATAGTTCCTTGCAGAAGATAGAACTCTTATCTCTGCATAACATCTGTTGATATATTTCCAGTCACCCAGAATCCAAATTTGTTTGTGGACAAGTGGTTATAGGCAGAGCCAGTATTTGGAGGGTCTTGTCTCTTCTATGGGAATTGGATAAACTGAATGGAAAATTATGTCTGATTACCACTAAGATTTTCTGCAGTTTAAAATTATTCCTATTCTGCTCAGTTGAAACCAAAACCTCGTGGAGGGACTGAAGCTGTTGGATTTTGTGTATGTAAAATCAGAAAGACTGAATCAACTTGAAGTAGCCCTGAGGTATGAGCCTACAAATTCAAGGAATATTTCAAGAGTATGTCATGAAAACAGACTTCTGTCTGCTCCATAAAGGAGCAGCTCTGTAGAGGAGCCAGAACCTCTCACTCATGGCTACAGTATCACTAAATTCCTTTCAGAAAAATTACTTTTTAAAGCAATTAATCCTGTTGTTTTCCATAGGTCTACCTTTGAATGGCAAGATAACCTTGCTCTGCACAGAGTACAAGCTGCACTGGATCTGCTATGCTGTCATTCCAAATTTCCTCCATCAGATTCCAAGGCAAAGAAAAAGGAACAAGCTTTAAAAAACTAAATAAAATATATAAACCCCACATAATGAAAAGCTGACACTTTTAATTAATCTTGAGACAAGAAAGGGTTTTCTGTTTGGGCAATCTGCACAGAAAGGAGCAAGCTTCATGTGAGCAAAGGTACAAGTAAAATTTTTCTGAGATCTTTGGAGTGTAATAAAGCATAACCTAATCAGGGATGACTATTTCACACAATGAAACAGGTCTGACACCCCAGTGTTTCTTTGGTGAACGCAGAGCTCTGATGCTGTTCCTGATTAGATACAGTCTCACCACCCAGATGGACATTAATCACCGATATCGACAATCTCAGCCTGGCAAGGCAGTGGGAAATTTGTTCAACCCCCAAACCCTAATTTTACAGTTAAGACTTCTCTTTCATTTTGGTTTGCTCTGGAACCACAAACATAAACATCTCAATTTCTGTGGGTTGTTAACACACACAACCTGAACTGAAGATCAGACCCATCTCCTTCCTCTACTTGTCTGCACTGGGTTCCACCAGAATCTCACCTATGAGTGATGACAGTGATAAGGGTGAAATTTGCTTTCAATTATCTATAGTAATGTCTTCAGATCAGAAACAGCACCTAGGCAGTTTGTGACCCATATTCAGTTTTGACTCATGCTTGTATTTCCAGCTAATAACCTACAAAACCCCAAACAACCACAAACCCTTCTGTTTCTACCCCATCCCTGCAGCACAAACATGTCAGACAAAATGACACTTTATTCTAAAGCTGCTGGTAAAGTGTTATGGCTTTATGGTAAAGCACCTGGCTTATGCTTAGGTACAATACACATCACCACAGACTTTAGTGCTTCTGCCAGTTGCTCTTAGGGGAAATGAGCAGTTGACCATATTACTGACTCCTGCATCTCCCAGGAGTAAAATTTATTTGAACAGCTATGAGTGAATTTGAATCCCCTTCCCAGTCTTGAATAATTAATCTTGGGAAGGTACCCTAAGTATGTCACTTAACTGCAGCTGGTGAGCATGGGATATTCTTTTTTTAATACAGGTTTTGGCCAGGAAGCTTCAAATCCAATGGACATTCTCATATTTATATAATTAGAAAAAACCCCTGTGTCTATCTAGGATTGTTTGGACAAGATTTGTATGTTATTGTCTCAGTGCAGCAGGAATGTCAACTATGAAGTGAGGAATTCTTCACATCCCACCCATGGGAGCAAGAGGGAATCTCTGGCACATCCCTGTGTCCAGTCCAGCAGCGAGACAGCTTTCAGTTGTTGGACACGGCACAAATTAAAAGTGAACTACAAAGTAGGGGGGAGCATGGGTGTGTTTTGCTTTGACTGTGCTGCAGTGCACAAAAGGACACATTTTCCTCCTGATTTTTTTCCCCTCTGCTTGTGTTTCTTTAGTTAGTTTGTTTTTTAACATAAGTTATTTGGGTTTGTTTGTCCCTGGAAGACTCTGTGACTAAGCTGAACTAATAATAATACCGAAGTAAAAGCTGCGAAACTGGATGGAAAGGATTTAGTGGTAAATGTGGTAGCGCTAGGTTAATGGTTTCACTCACTCTTTAGGGCTTTCCAACCCAAATAGTTGTACGATTTCTGCAACTGGGGCAGTGTCAACATTCCTCACAAGGCACAGCCGCCTCTGCCTTTGCTAACGTTACACTGAAAAATGGAATACTAAATTTCTTGGCCATGTACCTGCGGGGTACTGGGGTGGCCAGTTCTGAATACTAACAGCATTAGGTACCCTATGATGGATCTATAAGTTATCTTTTATTCAAGCATCCTGACGCTGGCCAAGAGAGTTGAGCTCTTTGTGTAGCTCTATAAGGATCTACTTCCACCTTTAAAATTCTCCTAGTCAGGTGTACTTGATGTTTCCCTCTCTGCTGCTTGCCCTGCACTAGAAGTGTTGCATTACATTTCAAGAAGCCACAGAGACCACTATACGCAGAGTAGTTCTTCTGCATGGAGTCTGGCACCACAATGCTTGAACCTTCCCTGAGGCACATCCCTGTTTTGTGGGGTTAGACACCATCTCCCATTTCCTCTGTATTCATCCAGCTCCAGGAAAAGCATGGTCCCAAGCGTGATGTCCAGCTACAGGTCCTCATTAAAGAAATAGAAGCTGGGAGTGTTGGCACCTGTAGTGTCCCTGCTAGTACCTGCAGTCCTGAGCACAGAGCTGTGTGAATGGGCCCAGCACAGGGCAAAGGCTGAAAGGAGCTGTGTGCTCACACCCCATAGCAGCTGCTCCCCAGCCCAGATGGGCCCCAGCTGCAGAGTACAGTGCGCATCCATCCATGCCCTCTTCTTGTTGGCTCTCTGTGGAGATGGCTGGTGGGTATGTCTGTTCCCTAGAACCCAGGCTGTTTCCATGAGAAGGAGATGTGGAAGATATGTGTGATCTGATGAGCAGTGGCCACCACCTCCAGGTTTCCGAGGGAAGAAAGCCTAGATGGGTGACATTGGAGAGGAAACTCTTCCAGCATTTTCCTTCTTGCAGCTGGTGGGCTGCTGAGTGCCATCAGATGAGTGGTCATGGGCTTCTCCTGCAGGTCAGTGCATTGCTCCTGCTGGGAGAGTTTTAAAATGTTAGCTGGACAAAATGTGTGTGCCAGAGCAGCAGGAGCAAGCAGTCCTGTTGTGGGTGCTGGACACCTTCACACAAGGAACACACACCTTGGGTAGGCCCTGGGGCAGTCGGTGCTGCTGTGTTACAGCCTGGGATCAGCACCAGAGTCTGTTGCACCGAGCACAGCAGCAGAGCATCAGTGCTGAGGTAGGAACATGGGTTTGGCTCATATGTGGGTTTTGGAGCCAGGCTGAGTGCCTGTGCCATGGGGAAGTTTTCTGACATCTCTCTGTTCCTCCTTTAGGGCCTTCGCGATTGCTTTACCCCTAAAATTATACACTAAGTGCTCAGGGCAGGGGTCTTTGCAATATTGCCTGGCAAGGGCGTGGAAGATAAGAACAGCAACATACAAACACAGGTTCAGAACTTCTTAGGTGTTCATTTCAGACCCCTGGTTTCCCTGGTATTCCTGTTGTAAAACCCCTTTCCAGCTGAAGTCTCTTTCTCCAGAGGATCTTCGAAGCCATAACAAAAATAGAGGCATTTGTCCCATT
Source organism: Dryoscopus gambensis (assembly GCA_013389985.1). Lineage (NCBI taxonomy): Eukaryota > Metazoa > Chordata > Aves > Passeriformes > Malaconotidae > Dryoscopus > Dryoscopus gambensis. The sequence continues at coordinate 51,532 of WEIT01010221.1, read as the reverse complement.
TGACCCACTTTGTACACCAAAAGAGAATAGACGAAAAGGTGATGCAAGCTCACTTCAAGTGAAAAAAAGGAAAAAAACCCAAGAGGGCTAATCAGTTTATGTAGCCTTAGATGTAATTATTAGACATAATAATTTATTTTCTGTTTCTGTTCCTGTGTCACTGACTGTAGGTCACAGCATTACCCTTAAGGATAAATCTGGCCAGGGAATCTTGAAAAGCAGCTCACAGGCAGGATTGCAGGCTTAGGAATCCATGGATGAACAGTGACTAAGCTGGCTTAGCAATTTAATGAGCTAAGATTGATTAATACTTCTTCCTTCTAATGCTATCTGTATGAAACATATAGATCTTTTTATTTAATTTAATGTCCATTCATTTGCCATTAGTTTAGTAGCAAATTTAAGCTTTTCCATGCCCAAGTACTGCCTTTATATTCTGTTATTTTTCTGCCTATGGTTTTTATGTACTTTTAAGTATAATGCATCCTATTTGAATTATTTTCTTAAACAGTGTATTGAGGAAACACACAGATTACCTGGAAGGTGAGATCCATCATGGAATCCTCCAACTTTCAGACTTCCAGTACCTAAAGGAAACCTACAAGAAAGATATAGATAGAAAGGCTTTATACAAGAGCATGTAGTGACAGAACAAGGGGGAATGTTTTCAAACTGAAAGTGAGTAGGCTTAAATTATATATTGGAAAGAAAATCTTTACTGTGAGTGTGATGAGGCACTGGAACAGGTTGCCCCTATTCCTGGAAGCATTCAAGGCCATGTTGGATGGAACTCTGAGTGATCTGGTCTAGTGGGAGATGTCCCTGTCCACGGCAGATGGGTTGGAAGGAGGTGATGTTTAGGGTCCCTTCCAACCCAAACCATTCTATGGTCCTGTGACTTCAAAATCTTTGCATTTAACCTCTGTTTGAGCTTTCTATGAGATTTTTTCCATTTTAGCTTTGATACTTTTCAGAATTCAAAATGCAGAAATTCAGTTGCTCTTTCTGAATCTTCTTGCTAGTCTCACCTACCTGGAATGAGCTGATTTGGGATCTTGATTGCCCTATACATCTTCCTTATCCTGATTTTTCCTTTGCTAATTTAATGTTTCATATAATGTAAGGCTCTGAATACCAATGATATGCCATTAATAGATTTTTTTTTTCTTTCTTGTAGATTATTTTGACCTTAGATCTGGTACATGTGGGTCACTACCTGTAATGAATAAACTGGAATTCCAAACTGTTGTCTGCTAGATTCAACTGAAAAGCTAGGGCTAGAGTGATGAAGTAAAGGACACACACACTTCCTCATGCTATCTTGTTTTTCAGTGCTTAAAGCTTTCAATAGGTGTACCCAATTATTTCTTTCAGGTACAGCATTATGCAGTTGAATACATATATTATGGGGCTACTAATTTAATAAAAAAATATTTATTAGCAATATCCAAAAAGAAGTTGTTCAATGGATGGGTATCTGTTTTGCATGGTCACTGAATGACCTTTATCTATTGAAAACCAAAATATATCACTCTGCCATATCGGTTTAAATTCAACTTGATGGTTTCTGTCTTTATTTAGTTTGCAGCTATATTACCTCATCCCAAGCTGGCAAGGCTGGGCCACCTGGGATTTTGTGGGCGCTTTGGGAAGTGCTGGTGATTCAGTGCAGCAACTGGCACTCTGCCTCCTGAGTCTCCATGGAAAAATCCTTCACCACTGCACCTGGGCACCGTCTGTTGAAGGAGGTGGCAGCTGTCAGATGAGGTATAAAACCGATCCTTGGAAACTCCTGGGTGTTTTCTCCAGGCTGTTATGCAGTGTACTACCTAAGGAATATTTTTACGAATATTTCTCTTAAACTGATGAAGTATAGACCAGCACGCTCATCAGTAACTTCAGTACCTTCCGTGTTCAGGAGAGTCAAATTAATAACAGTCCTGTGGATGCATCAAGTTATAACATATTTGAGGGTTTAGCACTATTCCAATAAGTATTATTCGAATTGGGAGGATATAGAAGGCAAAAAACTTTCTTTTCCTGTATAACAAAAAGTGATTGAGCTAGGTTTAACTAATATGCTAGTAAACCCCAGCCAAAATACCTCTTGTTTAATCAAGACAATGTCCAAGGACTCAGATTTTAAAATGTGACTCCTAACTGGGCTGCTGTGTACAAACGGCATTAATAGGCAAAGGGGCTTCTTGTTGGCTATATTCAGTAGTGAGTGTGTGCTAAAAACGTGAATGGCCACAGCATATCCCACAGTGACTGTCACGTCTTACTCTCCAGTTAGCTTTCGCAAGTGCTGTGGTTTCTGGGAAGTGTTTTTTCCTTGTTTTGCTAGCAAAGATTTTGGTTTCTGGATATGTTCTGTCAAGGAGAGAAGGACATTTCTGGTCTAGCCCCAGCCCCAAGGACCTCCTGCTGCACCTCTCTGTCTTTCTTTCTCTATGGGCTAACTGGTGTAGGGCACAGTGGTTGCAGGGAAGAGGTAGGCAGGGGGTCACAAGCAGCCTAGAGGTGAGGCAGTCCCTACAGCCACCCGAATCATTCCCTTCTCTGGGAAGTGCTGCTCTTAGGAGCTGGGGGGAGAGGAAGGGCAGAAGTGAGCTGGGGGAATGGGTGAAGCTTATTTGGCCTCCCTGGCTCAGCTTCTTCTCCACTGGTGACTCCATATGTGAGCTTGGAAAAGCCTTTGCACAGCGATAGATGCAGAACCACAGAGGGCCCAGCTACAGGGGCAGCCTCTGTGGAAGGGAGCATATTCTCTGCATGAGCCAGCAGAGAAAAGCAGAAAGGTCCTCTCTCCTCCATACCACGTACATTTTTCAGTATGTTTCTAAAATCCACACATCTAAGAAGTAGCATATTTTAGCTCAAAAGCTAGAATAGAGACAAAGAGTTAGGCAAGTGAAATAAAATCAAGTTTAACACATGACAAAGGTGTTTCTGGTTTTAATTCAAGTTTTTTGAAGGATTGTCAGTTCTGCTGTGCAAATACAATGAGCTGATAGATATAAAATACCTAAATGGGCATAGCCTGTGTGATCATGCTTTTGAGGCAGATTCTTCTCACTTTTATCTGCTTATCTGAGCCTGATGACTCCAGTGGAAATAAAGTTCTGGACATAAATCCAAAGTTGCTTCTGATGCCTCTGTGGCTTTGATAAATACTAGCACGGCTTCCGAACTGTAGCCTGATGGTCATATTGTGGATATTACACCTTTAACCCTACCTCTGCAGAAGGGGGTTGCATTATTCATTATTACTTGTCTCTATCCAGTCCGAGTTCACAGTGATAAATCTAGCTTATAAGGCACTTACAAAGATGGGTGTGGTGTGCTGATAGCATTCATGATTAAGTGCTTTCCTGTGTCAAATATAGCCTGTAATATACTACAAACAGGCAGTCGATTTTTATACAAACTGATCTGGCTGCTATCAGACTCTGACATTTTATACTAATACTTAAAATAAATCTAGAAACAGGAAAGAAAGTACAGAATTATTGTTTTAAGCTAACTGTGAGGGCTTATCTTCAAAGTGACAGAGTTTCTATTGTATTTAAAGAAACTGGTCAGTATACTGGCATAAAGGTTAGAAGTACGCATGAAGCTGCAGTTAAGTTCCAGCCTCAGTTTTCACTTTTGATATAGACCCTCTGAGATGCTTTTTGTTCTAACATGAAGACTTAAAAATACTTTTGCCTTATTTTTTTCCAAGCCTGCCAACTTTGCGTTAAAACCTACTCCTATTGAAATCACTGGGAGTTTTGCCATGCATTGTAAAAGGTCTGGGATGTGGCAGCATGTACTAAAATCCTTGTGATTTGTTGGACTAATTGGACAAGAGCTAGGGACATGTGAGCTACCATTGTCAGTCTTTTCTTTCCACATCTTATCTTATGTAACTTTTGCATGTCTTTTTGAGGTCCCAGGTTTAATGGCTAAGAAAATGACAAAAGTTGGGTCCCCTTGAAAATGAAGAAGACAATTTTCTGTCTGAAAGTGCTCACCTTAATGTATTTCAAAGAGTTAGCACTTTTATATATGTAAGGAATAGTGAGACACTTGACCCAAACAAAAGCTGAAAACAAAACTGAGTATAAAATATTTTAATGAAGCTCATAAAATCGTCATCTGCTAAACAGAAGGCATTTCACAATCATGTTTGAGATTTGGACCATCTTGAGGCTACTTCCACTGCCAGGCTGTTTCCATGAGCCTGACTGAGACTCGATTTGTCAGTCATCTGTGCAATACACACCCATGGTCACACTAGGCTTGGCTCCAGATGTGGCCTGCTAAGTGAAAGGTGGATCACACTCACACTGTGATGGGATCTCAGCTTCCTTTCCCACAGGCTGGACAGATCAGGTGTGATATTTCAGACCCTGGGAGATTTCTTGAGTCTGGCTTATCAATAAGCACAACATGGGGGTTTGGAGTTTGAGCTCCACCTGGGCAAAAAGGCAATGGTATGGAATTCTGAATGAGGACTGAGAGAATGGAGTTTCCCATCGTGAGCTTGTTCTCAGGCCTGATGATGACTTTGTAGCATAGATGTTTCTTTTGTCATTTTGCCTAGAAGTGAAAATTACTAACTGTGGCATGTCAATGTCAAATTCCGAATATAAGGAAATGTGACACTGACACAAAATGATGGAGAGATAAAAATTAGGAGGTTCTTTGAAATGTGAACATTTGGGGTCTTGAAAGAATGGAGTGACACACTGCTCATGAAACATAGGATTCTAAAAAGTCTATTGAATTTATGCATAATGACTTTTTCTTATTACTGTTACCATGTGTTGCAACTCTTCTCATAGGTCCTAAACCTATGAAATATCAGTGGGGAACAACTTAAACACAAGAGAAATCACATTATTAGAATTGCTTGCATGTGCAAGGGTGCTCATTGGTTTACATGTCCTTGCTTACAGCAAGAAAATCCAAACTCCAAAACTTTTTTGGCAGCTTGATTAGTCTTTTGGGTGGGCATTACCAAAAGAAAATTATTTTTGTCTCAAACTGACTAGTCTGAAAATCAAACCCAAATTATTATTATTATTATTATTATTATTATTATTATTATTATTACTATTACTATTATTATTATTTTAAACTAGTGTACAACATTTTGAATCAATACACGTAAGTGGGATTGTACGTGTGGGGTGAGTGGCTGAAGAAGGAATAAAGCTTTTCTATGGCATGTGTGAGAACATTTTTTTGATTAGAAATTAGAGCATACATTCCACCAGTTTAATTACGTAACACATAAAATGCTGTTACTACAGCCTTTGACTTTCTGAAGTCATCTGAATAATTAAAATAAATTTTAGCTAATAGAAAGAGAGGAAAATATTTTTAGAGCAAGTCCATTTGTTTCTTCTTGCTGATCAGTGTTCTAATTGAGGTTAGAAGTGGGATTTGTGTGTAATTGGTCATTTTACTAGAGCAACACTTCAGTCCTCAAAGGTAGAAACTATTTCCCAAGAAATTATATTAAACAATATTAAAATTATGGCAAAAATCACATTCCTGTTCCTGGAGTGTGGAAGTTTGGTGAGTCCTTTTAACAGGCTGTGTTTAACACACTGTGATGGCAAGGGGTGAGGCAAAATTGAAGGAAAAAATGCCTGACTGACACCACCCCACCCAGATAAGGCCACTGCTTAGAGAAACTTGGGAATGTCTCAATGCAAGTGCTGTGCCAGGAACACACGCTCTGCTGCATCCAGGAGTGATTTTCAATCACCCAGCTCTTAAAGAGGTCAGCGGTAGCAACAGCCTGCAGGCTTGTTCTCTCCTCTCAACACAGGAAAGACTCATGCCCCTCCTGAATCTGATTTAGCTCCTTTTTCGTGCAACCTCTACCTTATTTATAGAACCACAGAATAATTTAGATTGGAAAGGACCCCTGAAGGTCATCCAGTCCCACCCTTTGCTCCTGACAAGCCTGATTTAAAAGCCAGATGAGGTTATTCATGGCCTTGCCTCATCAGGTTTTGAAAGTATCTGAGGGTGGAGATTCCCCCAGCTCTCTAGCTGGGTTTAACCACTCTTACCCAAATTTTTTTCTTCTTATCCATGCTGAAAATTTTCCCGGACACAGGTTGTGGCCATTGCCAATTGCCCTTTGGCTGCACACCTCTGAGACAAGTCTGACTCCATCTTGTCCTTTCAGCAGCTGAAGATCGTAGTCATATTCCTCTCCACCCCCAGCCTTTCCTTCTCCAGACCAGCAACATTGGTTTCCTCAGCCCTCCTTGCATGTTGTGCCCCACAGCCTTGGTGCTCCTCCACTGGACTTGGTCTAACACATTAATGCCTTTTACTGTGAAGCCCAAGAGTGCACATGGCAGAGCACTCCAAACGCGGCCTCACGGGAAGGGAACAGCTGTTGGCTGCTCTCTGCTAAGGCAGCCTGGCATGTTTTAGCTTTCATTGCCTCAAGGGCGCACTGCTGACTCATCTTCAGCAAGTTCTCTACCTCAGGTCCTGCCCTGCAGAGCTGCTTGCCCTCCCAGTCAATCTCCAGTTGGCATTGCTACAGGAGCTTCTTCTGTTCCGTGTGAAGGACCTTGCATCTGTTCTGCTGAACTTTATGAAGGTGCCGTCAGCCAGAAAGGATATATGGTTTATATCAGTAAATCCATCATCCCTTCCTCTACAAGAAGACCTTTCCTCTGTGTCTGTCTTTGAGTTTTAACTTTCTGATTTTTGTCAGAAGCCCATGGACGGGTAACTAGCTTCCATCCCTTAAATTTGGCTCTGCACCACAGAATCTCTGTGCTTTATAACACTTTTTACTGCCTGTGAGTAGTCTCAGATAGGATCAGGTCCTTCACAGATGAGGGTAGGTCTAACTCTCTCAGATGAGCACACTACCCTGTGTTAGGTAAAAAGCAGAGAGGACTTCAAGTGATTGTATCACTGGTCAAAATGAAGAAAAAAACAACAGAAAAGAGACAAGGCTAATTAGGCAATTTTCAAACCTCTGGAGAAGGTATTCAATAATTAGGGAAAATTTAAAAAATAAATACAAAAAAAGAAAAACCCAACCAAAACCTGAGGAATATCATATAAGAATTGGCATACGAGAAATTAACATATGAGACATTATCACCAGAAGGCATCAGTTAGTTCATCCTGACCTTTCTTCTATGCCAATGTCAATGCCCTATCCCCGGAAGTGTTCAAGGCCCAGGCGGACTGGGCTTTGACTAATCTGGTCTAGTGGAAGGTGTCCCTGCCCATGGCAGGGGGAGTTGGAATTAGAAGGTATTGAAGGTGCCTTTCAATCTAAACTATTCTATGATTCTGTGTTGCTATGAAATGTGTCATAAACAGGACCCTATTTCAGCTCTTGAAAGTGAGAAAGAGTGTAATAGCAGCTTTTTCTTCTACTGGAAAACAAGAGAAATTTCTGGACACATGTTCATAAGAAATTAAGGAACATTCATTATCTGGGAGTATGTTCTTTTTATCACGGGTGGCAGCAAAAGAACCTCAGAGGACTGAATTTTATACTGAATTCCATGTCTCCTATTCTGGTGATAGTATTCAGGAAAATACTAAAGGAGTCTATTGAGAAGGCAAGACTTTGAGGAAAACCAGGACATTTGCACACCTGATGGAAATTCAGCCAGGCTTGTCCCTGAAGAATAGATAGTGTTTAGCAACAGACTGTGTATCAAACAGCTGAATATATAGTCCACAATCTCTTAAAAACTTAATTTAGGTCCTAAACTTTTAAGCAAATCTTGTACAATTTGTGTTAAACTCTTAGCTTTTCACTTGAAATCCCAAAATGATCCTTTGTGATCTCTTCACATGTGATTATGTTTATTTGCAATGAAGTATTCTCAAAAAATATTTGACATTTTTGGAACACTTTTAAAAAAGTTAGATTGTCATCTCTTCTGTCAGCAATACATGATCACTATCTTAATTAGAAAAGGACTGATAATAATATTAAAATCAGTGAGAGCTCTGCTGTAGAATTGATCTGGGACAGATTCAGTGTCTAAATTATAACTAAATTTTTGCATGGTCAAATTAGAGATGTGAGCAGAGATGCAATAGTTCCCTCCATCACAATTATTTGAATGACTGTGTGTTCATCCTGCAGGAACAGGAGCAAGAGATAAACATGGGAAGGGTACAAAATCCAGATGCCCTTTGTTCATGGCACTGTGAGGAGGAAACTTGAGAAAGCCTCAATGCCTGACTCATGGCAGACCACCTTGGCATTGAATTTGGAGTGAAATTGAAAATGTAGTTTCTGACAGCAGCAAAGATGGCCAAAGGCATTGACAGGGCTCAGGGGTCAGACTCAGAGGTGACAGACTGATCTAATTTCTGGGATTTGACAAAAACAACACATCTGGTTTAAAAAACAAAACTGAACGAAAACTTAATGTGAGGAAAAAAAGATGGCTTGGAGTGTCTGGAAGGCCTTTGCCAGACACTCTCACTCAGCAGTGCAGTTCTCACTGTTCTGGATCAGTTCTTTGCTGTTTATCTTGAGTAAAGCCCTTTGTAATTAAGTTAATACTGATTTAATCATGACAATAATAGCTGGTAGATATCCAAGGAAATGATAACAAAAATTAAGCAGTGTGCAGATTGCATCTATGACAAGAGACTGAAGAATAAATGAATACTGCAGAGCCAGGTCATACTGCAGTTTTCCTTTTGAAACTGCTGTTAAAAACAAAACCAAACAAGTCAGAAAACTAGGGCTGCTTCTTCTGCAAGATTACACATGATTTGTGTAATGTATTGGACTAGTTTGTTAACACAATCCCATGAAGTGGTGAGGGTTTGACAGCCACGTTATTACATTGCAACTTGGCTGAGAGGTTGTGGGAGACGCACTCATTGTGTTTTAGGTCATTTGTGTTCATTAGCAAGTGCAAAGTCATCAAAGCCACGTTTGCCTTCTGCTAAGTGGAGCTGCAGCTCTCTCACCTGAACTCAGCATCATTCAGATATGCAGCAAGGTTGTCCCATCTAACACCTCATCTTCTAAAGAAAATGAGTTGGGATCATGAAGCATTAGGCACAGCTCCGCTGTTTCCTCAGGTTTTCTAATTACCTGGCGAGCTGTCTGCCCAACAGCAGCAGTGGATTGGAGAAGTCTTGGGGGCAGGTGGTGGAGCCACTACCTGCAGTGCCAGTACAATACTTCATCAGGCTTAGGTCTCCATCCTTAGACTGGAGCTTTCTTAGATAAGGTAGCCAGTGCTAGCAGAGGAAAACCCTTTAGCATGATTCATGTGTTACCTGAAACAATGTCACAGCACAGATTCAGATTAGAAAATGTAATTACCCTGATCAGTTGTTTACAAAGAAATTGTTTGAAGCTTTCCAAAGACATTGTTTGCCATCAGGGCAGTATCACTTCCATTGTGTGTTTTGTGTACTGGCCTGATAGATAAAGATGGGAGCTCCCAGAAAATGACTCTCCCTCAGAGCATCAAAGTTTTAGAAGTGTTTGTAACTCAGCTACAGAATCTCATGCAAGATGCAAAATGCAACAGTCTTTAAATCTGCGACTATTAAGTTCATTATGTTTTAATTTGAAAATTGGACACTCAGTTTTTCAAAGATTTATGGCCTTATCCTGAACACACTGAAGTCAGTGGAAGTTTTGTCCTTGGCTTCATTTGAAACAGGATAGAGTTCTTGTGGTGTAATGTTTATCTCCAAGCAATGGATTCAAGAAATAACTAGATCTGAGTCGTTATCGAGATCACTTAGAGCTAATCAGATAAAAACTCTACAGTTTTGAGGGAAAGAATGAGAGTGCCAGAAATTTGGGGCCACTGAATGCTGTGGGAAGACGTAGTGGAGAGCATTTCTGTGCTGACAAAATTTAAATCACAGTCAGAACTATTCTAAGCTGGCCCAAGCTGGAAAACCCATGCCTGACTTGCAGAGCAGAGCAGCTCTGGAGGATTGTCATTTCATTTTGAACTGCTGTTCAAAACTGGTGCTGAGCTTAAATGTTACTTTGCCCTGGGGTCAAGATGAGTTGAAGCTATCACCAGTTATAATCGGAAAGTAAAATCTGTTTGGAAAAAGAAAAATTTGAATGCTGGGGATTGCTATGTTTGAACACAGACAGGTTCAGACATTTTTCTTCTTTTCCTTCTTCACATTGATATAAGGCTGTTGGGAGTGGGGATTGGGGGAATTGACAGTGACTCTGCTACACTGATTTTCTGGAATGGGAAATTTTTCTAAATGGGAGAGAGTTTTGCAAATAATTAACCAAACACAGTGACAAGAGCAGTAGAACACAAAGGTGAAGAATACATCCGTAACCTTAATTGTGCTTTAGCATGGCTGATTTCACAACTATGTGACCACATTCTGCACTGACTTATAGTGCTTTACAGATGTGCCTTTTGAATTTCTTCCTATCCTTGTGCAGACAGACCTTGGCTCCCCTTAGGCTCTAAAGGTGTTTGAAAACAGCGAGTCTAGCCCATGCAAGATTTTGTGATATTTAATTCACTAGTTTTCAGCCATTATGGAGGAGTGTTAGGTATGTGTAAAATGTACAGGTTTTGATTGAAAGGATAATTTTATTGTGAACAATGTACTGAATGCAGCATGGGCTGCTCAGAAACCCAGCTGAGCTGAGTTAGCTCAAACTGCCAGCAAGCTGGTTTGTGATCCAGTGACAAAACTGGATTGCAATGTTTCCTCTTGCTGTGGTGCTGGTGTCTAATTGCATGCCCTGCATCACTATGATGTGACACAAGGATGGAGCAGAGATTCATATTTGTAAAATCTGGGATTCAAATAGCTTAAATATCTAGCCTGGGAGACAAGTCCAGAGAAATCTTTCTGTATGGCATTTATTAACTATTACTTTTCAAGGGTAGATGAGAGACATTTATAACAATCTTTCACCTTTGCTAGCAAAAGAAGGAGTAGCTTCTGTTTTCTTTGAAACCCACCAGATTCCCTGTTCCTGTGCAGAGGTCTAGAGAGCTGCCAGAACCACAAAGGCATTCCCCAAGTAGTGGTTTCAAAGATCTCCTCCCCTTACACACACCCTTTACTCCCACTTCACTCTGCCTTCCTCCTCCTCCTCCAAGCTGCCCCCAATGGCTTGCTTGCTGGAGGCTGTGCCAGAAAGAAAATGCAGATCCTTATTTTAATCACCCTTAATGGCTGGGAGAGCTACTGATACCCCACCATTACCACTTGTGTCAGAGATCTGCCCCATGAACACGGCTCCTGTTGGAATTAATGATAATTAAATGTTGGCTGCAATTCATGACAGTGGTTTTACAAATCCAGAGCTAGGTCTCACCTTCTCCGCAGTAGGGGTGTGGAGATCTCTCAGCTGGCACTCCTGCACCATGATGCCACTCTGATGTTGATTCTGTCCTCAGCCTTGCACTCATTTTTGGTAATCAGATCCCAGCGTTTTCACATACTTAGGTTGTCAGTGGGGAAGCAGTTTTTGTCTCCCTGTGCTCGTGACAGTGTTGCATAAAGCCACTTCCTACACACAGCATAATGAACCGGAATTTCTTTCCTACAGAAGGCCATATCCTCCCTCCAGCTGTACACACAGAGTCGACACTTGTAAATGCATGCTAACCCATGGCCTTACACAGTGCTATTACTCCTGGTCTCTGTAGGAAATAGCCATCCAGATGGAACCAGTCGTGAAATCCAGATTTCATTTTTCAAGTGTGCAGTAGCTTTCCAGTATTCCAAAAAGAAGATTTCTTTGGAAGGGGGCAGGATAAAATTCTTGAAGAACCAAACCCGTTGATCTGAGCTATTTCTCCCATTCCCAGAGTAGCATAGAGACAGCCAATAGACCACATACAGGTATGAGTGTAGCAGGAATATCCAAGTGCTCACAGTACTGGAAGACACTGAAAATGTGAAGGGGTCTGAAAAACTGGTATTTAATGCACTGATCTTTGGAGCCTTCACAATGAGCATTGTTAGATATAGGATCTGCTAAACAATGAGTCCTTGATAGGACATAATGCCTATTCAGAAGCTCAGCTTTGCACACTTGCTCTTAAAACATCCTTAGCTCAACTTAAATTTACCTTTGTTACACACAATGCACATGTGACAGACAGTTGCATTCATTCATCTACTTTATTTAGATCTTTGACAGGCTTACCTACTCTGCTGTAAAGCTGAGATTCTTATGGGTTCTCGAATCAATGTTATTGTTAATTAGTTCCTTTTGAAATTTTCACTTTCAGATGCTTCAGATGGCACTGAAATAACATTGAGATAAAGGTAGAAACCTGGAGGTCTGTGAGTGAAATCTGATTCTGCGTAATTGCCTTCTGTGCTTACCTTATATTCCCTGCTTGGACAGTTTCTCCTTTTGAATAAGAAACATAATTTACAGCACATACCGTACTTCATCTACCAGCAAGTAAAGACCCAAAAGTACTGCTTGTTGTTAGCAAGCAGTTGATCACCTCCTATTACCTCAGGCTGGCAGCCAAGCTGGCAGGTCTGGGAAAGGTATGACAATCCAGGATGCACTATCCTGACTGTACATAATGTGCTCTGCCAGCCAAGCAGAGGCCTTCCGCAGTGAGAGGCATTCCTCTAGTATGACAGTAAATGACAGGGACAAAAAAATGGCAGTTTTCCCCAGAAACACTCTGTTCCACTTTAGTTTCTTAATTGGGAACTGACTTGTAAAAAAACCTGCTTTTATAAGCTTGCCTGCGCTTTCAAATTTTGCCAGTGGCTCCTACAAACACGTGAACAAAAGTGACCATTTGAAAATAAGTAAGCATTTAAAAGATCATAAACTGAAAAAAGGATTTGAGGGTTTCAAAACCTATAAAAATATGTTTGTGCATTCATTCATCTGATTTTAGAAGAGTTGTTAACTATTTCCAAGGTCTACAGAAAAATTTGAAAATAGTGGTGATGTCTGTATAAAATGTGTGCTTAAATTATAGCTGTTTATGGCAGTTTCTGGAGACTCTCAAACGGAAAAATATTTTCTGGTGGAGATGCTGACATGCTGCAGTTCCAAAGAGCAAATCAATAGTGTGGCTAGACAGTCCCTTGTAGTAGTTAAGGTTTTAATTAGAGGTAAACACTACTTAGCCCGTCTGATACAAACTCTTCCCAGGAGCTAAGCAGTTCATGATTCAGATTTCTGTCTGCCACTGTAAAGTGCAGTGTTAATAGGGGAAAGAAGGAGGAGAGGAAAGGAAGGACTGCTAAACATACAAGGTTGTTCTTGTCTTTGGACAAGCCTGTTCTTGCGTCCCTAAGAAGACAGTTTGCATATTAGTTGAAGCAGGAATGCCAAGATAACCTTTCAAGGAGGGGAACTTATGCAGCAGAAGTAATTACTGGTGTGGTTGGCCAAGTGACCATCAGAATGATCTGAAAAGATCTTCAGATTGATTCTGATTTTGATCAATTACAAGGGTGAGGAGGAAGTAATGCATTTGCCTATGTTCCTTGTTTAAGCGTTAATAAAGTAGATGGAAATTAAAAGTAGAAGCTATGGAATCTCCTGGAAGCAAATTTTAAGAAATCTAGAAATGAGAATCTCTGCTCAAAACTTGAGCAGAAGAGATTTCACTCATGGCGCTTGGCAGCCCACTCATTGCTCACATTCACTGCTAATTTAGGTGCTGTAGTACAGAGACAGACTGGCCCGGATTTTACAGCTATTGCTGGTCCTTTCATAGCTCCCACTTATCCCTCCCTTTCTGCAGTGCCTTAAAATGACATTGGATATTTACGGTTTTGATAGCAAAAAATATAGGCCTGCCTTTTAAATGGCCGTCCCCTTCTGTCACAAGGCAGCCTCATTATCTGTGATTGAAGAGGGTGAAGATTGCTGGCATGTAAATAAGGTGCTTGGCGAGGTGGCAGACAAAGGGGCTGTGGATTGACATGCACAGCCACCAAGCGGGAGCCGGCGTCAGACACCCTGGCTTGTCAGCTTTGCTAGGAAGGCTCCAAATCATCGAATCATAGAATCATAGGATCATGTAGGTCCTCTAGTAAATCTCACAGGCAAGTCCACCACTGCACCATGTCCCAAAGTGCCACATGTACTCACCTCTTAAGTACATCTACGGATGGTGCCTCAACCACTTCACTGCGCAGCTTGTTCCAGTGTTTGACAACGCCTTCTGTCAAGAAATGTTTCCTAACATCCAATCTAAACCTCCCCTGGTGCAGCCTGAGGCCGTTTCCTCTTGTCCTGTCTCTCGTAACTTGGGAAAAGAAACTTAGACCCACTTCTCTACAACCCCCTTTCAGGTAGTTGTAAGGAGCAATAAGGTCATGTCCTGTTCTCCCCTAACACCCCTGCACCCTCCTTTTCTCCTGGCTGAACAACCTCAGCTCTCTCAGCCTCTCCCCATGGGACATTTTCTCCAGACCTATGATGAGCTTCATTAAAAAGGGCTTGTTTCTCTTTGGACTCTGGCCACATCTTTGTCCAAATCTAGAAGATTATTCTAGAAAATTAGAACATCTTCTCTGCCAAATACTCATGTATCTTAAATGCCATTCTTACCTATTTGTAGGAAGAATACTATTTCATCTAATTAAGGATGAGGCTAAGTGCTAATGTCTGTTTATTTTTAGAGACTAAGTTAGCTGCATTAGAATTTGTCTTTTGTTTGCTTTGTTTACACAGTGTTTTCAGGCCTGAATTTCTAAAGGTTAGGGAGGAGAGTTACTGAGGCTTTGAGCATAAATCTCAGCCACTCTCTGTACTGGGCTTTACCAGCTCTGTGGCACCTATTCACAGGAATGCCTTCATTATCACTTCACCCATCTTTTTCTTCCAGTTTCCTGGTGCAAACTGGAAAAGAGGGAGCCAGAACTCACTGTGCCTGGATTTTACAATGCTTTCACCCTGCACTGAATATTAAAGGCAACTGGAAAAAGGTCTGTTTGGATTATCAGGGCACAAGTCCACATAAACAACAACTTATCAGATATTTGTATTGTAAAAGAATCACTTGGTAGTACTGAGGAATATCACTAGAGACACATATTTCATGTGCTTTATGACTCATTGTTTTTCAGCTGTCATATTCGAAAAAAAACCTTAAGTATTTTGAATCATTTCTTCACCAAAACTGCAAAAGCTTTGGGGAGTTTTTTGGTTGAAAATCTGATGCAGGTGTACATTATTTTTTAGGGATAGTTAAATATATTCTCATACACTGAGGTGAATAGGACTGGCTGATTCGTGGCTACAGCATCCCCTGCAATTCTGTCTGAGTACCTCACTGTGCTCTGTTAATTATCTCGCCACTCTTTAGAAAATAAAAGTTGTTCTCCTGTATCACTTAAGGTAGCTGTGTGGCATAGGGAAACCTGTCCATGGTCACACAAGATGTCTGAATCAGAAACACCAGTGTCAGTCACTTAAGTTCTTGATTATCCCCCTAATCAAGAAGTTTTCCTAACAGGGAAATACAAACTTTCCAGACTAAGCCCTCACCTCTGTTCTATGATTTGACACACGCCCCACCTTATCCAGCTGTCATCCCTGCATATCTGTGTGTGACTGCTTGTTGATCCTACTCCTGCACCTCCAGCCCCTCTTGTACCCAGCACTGCCTTCCACTGCCAAAAAATCCTTATGCCTTCATCAACTTTGCACCCTCTTCCTAAAGCTCTGCAGTGCAGCTTGGTGGGGACATGCAGACTTAGATAACCAGTTCTATGTTTTCCTGGGGACCAGGTCAGCTCAGAGCACCCAGTCACTGCAGCACCAGCCTGCCAGAGTGGTCTCCAAGCTCCCCTGGTCACTGAGCCTCTTGCTTTTGCCAAAAATATTGCAAGGAGCCATTATTCCCACAGAAATGTGACTCTGAGGATGTGTTTTGGTGTTCTGACTGTCCTGACCAGCCTGAGCATCCCCTGGGCAAATGACCAGTCCCATGGGGCTGGGGGAGCTGCTGCACTGTGGTTTCCAAACACTTAGGAAGGAGAAGTGGGGAAAGGGAAGAAAGAAGGGGAAGGAGAAGCAAATTACCTGCTGCCAAACCCATGTGGTAAAGCATCCTGTGGCCTAACTCAGCCGGCTACTCCACCATGCACACTGCATCTACAGTGTGTGATGAGAATGCTGAAGAGCTGGAGAAGAGTAGAGCACTGGTGGGCCAGAGGGGAGGGGAAGAAAAACAGGAAACTTAGAATGGAAATTAGGGGAGAGGCAAAATAAAGGTGAAAATGTCTTAATGTTGAGATCCATGGTCTTATTCAGTCCTCCTCACAAAAAAACCTATCCCAATTTGAGAACTATTTCTGCGCTGAGGAATGAAGAGCAAGGCTTGCACCATGAGGATAAGGGCCAAGGCAGGCAGAGGCAACTGGGTTCTTGTTAGTGAGTCACTGTTGTTTGGGCAAGGCCATCATTTTGTCTGGGGAAAAAGTTTTCCTTCAGAGGAGGGGACAAAGAAGAGCTGGCTTTATTTCTGGATCTTGCAAAACATGCAGAGCTAGGAAAAGCATTTAGAGACACCAGCATTGATTACATCTTAGCTGGTTCTGTGACTACTAGAAGTCTCTATGGCACAGTTAAATCTAAAGTATTAGAGTGAGGGGTAGGGTCCAGGATGCTGTGGCTAAGATAATAAGCCTTGTACTAGTTGTTTGCTTCTTGGNTTTTTTTTTTTTTTTTTACTGGATCCTGCAAAAGCTGCAGGGTTTCTAATTACAAGTTTAGACAGTAAATTGTGGAAATGTGTGTGGGTCAATAGGTAAATTTGCTGTTTCAGTCCTAACAGTAAACATATTCTGGGTAGTTTTATATTTGTGTATAACCAATTTATCCTAGACCAGACACTCAATCCGTCTTTACATTTAGTCACTGCTCTAAGGTGAGCATAGCCTGTCCCTGTAGGATCCTGCAACCTCTTTAGATTTTTAATTCCTACTATCTTGAATTCAGAGTCCCCTCTTCAATGCTATGCTTAACTTAGGCCTGTGACATGATTGACACCATCTACATTAAGAAATTTGAAGTCTTTTGCTACTGCTTTCAGCCTTTGCTGGGCTTTGCATACCAGCTTCTGTTTCAGCTAGTTCTAGCCCCACTTTTATAGCTCATTAAGCCTAACCCTGTCAGTGCTGGTTGTTTCAACACCAGTCTGCATCTTATCCATTTCAGGCATCTCTCTGGGTGCCTGCCCTCATCATAGACCTCTAGGTATTGTAAAATTCAGTGATAAAGCAATCTTTTCATCTCTTGTGCCCAACTCTAACTGAACAGTAAGGTACAGCACAGAAGGTAAGGTACAGCACAGCAAACTTGTGTTTCTGCCAGAACTCAGCACTCGTTCACCTTTTTTGGCTTATCTTCATCCTACTGTAACTCTGTGTGTCTGATAATTAAATCAGCTCTGTCCTGGGCACAAACTCTAACCTCAAGGTGTGACTGTAGCCTGATTATGTTTATAAGGATGATGACAGAGTTAGCAGAGATCTATGCTTTGAAATACGCATTTTGTATCATTGTTTATGCTGCAAGCTACACAGAGGCACTCTGCTATGATTATGCCTTAACCCTGTGTCACAAAGGTGAGGACAATTCACTGCTGGATCCCACAAGCCCTGCAGTGCTCGGATGAAAGTTCAGTCTGACAAGTGAGAATAACTTAAGCCATGTTTTAAAATATAAAATTTTATAATCTTGGGTTCAGGATAGGGCTTGGTAAAGTTTCTCATGACGTGCAAGATATGTGTTGTGTTAGGTCTTGTTAGAGTCACAGCTCCTCTAGGTACTGACAGAGGAAGTTTTCTTGTTGCGGATAGATGCTGTAGAGCCATCATTAAACTATGGTTACTTCTTATCGCCTGTAAAAGAAGGCTGAAGAATTGAGACTGGATGCTGTGTCATTGTTCTTATAGGAAGAACTGGGGTGGGCAACACATTGAAGAATTTTGTGACAGCCATGAGTCATGTGGGCTTTGGGATGGGTCTGGGCTTAGGTTTAGGATAACTCTAACTGTTGTAGCTTTATAGTTACATAGATAAAGCTCTTAGAGATAAAATGAAGCCAGAACCATTAACATATTTAAAGAACAAATATGCCCTGTTTTTATTTTTGCTGTGGGAAGGATTTCTGAGATGCAAGGAGGCTATACTGGGGATTAGGGTAAGGATTTCGGACAGCCAGAGCTAGATGTATTTCTGAATCATTCAAATCACTGCAAGGATGTGGGCTTTTGCTAGTCATGAGAAAAGTCTTCTGATTTGTGCTGGGGCAGGTATAAGTCACTGGGATAAGGTTCAAGGTTAGTGTATGCCTAAACACAGCTTTATTCTCCCTCCATTTGCCTGTGGACAACAGCACATGCACTTCCTGTTTGTGACTTTTCTAAAAATGAGTCTGAGTGGGAACAGTTCAGGTCTGGAGGGTCTTCACGTTCTGAGGAAACGAGGATCTCTCTTTGAACTATGTGGTTCTGCTCCTGTTCATCTGGAATTTGGAAATGTTAAATATGGAAAGGGAAAATATCTAGAATGCAGTGCCCTGCTTAAATGCTTGGTTTTGACTTTTTAAGAGTAAGTGTTACAGCAGAGCTGTAGCTCTCTTTCCTGGTGCCTGTTTGAGCTGTGCTTATTTTGTTAGAAAACAGCTTAATTGCTCAGGGTGAAGAGTTAAAGTTTATTTTTATGCTGCTCTGTTTTTAGCTGCAGATTGTCATAAGTGCCTAGTAGTGGAAGCCCCTTTGTATGAAACATCCCTTATCGTATTTGTCCCTCGAGCATATTCTGTGCCAAATTATCACTCCTAATAGGCTGGTTGACTTTCTGGACAGAGGAAACATCTTGATAAGTTTGCTAAATATGTTATGTCAGAGAAAGTGTACTGCAGATATTTTATCATCTGCATAAGGACACACTTGGTTCATCTCTGAAGTGCCAAATTCCCTAGGCTCACCTGTTGAGATGCCTGTTATTCACAGCATCTGATTACCCAACTGTGTACACTTGGCTGCCATATTTTTCAGAGACACTTACGCAGTGGCGTTTTGCAATGACGTCAATTCTTTTCCTGTCTGACCTAGAAGACTTCAGTGACTCAATGTTGGCTAAGCAGCCTTAAAGATTAAATCGAGGACACTAGCTTAATTACTTTAACAGTTCCTTTAAAGGATTTCCCAAGAATGAGAATCATGACAAATTGTAGCTTAGGGGATTTTAGTAATTCCTGAAACTGAAGCTAATGATGCAACCCAAGATATGCTCTGCGTTCCTGTTGATACGCTGAGGAGTTTTTTTAAAAGAATAAACAGCATTGGGAAGACTTTCATGCTACAAATCCTGCTACAAAAAATGTATGAATTTGTGAAATACATCCTACTGGCCCGACTGGAATACCTCACTCAAGTAAGAGCTGCAGGATTTGGCCACAGTGGAGTATTTGCAAAATATACACACAAATTTCTTATATCTAGTTATAGCAATTTGTGAAAAATTAAAAATTATGATCACTGTTAAATGTTCACACTTGTCATCTAAAATTATCTTCAGATCCTATTTTCATCTGCAGAACTTGGCCTTGCAATTCGGAGAAGCTGTATTTGCAGTTGTGACTAAAGTGAATGCCTCTGCTTCTCCTCTTGCTAATAAGCACAACAAACCAGACTCTGATTTCTGCTAGTCCTGCTTAAATGAGAAGTAAAGCCTGTGACTTTCACCCTCATTCTCAAGTACTTTACTGCTTTTTAAAAATACTTTGCATTTGCTATGCCTGAACAAAAATACTATGGGTTTTTTAGATTTCTCACACTAAGATATTCTCTATTGGTGTTTAGTCATCAAGAAATAGAGTCAAAACTTTGCCTCATTTACAGTGAAGTATTTCCAAAATAACTTTACTACAGTTAGTGAATTTACTCTATATTTATAATGGAGCAAATTTGAGAGATTATTAGTGATTTATTTATCATTGTGATTGAAAACTGTAATCTATCACAAGTTTGATATTTGCTAATTCTGCATAGGTTCTCACTATTTGCAACTTGCTCCAGTTTTCAGCATCGGAACTGCAGGAGGAAGAGGATCTACTTTTGGCGAGCTGGAGAGAAAGGAGGCTGACTAGATATGAAGGAATTTTGGGGACTTCTATGCAATGCTTAAGTCTTGCTCATCACCTCAGAAAAACTTTCTCCGTCCATAGTGAAGTTCTCGTGACTGCAACTGAATTGCTCTTTCTGTAGAAATGTTTGGGGGGCAAAAGTAAGGCAGTTTCCTTAAAATATTTTACAGAAGGTAAATTAGGATTGAGAATAATTAATGGTGATTAAAACATAGTATTACTTGTAGGAGTGCTGCAGGTAGTTAAGTCCTCAAATCTGGGGAACTCAGAATAAGATGCACTGAAAGAGGATACCAAGGTATCCTCTGAGGTAGCAAGATCCTCATTCACAGGTTGGCGGTGCAGGGGATATCTTTGAAGGATTTTTAGATTTCTGTAGTTACTTTCAAAGTAAAACTTTTAAGGTGTTTGGCCTTTTATTATTGGTAGGTATTATCTGTGCTATTTAAAGCATAATTTCCTAAGATATACAGTGACAAACTGAAAGTATGACACTGGGTGGGAATGCCTGGCCAGTAGCTCCATGGCATGTCCATAAAAAGGCAAAGGAAAACCAGTAGTTTTGGTCTCTTTTGTTAAATTTACTAATTTGAAAGTATTCAATATTGAATTTATGATAAAAAATCAGATACCAAAATTATTTACGATGGTTATAAAACCTAGATAGGTATGTTTTAGCTTGGTATCAACCTACCTCTCAAAACTGTCTGAAGAAAAGATATCTTTCACAATATTTTAGTTTGAAAAATAGCCCCTCGAACCTATAAAGAGAACAGCCTCTCCTCCCTTAGATGGGGTCCTCTGGCTTCACCAGCTATTTCAAGAATATCCTCAAAAAACCCTAGAGTACTACGAAATACCCAACCTATTTACCTTTGATAAGAGCAACAAGAAATGCAAAGAGAATTGTTTGCTCCAGGGGAGAGGCAGAGCTGGATGATCTGAAGAGTTTTATAGCCAGGTGTGTGTACGGAGCATCCTGAATTCCACAGTGGCCCCATTTGACAAGGATGGAGATTTCTTCTTTCCCAGCGCTCAACACTTACTCCTTCTGCCTGTAGCATCTTTCATCCAGAGCAACCACATTCGGCCCCCTCAGTAACAATTTTAGGAAATACATTATTAAAAGAATAGGGTGAACCTGTTAATTCCATTGTATCCAGACATCTTGGATTTTTGATTGTTTGGGGTTTTTTGTCATTAAATTATTTACTTTGAAAGAAGTGTTAGGGCATAAAATAAGTGCTAAGCTTGGGTTTAACCTGCTTGTGTTCAAAGCAATGGCAGGGGCAGAATTTCAAAGATACTGTCCTGAGACTCAAAGGAGTTGCCTTGGACTTCTGTGGGAACAGACGCAGAGGAAAAGAGCACTTTTGAATGGTTTGGTATCCCGGGAGCACACTAAAGTATAAAAACTAGCTTTGAGGAAATTGCTATGTCCTGAAACGCAATCATTATTTCAAAGCAAGTAACATGAAAGAGTCACAAGGAGATGGCGGAGCGCTAAGTCATGAAGGTAATATGCACGTCGTCTTGGGGGAAAACCGTTTCTGTGAGAACAGATCTTTGCCTTTCTTTCTGACTTGTCATGCAGATGTGAGGTATAAACAAAGAGTAATCAAAAGGGACTTAAATCAGGAATAAACTGATCTATGACTCCTCATGAAATATTCCTATCTTCACAGCTATTGTGCCCTTTATCTAATTTCCCTGGCTATCTGATCAGAGCTGTTTATTTCACTGTTGAATTATTGCTGAAGTCTGAGAGGGCGCTGCTTTAAACAATGGAGCTGGTCAACAGTGTTAGCAATTCATTTCCATAGTATCTAGTCCTGTTTGGGGCTGCAAAGCCTGGGTTTGCCCTTGGAGCTTTCTCTCATTCCAGATAACTTCTGTGGATATGACCAGAAGAGCACCTGAATTTAATGAAGAGAAGACACATACATTAGGGGGGTTTTGTGTGATGAGTGCACTTGATGTTGCTTTAGAATATGTATTTGCTGCTGGTGGCTGTTAAATTTGAGCTATAAGGCTTCTTGGTCCTGATCTAATTGAAGGTGTCCCTGCCCATGGCTGGGGGATTTGGCAAGCTGGCCTCCAAAGGTCTCTTCTAATCCAAACTGTTCTTGGGTTCTGTGAATAAAGGAGAAACATCCAACATCAGAGTGCCTTATGTGGTACTCTGTTGAATCGTTGTCTCCTGGTTTAAGCAGCAAGGAGTTGGCAATAGGGAGTTCTTGTCTGAAGAATCCTTAGTTACCGAGTTGGCTTCTCAAACTCCACCTCCAAAGCCTGTATTTACTGGACATGCTATAGCAGTATTGCCATGGTGACCAGGGATGGGAGGTACAGACGGAGCTCCCCCTTCTTGACTTTGCACAGATATGACTAAGCAATGTCACTCCTGCATCGTTTAAATCCTGGACTGTGTGAGGGTTAGGAAATTATTGAAAACATAGCTGTATTTCCACTTGCAGCTTGTCACCGGTGCACGTCTGATGGCACCTGAAAGCAAAAGGCTATGGCAGGGCTGAGCCAGCATCTCCTTTTTTTTGCCTGATCTCAGCTATTACATGGCATGATGCTCAAGATAGTTTTTTAAAATCTGGCAGGTCTGGGCAGTATTTCTGGTAATAACTAGTCGGTGTCCCATCATTACCACTCTGAAAAAAATACAGGCACTACTAGTATGTGATCTGAGAATTTAACCTGCTGCAAATGGGGCACACAGCAGACAGCACCAGGAATTGTAGAATGATAGAATGATTTGGGTAAGGGACCTCGAAGTTCCAACCCACCTGCCACAGGCAGGAACACCTTTCACTAGACCAGGACGTAGTACAGGCTGTTCTCAGCGCTGATCAGCCAAGCCAGGAGGTATTGTGGGCAGTTATCCAGTTTTCTGTAAGTTTGAAACAGGTAATAACAGAGTAACAGACCCTTGGAAGTGCCTCTGTGTACATAGGGCTACATGATACTGCTGTTTTTATACCTTATTTTATCAAAGGCAAGCCCACTGTGGTTTTCATGAGAACTTTAAGTGCAGATGGGCCAAGGCAGTTGCTAGATACACAGTCACTGCACCCAGTGGAGCAAGTGTCAGCTGCTCAGGCCTCTGGAATCACATAATGGGAATGCTGTTGCCCTTAGCTTGCATTCCTGGATAGTAGAGCAGGCTCTTAATCTGCTGTCCCTGCTGAGAGGATGTATGCCACCAGCAGGGAGGTTTCCTCCAAAGGGAGCAGCAAACAAACTCCCATAGAGAGGCCGAGCCCTGCCGGCAAGCTCAGCTCCCTGCCTGTGGTGCCTGGGGAGACCCACTGGGACCTCGTTTGTTGTTTTATCTCTGTTGATCTGACACCAGAGGCAGGCTGGGAGGTCCTGTTCCTCAGTTTTTCTAAGGGATTTTGACACCTGCTATAATTATCCCGGTGGTCATTTGCAGGGGGTCTAAATTCAGCATCCTTGTGCATTGTTCTAGAAGGCAGTTTCAGCTGCTTCCCTGGACACATCCAGATATAGCGAAAATAGAGGGAAATTTCCATGAATGCAGTGAGGCTGCATCCTGGTTAAGCTTGGACTGGTTTTCACACCAATTCTTTCAGGAGGAAACTGTCAATGATAATCACTGCTGATCTGTAATCAACCTCACACGCTACCTACCCTGTGTAGTGCCCCACCTTCTCTAGTTTTGGACAAAATACTAACAGTAAAGGAGATTTCACTGGGTTTCCTTTGCAGATGGAGAGCTCTAAATTGGTTTATAATAGCTTAATTTCTAAGTCTTATTCCTCAAATAAGCCAAAATTCCTGAAGTTTGCGTCAAGGATATTTCAGTGTTCTCGAATTAAAACAAAATAGGTAGCTCCTGATTCTTGTTTGCATGAAAGCAGAGTTATTTCTACACACTGTGAGCTAAGAGAGGTGGCACACTACCTATAAAATGACATCTCTGGGAATTACTAAGTAATATCGCTTGTTTTTCATCCTGAACATTATACAGTACAAATAGGAAATAAAGTATTATTATTGGCAGTGAGAGACGACAAGCCTTGGTTTTTTGCTTGTACACAAATTGTTTCCATGTTTCATTAGCTTCTGGAGGTATTCTGCTTCTTTCCTCTCCTTGGGGACAAAAAGAGGAACTTGAGCACAAAGTGTAACCCCTTCCACACCATCCTCTCTCTGACTGCAGAAACCCTTACAGAAATGTAAAGAACTATCATGATTTATCTGACTGTTGCTTTACTTTATATTCGTGCAGGATTTAGAAAAACATCAGGCAGGATGGAGATAATTGCAAGTGAATAATTACAAAGAATAGAAAGAGATAGATGGGTAATTACAAAGCTTCTCTTAGGGACAATATTGCTTGTCATTAAACTTGATGGACTGATTTTCTTTAGCATAAACAGGCAAACCTGCCTTCCTAAACACTTAAAGTTACTTCCTAAGAAACATACATTTTGTTTAGGCATAATTAACCCCTCCTGAAAAGAATAAATATCTGTTTGGAATAAAACCCTTGGCCAAATTGTTAAGACTTACATGTGGATTGCAAAAAGTCAACCACATAAAATTTTCAATATCTCTGATTGAGAAACAGGAAAAAAAATGAACTTATTTGTTATTTTGGTTTCAGAGGAGAGTGTTAATTTTTTTTCTTTCAATAATACTACTTGTTTTGCGATGATTCTTAAAATGGGCTGAACCCCCGCTCTTACATCTGAGCAGTTAAAAACATTTGAGGAATCTGAACTCAGATGTGGATGAACACTTCAAATCTGGCTCCTTTGGACTAAAACCAAATCCAATTTACTTTCAAGATATTTCAGTTACCGTGAGAACAACATAGCATCAAAGAAATATAAGACTT
Organism: Dryoscopus gambensis; assembly: GCA_013389985.1. Taxonomy (NCBI): domain Eukaryota; kingdom Metazoa; phylum Chordata; class Aves; order Passeriformes; family Malaconotidae; genus Dryoscopus; species Dryoscopus gambensis. Next base: position 26,536 of record WEIT01010221.1, on the reverse strand, counting down.
CCAAGGTACTTGCGCTTATGCTTGTGCTTATATTTGTTGTTCAACCAATTCTCTGTTCTCTGCCTCTGAAACAGATGAAAATTCTGTCCTAGGCAATTCAGGGAGTACCTGCCCCAGGGCAAGATTTGCTTGGATAGCTTGCCCTCAGTTTTTAATCTGTGCTCCTCACTGCGTCCTTGCTGGGTTTCTCATACAGTCTCATGAGGGCACTGAGCATTGGGTGCATTGCAGCCCAGCTCAGTGGGGTTGGTGGTCCATGCTGCTGCTTCCCAAGGGACTGGGGCTGGCTTGGAGTGGTGTGGGGCACCCTGCATTTAAGGCCCTTGTGACACCCTGCATTTGAGGCCTTCGTGAGGCCCACATAAAACTATCTCACTGTGGATCAAGACCATGAGCAGGTCACTTCAACAGCAGCGTCCTGCTGTGAAAGAAGACTTTCACACTGTCTTTATGGCAGAATCCTTATGGTGGATGTCCTCGTTGACATGTATTTCCAGTCCTTGTAAATCCTGTTAATAGGAAAAGGAAGCATCCTAAAACTGTCATTAACAATAATAACCAAAGAAAGAAGTTTAAAAAAACCGCAACAAGATAAAAATTTACCATAGGGCAAATCTGTTGCCATGCTGCCCTTGCATGATGGAGTTTCCATCGACATTCCCTTGGCAGTGCTGACACATCCCCAGTGCCTGGCAACACCACTGCAAGGGCATGTGTATGTGCGTGCACCGCCTCACACCACTACAGTCTGTGCACAAAGATAATTTTTTCCCCCTTAAGGGTCGCAAAGAGCAACTGTACAAAAGACATTTTTTAAAAGAATATGTTCTTATCTTTCGTAAAACATGGACCCACCCGACACTTGGACTGGCCTGTGGGCCCCACCCTTGCCCTTTTGTTTGGAGCCTGGGATCATATGATGAACTGGGTTAGTACGTTGCTGTTTATGTCCTTCAAACCTCATCTATTTTGTTTTACAAGAATATATCACACTGCTCCCGACTTACTTGTGCCTTAGTAGGAGTATTAATGGGTAGCAGGGAGTGGGGTCCAGAAAGGGGAAGGAGGATGTAACACATCTGTCATGAACTGCCAATGTTTCCAGGCTTGGAGTTGGTGACAGCACAATGTTGTCATTTTAAAAATTAAAAGGCTGGAGCCTGCCCTCACAGTTCTGAAAATCAGGATCAATTGCACTGAAATCAGTGTCTCCTAAAATCACGTACATGAAATCAGATTCTTGCTTTTGAACTCCCAGATTTTCAAAGAGTTTTTATGTGTTACAATCAGATGGCTTATGACATTTCAGCAGGCACCTGGAGAAAGCAAATCATGTGTCCTTGGCCTGTTTCTGATGCTTCTTACCTTGATCTATTTAATTCACCAGCCCGGTTCATAGTGGTGTTACTGTGATGTTTCTGGAGCCCAAAGCCTGGCACTGAAGCTCTGACACAGACTCTGGATGTTGTGCTATTGATCATGTTCTGGTATTTACCACTAAGCACTTTTCCCACAGGACAATGGACTACTAAATCAATACAGTCAGATTCAGTGCCAGACACATGGGGGCTAATGCAGGGCCTCTGTGGAGCCAGCTGTCACAGAGGAAGATCTGGGAGGAACTTTGTCTCCAGAGATATAACCCTGTTTGTCACAGAGGACAAATCAGCCAGTCCTAGCACCCTGAAGGAGAAGGGCTTTGTGCTTTGGCTCAGAAAACAGAGGAAGGCAGTGAGGTAAGGGATGGCCTTTCTCACCCTCTGGCCTCTCTCGGGTGGAGTGAAGGGGAGTGAGGAAGGTAAGGCTTTTGCCCAGCTCTGGGAGCAGGATCCAGCATTACCCCCAACATTGCTGTGTCACAGCACAGAAGTTACAGCAGCCCCTCCGTTGGGCAGAGGGGTCCAGGTGAGGGACAGATTGCCCTGGAAAGGAAGCTGTTGAATTAGCACTGATGTTCTCCTTGGGCTGATCTGTCTGCTGGTTTGTGAATCTTCTTTAATGTGGCCCATCCAAATCATGTTTCAAACGTCACAACACAGGGTGTTGACAGCAATGACAGCTTGGCATGAAAACCCTCCTTAATTCCAGCGTCCCCTCTCCTGCCACTTAGCCATGACATTGACCATCATGCAGTTTTCCTGAGGATATATGGGATCCTGGGGAGGAGGTTGGCTTTAAGGAAGGTGGGGCACCCAGAAACTATTGGCCAGACTACAGATCCATGAGGCCAGTGGCAGGTGATGGAAACCTGTAATCTCAACCTCTTCAGTCCATGGTACAGGACCAGAAAGCCTTGAAGAGTGGTTTTGGAGCCAGGGATTTTAGAGGTTCCTCTGGCATAAATGAGGAGTTGTACTGTTGGAGGTGCTGTACTCAAACCTTAGACCTCAGAAGTAGAGAGTCCTCTGCTGCAGCATACTGGAGATAGAGCCAAGGATGTAAGAGAGGGCTAATATCCCCGGCTCTCAATTAGTGTGTAGAAGTGGCTGAAGAGTTCCACTGGGCGCCTGCCTTGGGTTTGGTGAAAGATTTTTGAAGCACATACAATGCACATGAAACATTCTATGCTCTACAAAATCTCTAGCCACTTCTAGTGCTGACATAAAAAGAAAATGCTTTATATTTTTTAGCCAGGTACTGGGCAGCACAGCTGATATTAGATAGTCCTGCAAAATCCAAATCCTAAACTTGATCAATTCCTATGTTTTGCCAAAATATCAGATTGGTTTAGAAAATAGCAATTAAAGTACATTAAAAACAGACAATATTAAGACTTGCTTGTAACATGTCTGGTCCTTCCAAAAAAGGATTTGTAGAGTAAAATGAAATTATTTGCCAGAGAGGTATAAAACTGTGAACAAAGTATTGCTGTGTCAGTCCTGTGGTTACCTGTTTCAGAAGGCATCCTTTCAACATTTGTTCCATGCTTGATTTTGGTCTGGCAGGATAGCCATATTAACAGTGTGTTTCCAGGTATTCATCTGGGTGCGGTGTAGAGCTGGACACCTTCCAAAATTCTGCTCAGTGCTCTATTAACACCCTGAAATCCAAATTGCGAGTGTTTTAAAATGGGGGAAAATAAGAATTGGAAGGGTGGGGAGAGAGAGAGAGAGGAAAAAGAATCTTACAGTATTTGAATCTTTTAACTGTAATAAAATTCCAGATGAGGTTTTTGTATCTTGTGTAAACTCAGACTTCATATGATCTTATGACCTAGAGTTTGCTGCAGCTCAGGTGAATAGGGCTAGTGCAAGAGGATGTGATACTTGCAGGGAAAAGACTTTGGGAGGCTTTGGTCATAAGCAAAATAAAAGATGATGCAAAGAACATAACTGAGAATACAGAGCCTGCCATACACACTTCTCAGTATATTTATCTAGGTATTTATTTATTTATTTATCTTCTTTTGATTCTTTCATGTTACTATACAGAAATAATCTACATCTGCCTATTACATTGGAGATATAGCTCTTTCATCCCAGTACCTCTATGCTCAATAGGACTGTGTAAAGAGCACACTGTGGCTGGAGCAGAAAGACTGGGATTTATTTCACTAAGGACAAATTCCTGTATATGTCTCCTATTCACGTTTTCTTTTTTGCAAGAAATGGCAGTGAGAAACAAGAAGTATGCCAAAAAGGAAACCATCCACTTAGAAAAGAACCAGCTATTTGCTGAGTTGAAGAATCAAAAGCCGAACTCTGCCTATTTAATATCATGTGGGCCAGTGGAACAGTTTCTAGATATTGTTAGGAGAGCAGTGTGAAAAGAAACCCCACTTGCCAGAACAGAGGGATGATAATTACTGCTAGCCTGGTTGACTTGCTAGGGATTGCACTGGATATTTGAAGTATGAGCTCTATAACCTGAACTAAAAGCAGAAGACACATACACTCTTACAAGTGCATACCCTTGGTGCTGTGCACACCAGCATACCTACAGCACCTTTTTTGCAAAGTGCCTAGGCAGATTCTTTTCCAGTGCAAGGAACTGGGCTTGTTCAGCTACTGGGGAAGAAGCATGCACATTGAGTCACAGAGCAGAAGAGAGGATAATGTAAATGGGTAAAATTAAGGGATTTTCTAAGTAAGTGTGAGGCAGATTGTGACTGCTCTGCTATTAGTATGTTATAAATGGACTCACTATTTAGGATCTTTCCAAATATTCTGAAGATTAATTTCATTTTTTAATAACTTTACCACGAGCTTTTTTTTTCTTTCATAGGCAGGTTTATGTGTGTCAAACCACTCAGAAATGGAGAAGGTCCAAACTTGCTCATGAGCAACACAGATATGTCTTACATAAAACTTTGCTTCTGCAATTTCTTTTCTTAAATTTCTGCTCATGTTTTCACAACTCTATATGAAGTTACATGTGGAATATATTAAAAAAAAAAAAGAAAAATGAGGAAGGCTCAGTATTTTCATGAGTACAGCATCTTGGTACCTTCTCATTTTAACGCTGCAGTGCTTGTCTCACAGAGCTGTCCTTTTTGGCTGTATTAAACCTGTCCTGCTAAAATACCATGTACAGATTATGTCTATCACTAATCACAGACTGAGTACTGGCTTATATTTTGTCATTAAAAATTTGTGGACAAACTGTAGTAGTTGTTCAGAAACTGCCTCAAAAGGAGGTTAGCTGTTTGGTCAGAGACAGTTGCCCCATTAGACGGGGAGTAGTCTCATCCACCAGGAGCACGAGCCAAGGACTTGAACCAGGAGAATGACTGGGGTAAGATTTCAGGGGAGCAGAGCTAGGTAAATACTGGTTGCTTCACACGTAGCACCTTCTGGTGAGCTGCTCACAGATGTGGGCATGTGATTGAAAATGAATGAGTTAACAGATTCAGAGGAGTCACCAAACCTCAGCAGGAAGTTATTATCCTTCAGCTGAGGAACAGTAGCTGTGTGTGTTCTGCTCTATTGTGGTGCTAAGGACAATGGATTGGTTTAAATCATCTTAAAGCATGCTATTTTGATAACTTGCTTCTGTAGGAGCAAGCCCAACTTTTGCACCCTTTTTTTCCAAGGAAATCTAGATTTTTATAAAGTTTTACCAGGCCTCTTTTGAGACAACATATCTCACTGATTATCATAGGTTCTTTGGCTGGTTGGTATCAATTGGAGGACTACACCCCAAATTTGAGGCTTTCAAATTCAGGGTATATTGAATTAACTCACAGGCCTAGTTAGACAGAATTTTTTCTTTTAATGGGACTTTTTATTTTTGCATGACTCTAACATAGTTGAAGTGATTTCATAATAAGTTAGCAAAAATTTCAATGAACAAATTACTTGTGAATAGAATGAAAAAACTACCCTGAAAATGCTTTCTAGTGAGTAGCATATAAAAACAGGGACTTTGAATAGAGTTTTGCAGAATTACCACTGACTGTATCAATAACTGCTAATGTTTCTAGTATGAATTATTTTTTCCCATTATGAGTTTTCCCATTCCCATTTTTGTAGTTTTAATTTTTTTTTCCTTCTTTATCTCACATTAACTAGTTAATTTGCCTGTGGTAAATCATATCCCAATTCCTTTGCTCATTCATGGACCTATACAATGACTTAGGATTTTCTGCCTTCTAATCATGAACGGTAAATGGCATTCTAATATGAGTATATTCCAGGAGGCCTAACTATATAACTAAAACAGTCTTTTCCAGGGCTGCTCTAATTAATCTAGCATCTGTAGGTATGAAGGCAAGAGAAACAGTGTCCTTCAAGTGTAAAAAGAGACATGAGACCACTAAATGAACCACATCCATCCATCCATCCATCCATCCATCCATCCATCCATCCATCCATCCATCTATCCATCCATCCATCCAATGTACTTCTGTTTGTGTTCACACACACAAAAAAAGAGATTACAAGCGTTTCACAGTCTGCAGAAGATGAAGGTTAGAAATATGTTCTCTGTGGCTCCTACTGAGAATCATAGATTAGAGGTTCTATGTAAAAATTAAAAATAAAAGAGGCACTCTTCTGGGTAGAAATGAGATCTCATTTGAGTGCATAGATTTCCCTTCAGATAATGGGATCTCTGGTCCTGATTTTAAGAGATGAAGTAAGACAACGTATCACATAGGCCAGCAGGTAATATTTTCAGGCTAGATCTGTTCAAATCATTGAGGCCAGTTTTTATAGAGTGGAATTTTAAATATGATTTTCCCATCCAAAAATGAATAGCTTGATTGTTGATAAAGACTTGTAGACCTCATAATTTAGGAGGACCCGCTTGCATGACAGGTCAGACATGAGTTTACTAGTCTTTAAAAGATGGCAGAACGAGTCATATAACTCAGATTGAAAGGAGAGGAGAGGACTGAACTGTTCTTTCATTTTCCAGTAAATCAAATACAAGCAGTTCTATGTCTGTGTTAGCTGCTGCCATACCCAGTAACTTCTATATTGCTGCTTGCTCCCTGTTCTTGCGTGGCATTGAGTTTGACTAAAAGAGATGTGCTGACCTTTGGAAAGAACCCTTCTTCCATCCTGCCTTCAATCTTTCCCTTCCTTGCTGAGACGACAAAGGGTGAAGGTGGTAGAAGTTCTCTCCAGTCTGCAGCTGGAGGAGCTGTACATTTCCAGTATCAGTCCCATACAAGTATTGTTATTTTTCCTGTCATGTTTTTTGGGGTACAGCTTTTGGTTTATTTTTCTTGCAGAAAGGCAGGAAAGCCAATCTGGAAAAATACCGCTCACATGTCATCAGTAATTACTTGGCCGTTGTGCCAGGCATTGGCTTGCTGACAGGTTCAGGACGGAGAGTGGGTGAGACCCAGCTGCAGCCAACAAGAAGAAAGAGGGAAAAAGATCTTAATCTGCTATGGGCTTCACCTGCCCTCCCTTCTTTTCCCCTCCATCTCTTGCTCTCCTTGGGGACCCACAGTTATTACTTCATACAATAAGATCTCCCCATTATTCAGAGGACTGCCAGTCCCTGGCTGGTGCAGCTTTCTGTCCAGTTTCTTCCACCCATTACATGGAACATCTAAGGAAATCACTTAGCCTTGGGAGGGAAATGCCTTTTGGGAATAGATGTCTTGCCCCACCTCCAGGAAACAGATAAGTAATTTAATCTGTAGAGTTTGTGAGAGTAACAACAAGGCTCGCGATCCTGCAGATGGTTTTCAACATCTATTTTTAAACTTGGGCAGTTTCTGAAATGATAGTGTAATTTCTCTGATATCTTAAAAACCATTTAGGTCATTGCCTGGAAGGCATGAACAGTGTTCAATACAGCAGCTCAACATGCAACCTCAAATAAGATACTGGATACAGAAACTAAGAATGTCTAATATTGCTTAGGTGGGAGATATGGGGGGACAGAACATGATGCATGGAGAGTCACCAGGCAGGAGTCTTCTCTCCCAGACAGCATTGGAGAAATCCTCAATCGAGGTTTGCAAAGCAATCACAAGATGTGCAAAAAGAGAGTCTGTACTAGTACAGGACAAACTGACCTTGTGCTATTGCCTCAGATGTCCCTTAACACAGCCAGGCTGTGAGATTTTCAAGATTTTCAATATCTTTGTTTTCTTATGATCACACTCACTTTAAGTTAAGCCAGAACCCAAGCATCTGTAGCTGTAGCGTTGATCAACTGCTGTATTCTTTGTTGTGGTTCTTAAGTTGTTGTACTGTGGTGCTGAATTCTGCTTACAAAAGGTGAAAATGTAGGTGCTGGGGTAAATTTGCATGTAGCAGAAACTAATGTCATACCCATGGTCTCAAAAATGTGACAGGGGCAGTAAAGCCAACACAGTCAGCACACCTAAGCAGTGACTGCAGTCTGTAAGGCTGCAAATTCTTACTCTTTCTCTTCTCAAATGATTTTCCAGCAAATCTATTCCAGAAAACTGTACAGTACACCAAGAAAAGAAGCTTCACCCTAAATGCCCCTTATGAATGCAGCCCAAGACCTGGGAGAAATTTTTATGTATCCTTCCCTCCTTGCCTTGGTTGGCATAGCTGTGACAAGATATGCTGATGTACTGCTGAATGGCTGTTCCCACCCTTTTCCTTCTCTTCACTCAAATCCTTCATTCCCACAGACTTCTGCACAGCAGAAATCTTCTCCCATACCTGAAAGCAATGACAACATCCCTACTGGCTATTACAGAGGATGTACTTAGAGAAGAACTGGAAAAGTTTGTCAAGAACATGATTTTAATGACAGAGTGCAACTGCACTTCAATCAGCTGGGTGACATCTCGCTGATTGGACTCCTCCTGCAAATACAGAGGCTGTGTTCAAGCAGTGTCCCCTGAAATCGGTTACAGCATTGGCATTTTTCTCTTTATCATACACAGAGATTTTCCTGAAGTTNTTTTCCTGAAGTTTGTGGTTTGTTGATGGAAGCTTTTTTTATGTTGTTATTGTTTTCAATTTTAAAAAGAATAAATTCTGGTCTTAGGAAAAAAATCTAAATAATTTGGGTGATTTTTACAAGGAGAGCATCAGACAGCATCAATTCATTGGTGCCCTTTTATGTGACAGAAATGAAAGCATGTTTCTTTGTGGTCTGGGCTGAAAAACAAGCTCAAGTTGAGAAATCTTTTTCTCTCTGGCTAAACCAGCACCAAATTTTCTAGCACTTGCCAACACAGATTTAGAATGTATTGATTGGCTTAAAGATCAAGAATGTGATAAGGAGATACTCTTCACTCTGTGCAAGCTGTGTCTAAGTTCAGCAAATAAGAGATCTGGGGAGCCAGGATGGTTAACCTGTGAATTAAGCCTGTGCAGACATAATCAATAAAACTAGGAGTTAGGTACTTCAGCATTGATCAGCAGTGCTTTGGTTTAAGAATCTGGTATTAACCAGTGATAAAATGTGCTGCACTGTTTGGTTTTTTAACCACTGGGTTTTAAAATGTACTTCAAAAAAAACGTATTTTTTGTGGGTTGACAGCTCTTCACGTGCTCTGTTGCAGCCATGTAGGAACAATTACAAAGCTGAGTTAATATTAACATGGGAAAGACTTTTAAGGCTTTAAGAAAAGGAGATGCAAATTTGCAGCTGGTATTTAATAGCAAGGGGGACTCAGCAAATCTCTGTTAACTTTTAGGCAAGTGCTACAGCTGATAATGTAGACCTGCTGCTATCAAACTGCTATCAGTATCATGTCAGTCTGTATCTGTCTCAGTATTTATAACCTGCTAACAACAGGGAAGTGATGTGGTCTAATGACCAGAGGACAGGACTAGAAGCCAAGAGGAAGTGGGGAAAGGAAGCTGCACAGAAGAACAACTTCTCTGAACAGGATGTCTGGTCCTGCTGCAGCCCAAATTTTGTTGTATTTTTCTTTGGATTTCAGTACATCTTGGAGGGTCATTCTCCTGATTCATTAGGCATGCTTGCAAACTACAAAATTACATGACTGACCATGGTATTAGTTGTTCAGAACTGGTCGCTACATCATATCACCTGGAGTAATGCTAAGTGCCTCAACTTGGCAGAGCACTGAGGTCACAAATTCACTTTTGTTGCAGCTCTTCAAATCCTTAGTGTTTGAGATGTTTGATGAGTTTAAAATTTTGAGAACTGTAATGAAGCAACATTCTAAAAAGGTTCCTTTGGCCAGGGTGTGTGTCAGGTAAAGGTGAACCTGGACAAACAGATTATGAAAGGTCATTCCTATCTGCAAGAAAGAGCAGCATGGAAGAAGGTGCGGATATGTTTGTGAGATAAGAATGAGAAAAAAGCATTATGTGAAGGAAAGATTGATGTCACAGTGAAAACATTTGCAGTGATGTTGTTAACAGATGTAGGAAGATGTGAATAATTTTTTTTATTGTTCTTTAATGTAAAATCCTGTTGTTTTCCTTACAGTGCCAGTAATGTCTTAGCCTTCCTTGTCCTTGTCCTGCATGGGATTCTCACAGAAGAGATGCTTTGTGCTACATCTCACTTTTATGCTGCGATACCTATGTTTGTTAGACTCTGGAATGTGTTTCTGGCAACTTGATGAGCATGGTGGAAGAAAGAAAATAAACCCTTTTTGGGCAATGAGGGTTAGGACAAGTACTGGGGCTGGTAAGCATGGGCATGGAACATTCTTTGCTACCATTTTTTGTGAGTTTGTAAACAAAATGTGGTTCCTAATTAAAGCAACCACTAAACCGTTTAACTTGCATAACTAGAACTGACTCAATAGATTGGCCCAGGTCTCACTGACCCTGGCAGAGTGACAGGGCTTGTATTTTGTGTGGATGAAATGTTCAATAATTTCTCCTGAGCATTATGTGCAAATAGGCTTTTCTTTAACAGCAGGCATGCATGTCTTTTCCTTTCACCTTTCTGCTTATCAGTCAGCAGATCTTAGCTAGACAATGTGAAAAATCATTATTTTCTCTCATCTTTTTGTTCCTGCATGTCAAAAAAGGGATCAGATGTTTATACAAAGAGTAAGATTGTATTTTTCTACAAGGAATGCAAACCTTGACATATGCTACCTCTAATTCAGAGGTCTAGGTGGAAACTCTTCCCTGTATATGCACTGTGAGCAGTTGGGACTTCTTTCATAATTGTTTAAAGCATTTGGTGCTCACTCCCTTTCAGAGTCAGGATTCTGGGTGGATCCATGAACTATGTGGCATGTTTGAGAGACAGATCAGCCCCTAATAGTCTGAATCAAATATCAATATAATCTATAAAACCTAGAAGGAGCAAGCAAAATGTGAAAACAAATACACACCATGTTGCTGCTGAGCTTGGCAATCCATCTTTATCCTCTGTGTGTTCTGGACTTTGGTAACAGTATGTGGAATTCACATAGCATTTCCTTGCAAGCCTCTCAAAAGCACGCTGCAAACACTGCAATGAGCACCTTTAGAAGAGCAAGAAATTCTGTGTGCTTTCTTCATTGATGGAGATCCAGAGATCCCATGGAAGTTCTCCAAAACACTACATGTTTTAGTTAAGACCCTCATTCCTTAATCCTGTAGCTGCATTAGAATGAGTAGGGAAAGGATGAATAGAAAGTCAGAAAGAAAAGGAGAGAAAAGAGAGAAACATGAGGGCAAGCTTTTACTTCACTAGTAAGAGAAGATCAAAGATGGAAGAAGAAGAGAGAGACATCAATTAAGGAAAGCGATGGACTACTTGTAATAGGAAGTAATTAATGATGTTTTGGTTTGTTCATTCATTGTGGTTTTATCTGTTATCTTTCTGATGTGAATTCTTAGGTTCTCTTTGTTTCACAGAAGAATTGAATGCCAGGTACTTCAGGTAGACATGTGTTAAACTTCAAGACTAAAATCAACACAATTCCTTATGGTGTTTAAGATTAAGCATAAGGGCATATTCTTTTGAGGGTAGCATAGGAAGGAAAGCTGGCTGACAGACATTAACCTTTTCCTATAAGTCTCAGGCTTGTGGTTTAAATTGAGAGGAAGGAAGATTGACTGAAGAAGCTCCTATTCAGTTCTCATGACATAACATGAGAAATGCCCTGCAGGGTTTGAGTATGGCCTGTGTCCACAGTCTGACTCCAATGGGACGAGAGGAGATGCTGCCTGGGGAAAGGCCTGCAAGCCCAACCACATCCTGTGGTGTTTTCCCGTTACACCTCCCAACAGCCACAGCTGTTGCATGAGGGATGTCTAGAGTAACATCTCTGCCTGTTCCCTTCAGAACCTGTTTATGGAGCTATTCCCTATGAATTGCCTAACCCCTTCCGAACCAGTGCCATTGACTGCCTCAACTGCCTCACATGGCAGCAAACTCACAAAGTTTACTACCTGCTGTGCAAAGAAATGTTTCACCTCTCTTAAACTCATTTCTAATAGTTTCAATAAATTTCCTCTCACTCTGCTGCTGCAGAACTGGTGGTTGGCCATTTCAGCTTTGTCGCATGCACCTTATTCACTGTCTTTTTGATAACCTTTGGTCAAATTCCCCTCAGACTTTTCCTCTCCAGCCTGAGGAGAAACAGTCTTTTACTTCAGTCTCTCCTTGTAGGACAATCCAGTATTTATCTAATCTACTCGCACTACAGCAGAAGCTATCAGGTCTAGTCTAAAAGTGAATTTCGTAAGAGTATAGGTAGTGGATATTAATAATTACTATGGCAATGAAAACATTGCTTAAGTGTCTGTCTGCATCCCGAACCTGCCGTCCCTTGTCTTACAAAGGCAATATCTGAAGGTTGGTGGACCGTGTGAGTCAATTTCTGTTAGGTAGCTACCTGACCCTAAAGAGGAATTATTCTTGTCAGTGCTCTCTACTGATTTTTGCAGGTAGAGCAGAGTCAGTGCTAGAACATCTAATTTTTGTGCTTCAAGCATGGTTTTGTGTTTTTTTAAAGAATCATCTTGAAATTCTAGTTAAGGAAGTAGATAGTTCAAAAGGAGAATGTGATAAAGGTTTCATGCCAGGCCTATGGTTTATATCACTGAGCACAGGTTTGTCCTAGTTTTCCCAGTTTACAGTAATTGAAGGACTTCAACATATTTGTCAGGTAGCACTGTGCTTGTATAGAGTTATAAGGCAATCCTCAAACAGCTTATGCTATCAGCTAGCCTACACTGCAGATCAAACAGATCATGCATTAAAATTCTCTTGATTATCAAGTCACAGCTTAATAAACAGAGGCTAGTCTCTCTCTCTCTCCCTCTCTTCAACTGCAGGCCCCTCAAGTGGTCCTGTTTTCTGCAAACAAGACAAAACAAGGAAATGAGCTATCATCCCTGCCTTTCAGTGCAGCACGTCCGCTGTCCTCTTGACAGGTAAATCTTGTGAATATGTTCACCAGGGCTCTCGTGTTATTGTTTCACATTCCTCTTGTAACAGCATGTGATCACGAGTGAACATGAGCTACCTCGGGGCAGTACAATGAAGACCCTGTTTGTTTGCTGCTGTACTCTCTGGGAGGATATTTTAGCACCTGATAGCACTTCATAGATTAGTCTTGAGAGGATGTCCATTCCCAACTAAAACAATAGCAATCTGCATATTTTCTATTGATGTCTTCTCCTTGCACTCTGCACCTGATTCACTTCTAATCAAGGCGGCATTGTATTGGTGCTGCCTGTATGACCAGGATGGTGAGTGGATTGCGGATTAGCTCCGCTTTCATCTCCTAAACTTTTTAGAGAAACAGCAAGCTAAATTAGGGCGAGGATGCATTCTAAACACTTTGAAGTACTTTGTTTGTAAACAGAATGTATCAGTGCCTCCCTAGAAAATATCATGCCCCTCTAAATCTATTGTTCTTTATTAACCAGGTATTTCTTGAGCAAAAAAGTAACTTATTTCAAAGAATGAAGAATTATCAATGTTATATGCATGCAAAGACAAACAAATTCTCTGAAACATCACCTGGAAAATGTTTTTGAACTGTGAAATGTGTGCCTTTTTTGAAAAAGAAAAAAAATTAAAAAGAAACTGTAAGTAATATCTATGGTTTATTTCTTAAAAAACATAAATAAGTCCATAACAGCATCTGTTCTAGGTCAGACCAAGGTCTGCTTAACACAGTATCCAATTTCTGGCAGTGACCAAAAGCAAATGCCTAAGGGAAACTATAAGAACAGGGCAAACGTATATCTTGTTTTCCTGAATGCTCTCCCGGCCTTCAAACATTTGAAGCTCTGGGATTTCCTGAGCTAGATATGGTTTCTATGTAGGTAGTAACCCTTTATGAATTTCCCTTCCTCTGGCTTTCTCAGGTTCCCCTTGAACTGGTGTAAATGGCTTCCATGCACGGACACTTTTCAATTTTAACACATTTAAAGAGTTTATTGACTCGAAAATTAGTCTGTTTTTTCCCCACTTATGGCATAATAATATAAGGTTATTAAATTCCTGTGTAAAGCTTGTCATGACCTTACTGCCATAATGCCACTGCAAAGAATATATACTGACATGTCTTTCCCAATTATATTTAAAGCTGTTCATACTATATATTTAGTAGCAGGAAGAACACTCATACTCTCCAGTTTTAGGTATCCAATTAAGGTTTCTTACTTACTACCTAATCTGCTTAGTCTCTCATTTTTTTCAGGAAGAGAGGTTCTGATACAGAATTATGTGAATTAGAAATGCAATGCCATGCTCTACACTGTCCTCTGCAGCAGCCACTCTACTTCTGCAAAGGGAGGTTATGGAGAGTGGCTGAAGGACTTCAGGGTGCTTGGTGTGAACACTTCCACACATGACAAGAAGACACAAAGGCTTGACTCAAATGGACTATGTATTTTCCAACCATAAAAGGAGAGGCAATTTTAGATAAGCAGAGAAATCCAAAAAGGTCTAAATAAGAGTATGCCAAGATTAATATTATTGTGCTCATAAAACATAAAATGAGATTTCTGGAGACCTCAAGAGATCAAAATATTTCCATGAAAACTGTTTTATTTAAAGGTATTACACAAAATAAGGGAGAGAAAAGTAAAAAAATAAACCCAAAAAGATAAAGAAGCATATATTTTCACTGTCTTCTCTACAGCATTCTCAGATTAAGGATGTCAGAAGAAAACTTTATAGAGGGAATATTTTATATTGGGACAATTAAAGAAGTTGAAAAAACAGTCAATTTTTCAGACACATGAAACTTTCAAGAGAAATCCCATATATGCCTGGTATCTTTTTACTTTCTGGCTGTATTGATTGATCTGTTTAATAGCCTAGTTTTAACACAGATACTATTTTTCCTTACAGAGTTGTATGATATTGTTTCCCTTTCTCCAGCTCTTTTCTGTGTCCCCTGTCTGTTTTCTATTTACCATGCTCTGGTTAATTAAGCTCATTCTTTCCAGTACAGTGAACCAAAACACGTACCTAATGCTCAGCCTGTGTTGTGGGCTGGACACTAAGAAAGGCCCCAAGAATGTGCTTCAAGGAAAAAAGGAAATCTACTTCACTGGGAACTTCTGAAGCTTAATTGTCCTTCTACAGCCAGAGATTTGTGGCTGTTGGCTGAGACTAAAGCGTGTGTCTAAATCAGGGGAATCTCCATCTGCATCAAGGACCTTTGGAGTAGATAACTACCCTTAGATGAATTTTGTTGAGATGGCTTCTGCCCTTTTAGTGCAGGCACCAAGCCTTAGTGATGCTGGGGGTCTGTACTGGTCTTGTGTTTCTTTGTTCTTAGTGAAAATATATCACAGAATCATAGAATAGCCTGGGTTGGAAGAGACTTTAAAGATCATCTATTTCCAAATCCCCTGCCATGGACAGGGACACCTTCCACTAGATCAGGTTGCTCAGGGCCTTATCCAACCTGGCCTTGAACACTTCCAGGGCTGGGGCATCCACAACCTGTCCAGGAAACCTCTTTCTGTGTCTCACCACCCTTATGGGAAATAATTTCTTTCTGATACCTAATCTAAATCAGCCCTGTCAGAAATGAACCTTAAAGACCATCTAGTTCCAACCCCCCTGCCATGGGCAGGAACACCTTCCGCTGGATTACTCAGAGTCCCATCCACCCTGGTCTTGAATACTCCCAGGCACGGAGAATCCACAAACTCTCTGTGCAACCTGTTCCAGCGCCTCCCCAACCTCACAGTAAAAAATTTCTTACTAATATCTAATCTAAACCTAACTCTCTTTCAGTTTGAAGCCATTCCCGCTTGTCCTGTCACTACATGCTCTTGTAAATAGTCTCTCTCCATCTTTCCTGTAAGATCCCTTCAGACACTGAAAGGCCACAGTTATGTCACCCTGAAACCTATCCCTCTTCAAGCTGAACAATCCCAGTTCTCTCAGCCTTTCCTCATAGGACAAGTACTCCATCACTCTGATCAACGTGATATTCCCCCCTCTGGACTTGCTCCAACAGGTCCATGTCCTTCCTGTGCTGGGACCCCAGAGCTGGATGCAGTGCTCCAGGTGGGGTCTCACCAGAGCAGAGCAGAGGGGTAGAATCCCCTCCCTCACCCTGCTGCCCACCCTGCTTTGGATGCAGCCCAGGACACGTTTGGCTTTCTGGGCTGTGAGTGCCCATGGCTGGGTCGTGTGCAGCCTCTCACCCACCAGCACCCCCAAGTCCTCCTGGGCAGGGCTGCTCTCCATCTGTTCATCCCCTAGCCTGTGTTGATACTGATGTTGCTCTGACCCAGGTGCAGACCAGCACTTGGTCTTGTTAAACCTCATGAGATGCCCATGGTCCACTTCTCGAGCTTGTGAAACTAAATTCCTAGCTAGATCAAGCAGAACTAGGCAACCCAGCCTGGAGTTTGAAGTTTTACAGTAAGTGTGGAAAATTCCACCAGTAAGAAAAGAAATTATTTTTCCTTAGATAAAATTGCTTATTTGACAGAAGCTGGACTACTTGACAAAACTGTCTAGTGTTTAGAGCACATTTGAATATGGCTTTATGATCAGTGTTCATAGCAAAAGGACAAATTAACTCATTGCTGTTTAAAAGGTGTCCTTTAGGGGCAGTCATATACCAACCTTCTGTTTCAACAGAAATAATAAGTATCTGCATGTACTATAGCAATGCTTTTTGAGAAAACAGCTGCATGGAATAGATGTCAGTGAATCTTGCCCAAAATAGCATGGTGATTACTAATTCTTATTTAGATTCTCTTCTTAATTAATCTCTGATTAACTAATGAGATGATACATCTACAGAGTAGGGCCCAGCCTTTATGCTTAATTTATAAAGGCCATGATATTTAAATTAAAACCAAGAAAGTCTGGCAATTAGATCATCTTTTAGAAGTTAACACCTTCTCTTCAGAGGTAATATTTGTACATCATTTTAAACAGAAGCAGTGTCTCTGTAGGTATTTTGAGCAGAATTTCAAGCTCCAGGGTTTGAACAACCAACCAACTTCATGGATATATTACCAAAAATTATATTCCATTTTCAATTCATGGGAGAGTGTTTTTGATGACACTTCTTCCTTGGTTGTTCATCCTCTTTCCCTAAATGCACTAATAATTTGAGTTCAGAGATGCTGAAGGATAATACTTTTGTAGGACAGACCTGCTGATCTGGGATATATATTATTAATCCCAAATTTCAAAAGACAGAAACAGCTGGTAGTGATCTTGCCATTCACAGCTGGTGAATCTAATGCAAAATCTCCTGTCACCCTTGCATTCAAAGTAATATGTTGCACTCAGATTGGACTATGAAACTTTTTTCCTCAAAAGACTTAAATTTCATTAATAACTTCTGATATATTCTGATAATCACATTCATTTTTACTGAAAGGAACCAGTATATTGTCCACTATTGCTATCATTGTTAACACAGAAAGAAAGCCTCAGGAGGTTAAAGATATAATTTTATACAAAAAGTGAACTTGATTGGGCACCTTCTGAGCCTTTTGGTTTTAAAACTGAAGTGAGAACTTCACATTTCAGGTCAGGTTTCTTGCTGAAGCGTGATTGTCAGAAGTTTTATGCTCTTTTGGAAACATAAGTTCATTTTCCTGTTATTCTGTGGTTGAATTACCACCTGAGTCAGGAAAGAAATTATTTCTAGGATGGAAATACAGCTGAAGCTGTTGATAATCAAGATGTTCAGCTGTTTTACCATGGCTGACAGCCAAGGACTAAAAGACCTTTGCAGAAAAAAAAAAAAAGTTAACAAACTTGCATAGCTAGAGAGAAGAAAGAAGAAACCTTCCAAAGACCTTATAATATGCTAAGATTTTACTCTTTCTACAGAATTTCCTTCCATTATATTGTAGGGTGTTTTTGGGGGAGGAGGTCAGAACCAGTTCCTTTAGGAGATATTCACAAAGTCTTCTTTGAAGCACCTGCTCTGAGTGACTCTCAGAAGGAATCTATTAGATGGGGAACCTAGAGAGGCTGTCATCAAAATTCAAGATCTGAAGTAGGTTACATAAATACACACACACACGTATATATATATATGGTCCCTGTAAATTTGGGCTGGCCTGTAGGTCTAACTATAAAACTTATAACAGCAAAAAAACATATCTAGCCTGGAGCAAAAATTCTGATTTTGTGCAAGAGAAGAAATTTGGAAATTTCTTATTACATTTTGAAAAACAAAACAAGTGTTACTCAAGTCCTTATTTTTGTTTGAATTGCACATTATTGTTAAAATAAAATATAAAACTACTTGATGAATCTGAACAGAAAGTCATAAAAGGCGTCATGAGATCAAAATGCTTCAAAAATACAGTACTGATATTAATGTGAAATGCTTTAATATCCACAAAACTGTATATTCTGTCAGAAGTGATAGAAAATTTTGAAACAGCTGTTGATATAAGTTAGTGGCACATATCATATTTACCAAGCCACAAAAAACAACATAACTCATTAAATAGTGTCAGTCCCTCTTGACAGATAATTTAAATAAATAGTGTGATAATTAAATACACACTAAATCCCAGGGGCTTGAAAGATTTCTGAACTCTGCTTCCTCTAAACAGAGGGCAACTTTATGCTGAAAGTAGTTAGGAAGGGACTTTCACTTGTGTATATTGTTCTATAAATGAATCTTTCAAGGTTTCTTAACCTCTCTTCTTAGACCATAATACCTGACTTTTATGAGTACTGCCACACTGGTGTAGGTAAACTGTTGATTTGCTTCAGTTTTTCCTTGTTGCAAATTTAAAAATGCATTATATGATGCATTATCCAACTTGCTTTTTTTGAACTTTGCATGTTAGGAAGATATGGAGGAGCTAATTGTTTCACTTTCATTAATGAAACCGCCGTATACCAGATATTAGAGCCACTGAAGTACAACTTACTCATCATCCATCTTACCCTTTTATATTTTTAATGAGGCCACTTGACTTACATAGCAAAACCCCACATATGTGAGTTTTAAGAAACTGTAAAATAAAATTCTTCAGAGTACAGAAATAAAATCCTGATAGAGAATTCTTGACCAGATTCTTGTTACACTATTTTGAGCAGTTTCACAACTCCTATATTGAAACGTCTTCATGCACAAAAGCTAGGTCAGAACCAAAGCTTGTCCAGCTAAGACACTGCCATAGACCTACCAGTGAATCACCTGCAGAATTCATGGTCCTACGGTGCCCATTCTGACTCTGTGTCAGGTTACCAAGCCCAGTGTCAAAGGATACGTAGATATACGTGTACCACAAGATCAAAACAAAATCAGCCATTTTGTTTGAAGCCGTATCTGCCAACAGTTTAGTCTGGATCCTCTACTGAAGTATATGAGACATCCACAAACATTCTGTTTCGCTGATCCTAATGCACCGCTCCGGCACAAAGGCACAGGCAAACATCAGTAATACCTTGCATCTACAGTAACTTTTATTAAGTGCCAATGCATTCATATTGTGGGAGCAGCAGAACTGTTTGCTGGTGTTCAAAACGCAGCCTTCAGGTATCAAGCTATAGCATCCATTTGGTTGCAACTGCTCCTATAACAAAATTAACCTGGTGAAAATTATACAATTTAGCTACCTTGATTGCAGCTTCTGAGTCTCTTGCATTGTTTTAACAACAGAGTTTACACTGATAATACCCAGAAGAAAAGTGGGTGAAGAAATTCTATCTGGGACCACTGTTAAGAGATTGTAGGCAGTCCTGTAATTTTTTATTTTTTTACTAGAGCATACAGTATTAAGATGTGCTCTTTTAATGTGCTTCTTAAAAAGGAAATGTTTTTCTCCATATATTTCAGCTCAAACCTCTATATAATATTTCTATTCAATGCCTTCATATGAATAAAAATGTATTAGTGGAGAAACCTTTTTGTTTAGTGGCAGGGGGTAAGAAAAGGAGAGGGTGGAAATCAATCTTTTCTGAAAACATAATACAGCAATAAAGGATACCGACGCTAGAGCACTGTTGGCTGCTTTATGATTTTTTTCTCAGTTCAAACAAAGCTGCATTCAAAACAAGGATAAACATATCAATGCTAATTTTATATAAGACTCTTCCTTGTATAGTAATTTCACCTATTCTATTCATATAGCAAAGAGCAGGATTTCTTTGATCTCTTCCTGCCATCGATGTTTTGCCATTTAGGCTCCTACTTAATGTCTTTTGTTCTGGTATATATTTGCTAAAAGTGATAGATCATTCTGTTTATAATCTACATAACTGTCTATATTTCTGCCAGATGTCAGCTACTGTTCTTTCCTGTTAAAGTTCTCAGGAATATATCCCAGTAAATAACTGAATACCAAATAACAACAAAAAAAGTGATGGTATCTTGGATTCCCATGTGAAAATCTCGGTATGAAGGGAGAATATTTAAGCTTCACTTATAATTATGTACTAAGAAAATAACAAAAATAACAAAATAATGAAAATAACTCCACTTCTGTGGAGTAGGATTTCTCTCAGGGTGGTCACAAACTAGGAAGATTAGTTGTTCTGCTGTACTCAGGATCATGAGATATGGTCCATGCATCTGTTATTGCTGGTTGGAATGAGAGATGACATTTCCATGCCTGTCTGGGTTACTTGTTACTTCCCTACTTGCTTAAGCACCCCAGGAAGATGTGACTGACTGTTGCTTTTCTGGCAAGAGATTGCAGCTGCATTCATCAGTCTTCTACACTCAGTACTACCTAATGGTACCAAATCTCTGGTTTTGCCCTTAAAAGCATAGGAAGGCAGATTACTTTTTTAGGGGTGCAACTAGGGTGTGAATGACAAAAAGATATATGTGACTCCAGCAAAAGGAACTGAGGAAATTTTCCAAATTAAACTGTTCTCTGCTTATTTGACTTTTATTAGTGCTTATCACAATATTGTTCAATTCTTTTCAGGCTTTGTAAAAAAAACCCCAAAACCCAAAAAAAACCCCAAACAAAAAAAGCCCCCCAAAACAAAACAAAAAAACGTAGAAAAAATAAACTCTTTTTCTATCACCTGTCTGCTCAGTTGGTGCCCTGTTTTTGATGGACAGTGAATCCTCATGCCTGCTGATGCATATGGGACCATCAAACACGTGTGTGAGGGGGTGGTGAGTGTTTTCAACATTTACCTAAAATTAGATCTGCTTACATCATTAATCTCATGCAGAATATTGTGACCTGTTTTTCCAAATGTTTGTGGTTATCTGTGATCTGCACCAGATGTCTAGGACGGTATAATTGCAATTTTAGATTATTAAGTGAGTGGAGTGTGTAACATGCCTGATACGAAAATGATACCTAAAAACTTCATTTTCACTTCCTCATGGAAAGTTTGTGAATGCTCTTACTTATTTTTCTAGAGTTAGCATCCAGTATATCAACATCCTTGCACTTTTCTCAAGCACTGAATTTCACTTTGCTTAAAAACACAAAGCAATCTGATGATGAAAGTGTTTAAGAACAGATTAGGGAGCCCTGGCTTAGAAGTAGCCAGCAGCCACAGAGGATGGTGTTACACAAAGTGGGATGGAGGAATGCCTGGAGGAATTTTGTGGCTTCAGATCATTATCTGGTAAGTCTCCTGAAAGCTCCTTAGAATTCCAAACCAAATTCTAATGGCAAACAACATGCCCACTAAATCTTTCACCCTACAGATTTATACCCCTTATTAAGCCAACTCCAACCTTCAAGCAGGAGGAAAAGAGGTTTCATCTTTATGGTAAACTAGTGTAGAAGCACTCTGGGAGTGTAAGATCAATCAGTATTCTTTCTGGAAAGGCTCAGGTTTATGGGCTGTGGCAGCTTTGGTGGATGTACAAACACAGGGGTGAGCACCTGGGACAGGGTAGCAGGTGGGATGTGTGCTTGCACCTCAGCCTTTCGAGTTCCTAGTGCAACACAGCCTTGTCAGCTGCTTCAAATGAGAGGATATAATCTGAAATTGCCAAAGAGTGAGAACATGCTCTGGGGATAGCCATTTCTGGAAGACAGAGAGGAGAGGTAAAGTGTTGCCATATCTTATATTCTCACCACCATATCCATGAGAGCACCTCAGACAGTCTTTAACAGGGGAAGGATAATGTTTAATCCAGCTGCTATGATTTTTAAAAATGGCACTTTTAGTTGAGATTTCTTCTGGTTCTGTAAATGAAAAACCATGTCTGCAACAGCACACAAGAGGGAGTAGGTAACTAGCTGTATCTGGTCTGAAAACATTTTTTTACAGAAGAAATTCAATAGCTATGATTCAAACCAAGAAAATCAACTTATATTTGACTTTTAGGAAGACAACAAGCAAGAATAAGAAGATCGGGGAGAACCCATAGAACTTAATTATTGGACTAAAGAAGTTACAAAATGAAGTCTCTTTCCATTTCCATAAATTTATTTTTGAAGATATTTCTAAAGTACTCTCCAAACAGCATTGTGCTGTTACTTTTTTACAATGTCAGATCATTTGTCCTCTAGCTTGGTTATCTGATTTTTATTTCACTGTATCATTTTTAATCAGTTATTACAGTCAATGTACAGGGTAAGTATTTCTCGGTGTAATCGTACGAAAAATATCTTTTAGCTGTCTACTTGGAGAGGAAAAGGGATGTGTTTGTTAACCACAATACTGAGAAGAACTGCCTACTTGGCAAATTGGACATATACTGGGTTTGTACAGCACATGTGTCTGTCTCCACGGTAGGACTCTGCCACATATACACGGAGAAAAGTACCTGTAGAGAGCAAGTAAATCAGTCAGATTTAATTTATGGGAAGAAAAATTAGGCTGAACTTGATCATGCCTTTGAACATTCCACTTACTGTAAACAAAATATTGTTCTTTTCATGATGTATTAGCCCTAACTTTATATAGCTAGTGCATGCCTATGGAGTTGTATGCATAGCAAATGATAGCTGGCAAAGCTTTTTAAAGACCTTGTTAGCTCTGACTTGCAGGATTTGTGGATATACTTTCAGTTCATTTATTTTGGCTTGCTTTTAAACTGTACTTTGATGTTCAAGTAAGTGTAAAAATTCATTTTGAGCTCTAGGTGGACCAACCCAATTTTGCTGCCATTCCAATTTAATAAAAATCTCTAGATCATGCCAGAAACTGTCCTAGGTTTGTTCAAAACTTGATCTAAAATTGGGCCAGATTTTGTCAGGCTCCACTAACTTTCCCATTATGGAAGTGCCACACAATAATGTTGCACAAGTTTGCTGTTAATGGCAGCAAAAAATAATTGCTTTTAGACAAGCGTCGTGCCACGAACCACATTCTTCTCTCTTACTTCCATTTGAAAATGGTTAAGGTGATGGAATCACATGATTATAAACCTTGTTTTTTCATGAATTCGTTTTTCATGAATTTAGCTCTATGTTTTCACTTCCATGGGGAGTTTAGCAGCTAAATTGTAGTTCATAAGTTAAAGCTGCCTCCCACTGTGCTTTTTCTGCTCCAGCAGTACTTATTCAAGGCAGAACAGGTCTCACTGACCTTGGCAGCACAGGTAGGTAATATATTTTCACTAAAGTGAGCTTCTTTTTACCTTTCTCTGGCAGGAATAAGCTTTGACTCTTCAAAGGTATGAAATGATTCAGTGTATTTTCAGTTTTCTTGGGTAGTGATTTTTTCTTTATGTTCCTATCGAACTGGTCTCTTTTGCTCTAGGCTGGACAAGCTTCTTGGTTATTCTTCCATAATTCAAGAGAGTGCAGTTGGACAATCCCACCGGTTAACTGGGAATGAGTTCCTGTGCACGGAGTCGGGCACAGATCCCAAAGCATGTGCACAAGTTTGCTTCTGTGAGTAATTGTAATTTTAGACAGAGTTTTGGAGCTGGTGCTGTTTTTGATATCTTGCTTTCATTAAATGCAGTGGGCACTGGCTTTCACCCTTTATAATTTGGATGACCTTGTACAAGACTAAATGGCTTGCCTTCCATTTAACTACATAAGAATAAAATAGTACCGACAAAATTAAAGTCTCTCTGTGCCTGAAGGTCATAGAACCGCTGGGATGTGGCCATATATTTTTACATTAACTGACTTTAAGAGCTAGTGAGGAATATTTGGACAGAACACTCTTTTGTTTGATTGTTTTTTATTCTGAAAATGATGATTTTTAAAATCAGAGAAATAGGCAAAATCCTATAGAATTCACAGTGGAACCAAGAAAGACACTAACACTCTCTAGGCTACTTGATATTCTCTGAACAAGAAGATAAGAAGAATGAAAGAGATATAAGACAAATATTAAGCAGCCTCATTCATCATCATGATTCCTGCCTCTGGTATGGATCTGTCTTCTCCTTCATGGCTGTCCTACCAGATATCAGCTATTCTAAGATATCTCTTTCAGCATCAGTTGTTTTTTAGAGATAACATCTCTAAACTACCAGAAGTCAGATTGCCAAGTTTCCTCCAACACTCTCCCCTCCCCAATATAAGTGAATACCAGAGCAAGATCTTCAGCATCAGGAGATGAAATAGGAAACGAATGAACACAAGTAGGCAAGAGGCTCTCCTGCTGCTCTCATTTTCAAAGGACAAATGTAAAATGTCTTTATTTCATCACAGTACGGAGCAGGAAGAAAATATAAATTCCCTCATTTCATGGGATGGAAAAATGACTTGTCAGCCCAGTTTAGGTGGACTCACTAACCTACTTTGAAAACCTTTAGTGGTGTAATACAGAGCAACAACCCTGGACTTCCCAGTATAGGTGGCTCTTTTACAAGCCAAATTTTGTTAGAGCTTTCCCTTTCTCCTTAAGTTGCTCCCTGACCTATTTCCCATTGGATAGTATATCGGGAAGCAGGTGATGTTGGTGATATTTGGAAATATACCAGTGCAAACTACATGCCTTGGATCCAGCTCTGGCATGATGGAGCAAAACCAACATTAAAGCCATTTCCTTTGGTGTGCCCAGGGTCAAACTAAATTGCTATAAACAAACCGGACTGCATCCCAGAAGAAATGTTTATATGAAGTAATACTTTCCCTGTTGCCTTCCCTGCTTGCCTCTTCCCCTTACAAAGCTGCTAGAAGCAAAGGACAAACACAGCAAATGAGGATTTTTTTTCCCCAGTAAGTTTAAAGGGACAGTAGATGGGATTTTACACTTGTAGCTGTTCATCTTTGGAAAACAGCACAGCTGCTACACAGCCTAAATACAAGAGACTCTGCTGCTCCCTTTGCTGTTCGGTC
>WEIT01010220.1:290-10950 GCA_013389985.1 Dryoscopus gambensis | reverse complement strand
TTGTAGAAGTCCCAAACAAATCTCTCCAACCTAAGTCACAGATCAATGCCACAAAAGTCACGACAGAATGAACTCTCATTTCAGGTCTATATGGTGATGCTCAAGGGAAAAAAAAGGTTTTAGCAAACCTGCAAAACAGGTTTAGAAAATTAATTCCTGACTTTCATGCTGCCCTCAAAGACAGCAAAAGGTACTAACCAGGTATTGTAACCAGGTATTGGAGTAACCTTTTTGAAAAGGGCTTACTCTAAAGTGCAACAACCATTTTCAAGCACATAAACATTGAAGGCAAACCTCATTAATGCAACACATGCAGAATTCGTCTCTTCTGCCTACTCAGATAAATTTAGCAGTTACTTCCCCTTCTCTATAAATAAAACAGAAGTCAGTAGCAGAAAATTGCTATCGTATAATTACCTAGATCATCACACAGAAGGCATGATCACAAAAAATCCATGGAATCACATCTAGAATTGGGGGCCAGTGTTTTCATAGAAAAGTTTGGCAAGAAAAGACCTCAAGAAGTGGCCTAGTACAACCTCCTGCTCAGAGCAGGTCTAAAGAGATGAGGCTGTTCCACAGCCTGTCCAGTCACATCTCAATCACCTCCAGGGATAGAGATTCCCTAAACTTCCTAGGGATTACCAGGATGTATGAGAGGGCTCTTTTCTTCTAGTTGATTACTATATAGTAAAAACAGTTATTCTGAGTGTGAGCATTTGAGCAATGAAATGGAAAAAAACCCCAGTCTCAAAGTTCTTACTTTTGCAACTATTCTACTTAAAAATAAAGCATTTAATAAAACACATCAGCAAGATAGAGAATTAATCTTTTTGCTTGCTATCTCCGCTCTTCTAACACATTCAATATTTTAGACAGATAAACTACCATTATAGGTCAAAACCAACATATGTATGCAGATTAATTTTCCAGGTAAAAATAACTCACAAGATACAAGCAAACTTGTCTATTTAATTAAAAATATTTGTTTAGTGCTTTATTTCTATTTTATTAACATTTTCAAAGAGTAGAAATAGAGCCCAACCAGGTATATTTTTCAAGGCCTTAAATATCATTTAACACATTTGCTATAATCCATAAGTTTGCACAAAAATCAAAAACACTTATAGAAAATGACAATTATTCTACATACCAACAAGTCTTATTACATTCAGTGTAGTGTTTGTCAGGATAGGTGCATTCACTTTATTGAGGTTATAATCTGATTTCTTTCTGCTCCTCAGAGTTTCTCGAGAAACGCTTGAAAGAAAACAAAATAAAATACACCAAATGTGAAAACATTCTAAGACATACGAATGACATTTAGTGGAAAATACATTATTCCTCCCCTCTTCTTTCACATGACAGTATGTCTTCCAGTGCCATATTTTATTTATGCCAAAGCACAACTCGGTTAGGATTCCAATATTTAAGAGAGAGGCCTGACCTAATTTACATAAAATTGTGCTAGAGAAAGGAATTTTTTACTTTTATTCTAATGCTGGAGTTCTGCAGGCCTCTGTCTTGCCCCAACGGTCATTTTAATCACTCTGACTCAAGTTCATAATGTATGAAGTAAAGAGAATAAAAACAATGCAAGTCACAACAAAAAGAGACAGATTAGTCACCTACAGCTGAGAGTTACTATCTAGGAATAAAAGCAATATTAAGGAAGATGAAACTAAAAAAAGTCATTAAATTTTTCATAAATTTAATGCCTGAAAAAGGCAGGAAGTTAGACTCAATGATATTTATCCAACTAGAGACTTTTTTATTTTCTACAAGAGAAACCTTCTGCTAGCTGCCATACCTCAAAATTATATTCTTCCAAAAATTTCTATTTCACAGCACAAACCTATGGACAGCAACTCTTGTACATTTCTCTGCTTTGACCCAAGTGATGGCAGTCTAGTTGTCCTGCAAACCCTACATAAAAAATGTTAGCCTGCTTCACAAAGTCTAAACGTACATCTAAGTTGTACAGAGTCCTAGACACAAACTTGTTTTCAGATCCTTTTAAAGGATAGTTAGTTAGCTTTGTTTATATGACTATATATAAATAAAATACTGTTCTATATACATCAAAATAGAATAGGTATATTCATTTATATATCTATGTGTGTATTCTTAAAGTAAAAGAGAATTTAAAATTCAAAATACTGTCTTCAAACTATGGAAGAATCTACTTTTCTTTATTTAATCTGTACAAGTTTACTGTTCTGCAGAAGCAGAAGTCCAAAACTCAAACTCTTTGTCACCAAACAACTGCTTTTGACACAACAGAAATTACACATATACACAACAGCTGCTATAGAAGAACCTTCAGTTGACATATAATCCTTACTAATCAGTTTTCCACTACCTGCTTCAGAGAGCCTTTATCTGCTTTCAAAATGTTCCTTTATTCAGGTTTTGTCTGCAATAACAACGAGAGGTTTAATGTCCCTCCCCATTCTGGAGATCTAAGTGCTGAGCCTTCTAACTGTGCAGGCAGCATAATGATTATTTCATTATTGTTCCACTGTTGTAGATTATACAAACTGAACTAATTATAATACTGAGATGAAAAGCAGGTAAATTAGACCAAGGATGCACACTGCCTACTTACCTTTTTATCGGGGCATCTCCTGTCTGCTCATCCACATAATCTCTTTTCAACTCTTCAGGAACATCACTGTCGCTATCATACTCTTGATACGCACTTTTTTCCTGTTCATCTGATTCATACTGTTAAAAAAAAAAATAATAAATTGACTACGATTATTTTTCTTATAATATTGTCACTCATTTCATGTTGCACTTTGGTCACTTTCTGGCTTTTACCTTGATTGTGATACTAATAACTTTGCTGGTTGAAAGGCTGCTGACAATGTTCTTTAAAAATGCAGCAGGCAAATTATATTATGTTGATTGAGCAAATATTTGCAGCATTCTATTAAAGCCACCAATAATTTGTTTTGCTTTCTAGTTGATGTATAAAGTACTCACATATTTGAGCTTTTATTATTTGTTTTGTAATCTGAAAAAAACCCAGTGATAAAACCTCAAAATTCATCGATACAGTGGCAGTAAAACAAATAGAAAAAAACCTCTGGCACTGCATAGTACTTAATTATTATTGCAAGAAGAACTAAACTATTGCTTCACAAAAATACTTGTTTATATTGTACACATTGAATTAAGAAAAGAAACCAAAACCAAAAAAATAACTTGCAGTTTTTTGCACAACTCCAGAATGCACCTGCACCTGAAGAGAGATTTGAAAAGAGAGACTTTTCCTTAACGCATACATTGCTTTGAAGCCACTTTATACACACAGTCAATAATGACACGTATAACACACTCTGGTTCCAGGATCCTTAAGAAATGACAGCCAAAACACACTAGGACATGTATTTTTTCAGTCATGTATGCCCTGGCCCCAAGTCGCTGAGTTTTAAAGGCTAACACTATGAAAGCACTACGTTATAAAAGCAAGAACCCAACAGTACAAACAAAACAAAAACAGCTCAGGTGAAAAAAAAAAGAACATAGTATGAGACACTTAAGAGAAATGTTCAGACCATTAGTATTCCCAGGCAAAATATCTTCCTCATGAACATTTTAGACAAAGGAAAGTTGTAAGGAAAGCAGCTCAGTTTATTTCAAAAATGAGCCAAGGTCAGCCTTGACTAAGGACAAAAAGAACCACAGTCTAACTAACTTGGCTGGAGCATTACCACAGAGAATTACCACCACTTATTATGCATTAATATATAATGAATGATGTGCTGATTCCATTAAAATCCAGTGGCAGTAAAACAATAAATTGACTACAACTGTTAACTATGATTCCTATTGATGTAAGAATCTGAGTTGACATTAATTAACTGTCTTAACATCATAGAATATGATGGATTTTGAGAATTTTTTTTTAGCATGGAAAAATAATTAAGTTTTGTCAATATAATGCTATTAATGATCTGGGAAAGCTATTTATGAGATGAATGCATCTGTATTTTAAAGTATGCATTAACTCACAAATATTAAATAGTGACCTCAATCTGAAGAGACCTTATAAATCTCTTTCGAATATGCACAGTCTGCAGTAAATCTTAAGGTGCTAAAATGAATTCAGACATCTTGTAGCAATAATCAGTTACAAGTGTTTAGGCAATCCACTCAAACCAACCCATAGGCAGCAGTACGATTCATCAAAGTTGAAGAGTGTTACAATACTGGAAGTGAACTTTATCACAACAGAGACATTTTAAGAAGCTACAGAAAAGGGACATAAAGCATCTCACCAATGTCTCAAGATACACACCTGAGGTGACTGGGTCCAGGGGCAACAATTAAGCACTTAAAAAGACTTTAAAATCCTCAAAAGAAATCCTGACAGTTCTTCCTACCCTACAGATAAACTGACAAGTAAATTAACTGTTTATGTCCTTACCATGCTACTTCTTTCTATATTTGGCAACATGCCTGCATTCTCTGGAAACAAAATTGTGCAACCTGCATCTGAAATAATTCCAATTTTCAGTGCTAAAATGTGCCTCCACCTTAACTGGTCAGCCTAGACACTGAAACACAAAACCTTAGTAAAAATTTTATCCTACACTAAGCAGGTTATTTATCTTTCTATGTAAAAAATAACAAAATAGGTGTACCATCTACTTTTTAAATAGGAATTCTTTCTGTGTCTGCACTTTGGAACAGACAGTCATGAGGGACTAAAACACTAAAGGTTAATGGCTCAAACAATCGGCGGTTTGCAAGAGCAGCAGGTGCTCTGCTGAGGCCAGGTTTGCACACCCCAGCTGTGTGGTGGCAAAACCTCTGACCTACTTAAGACAGCAGGGGCTGCACACCCACCACCAGAGGATGACCATGACAAACCAACCTTTGTTCAGCAACAAGCCATTTTTTGAGGCAGATAAGGGAAAATGCCAATAATATGCAGATCCTGTAAGACCGGCTAATTAATGCTTTTTATCATGCCGATGTCCTTCCCATGAGGAGGTATCACCATAAGCCTCAAGGTATTCACCCCTTCTGATAAGGCATAACTGGCTCAACTAAGCAGGGTCAAACAGCAGTCAGGTCATTTAGAAGGGGCCACAAACCATCGAAGGCCCCCAAAGTGCCCCCAGACTGATTTCTGGGGCCTTCCACCAGAGGACTGCACATGATCCAGAGTGTTGCAGCAGACCATGTAAAACACCCCCCCAGGGGATGTACCTGGGTGCTCCCCACTGAATGTGAATGTCTATTAATCCAGTGAACTTTATGTTTGGTGGGTTTCCCTCAGCCCTGAAAGATCAAGATTGTGACCATCACTTTGACCAATGGGCATGGAAATTGCAAAAATCAAGTCTCGACTGGATCCATGAGTGATGTTATCTTTCCACTATCTACTCTTATCCTTTCCTTCTTTCTTCTCATTGTATATTTTCTTGAATTATAACTTGATACTTTTATATTGTTATATTACTATAGATAATAACACACTAGATAGAACAGCTACATATCTCATTTCCACTGAAACCAAATTGTTCGAAAATAAATCTGACATTTATATGTATGTATAAACACCGATCATTCCATGTTGTTTCACTCTAATCCATCCCAAGGGATCTATTAAGAAGAACCTCAGTTACCCTGCCTCTGGGACAGTAATGGAGAGAGAAGATTGAAAATGTCAAAATGGAAAGTAGGATGGTCATCTGTATGGTCACCTCAGTCACAAAATACCTTCATTCCAATACCAGCCCTGGTAGATGTCCTGTACTTACTGACACGCTAATTAACCTGTCCTGTGCCTCCATTCAGAGAGACACAATTCAGAGAGACAAATTTCTGTCTGTTTTACATTTATGTTTTGTAACCCATGCAGGTTGCAAAGAGTGCCAGTAAGACCTGCAGGACCGCTACCTCTCATAAGCCTGCAGTGTCTGTGCCAGATGGTACCAGAAGTGGGATGCTGTAAGAGATTTCAAGCTCTATTACTTCTCAAAAAAGGTTCATCTTTGGAGGAAAAAGGGAAAAGATAATATATTAACTAAAGTCAGAAGAAGGTATTACGAGGAGCTACTGGAGAGAGTTCAGTGGAGGGCCACAAGCATGATTAGGGGTCTTTCTTATGAGGAGAGACTGCAGGAACTGTTTAGTCTAGAGAAGACTGAGAGGGGATCTCATCAATGCATATAAATATCTCAAAGGCAGGTGCCAAGAGGATGGTGCCCGGCTCTTTTCAGTGGTTCCCAGAGATAGGATGAGGAGCAATGGCCATAAACTAAAACACGAGAAGTTTCACGTCAGCATAAGGAAGTGGCACAGCACTGGAACAGACTGCCCAGAGAAGTTGTGGAGTCTCCCTCTCAGGGACATTCAAAACCCACCTGGACACGTTCCCTTGTGACCTGCTCCAGGTACCCTGCCTTGGCAAGGAGGCCGGACTAGATGATCTCCAGAGGTCCCTTCCAACACAAACAATTCACTGATTCTGTGATTCTGTCTTACTGATAGAAGTCTGCTTGGCAGCAATGTGACACTTCATGCTGGCAAAAGCCAACAAACAGTGTCTCCAACATATTCATTAGCACTTGCTACCTAGTTTTTTCATCAAATGATTTCATGCTTGTAAAAGTAAAAGCTTAGCACAGAGTAAGACAATGTCTTTTAAATCTTTCTTCAAGCTAGAAGAAACAGATTCTGAAGGGTAAAATGTTAGAAATGGAAAGACCAAAGGAGGTCTGTTCTAACTTGTTTGCAGAGTTTTCATATCTCATACAAATGTGCAGATAGAAATAAAACTACCTCAGCATATCCACAGTCAAGAAATGAAGAGAACTCTAGCCTTCTACAAGTGTAAGTATGCTGCTTACAAGTCACTAAACAAAAAATGTGGGAACGATGTAGGCTCTCATTCACTAGCAGCAACCTGCAAGTTATCCGAGGAGTTTGAAATCACCAACCAGCAATTATTCTTTTTCATTCTTGAGATGTTATCCAGTCTCAGTAGCACAAGTTAAGCCCAAGAAAACATTACTCATCAAAGGGATAAACAAGAAGAAAAGCTTTAACAAAAACATGCTAAAGTAGCGTTTACGAGAATGGTACAAAGCTTTACATTGAAACACATTTGATCACTGCTAGATTTTGACAGACTTCTGAAAAAACCCACACAGTTATTGTTGTTTTATAGAAGAACCCACAATAAAAAGAGTGTCCTGAGCATTTAAATTACAACTGAAAATGATGTAATAAACATCAGAAAATCCATGGCAAATCACATAGGTGTGAACAAAGACAACAAAAGGATCAATCCACAACGATTCTTTCCTATGAAGCCAGAAAGCAAGTCCTAAAATGACAAAATTACCTCCACAAAGAAAGCTAACTTAAACCCCTGGAAAAATACTAATTTAGGTGGAACATGTCTTGCTAACCTTCAGGAACACTTGACTTCAGTGGAAAAAAAGTACTAATTCAGTGCAAAACAAACCGAATTTTAAACAAGATGCCTGGCTTTCCAGCATTTATGAAAGCAAAGCAGCACAGTACTGCAGCCAACAGATTCTTGTACTAAGACACTCTGCCATCATTGCTACACAATAAATCATCATTTACTGAAAGCACTATTTGCTTTTATTTTTTTTTCCTTTTTCCTGAAACACTCCATACCCCATTGGAAGCTAACACGTCTTCTGTCTCATCATCTTTGCTGTCAGCCTGAATTTCAAAGGGGTTTCCTCCGTTACAGTACTGCTCAAACAACGTTACCGTTGATGAAATTGCTGAGGCAGGCTGCTTACTTGGGGACACGGATGGCGACCGTGACTGCTCCATGAACTTAAATTCCTATCAACAGAAATAAATTACAATTTTAATCAGGCATTTTCAATCTTATTATGACTCCAGTTCTATAAAAACAAAGGACGACAACAAACTTGTAGACAATTAACTTTTAGCCAAAGTTTGCGCTTATTTAAACATGCTTTTCATGCTGGCCCAAGTTAACCTTGAAAATGGTAACCTTACACTGTTTGTCTTTGTAATTTTTTACAGTATTTTTACAGCAGTTTTCTGCTACGACATGCAATACATCTGCATTCTGAAAGTATTCACCGTCTGAAACTAGGTGAAAACTAACTGGGGTTTTTATTTCGCAGAAGTAAGGAGATAAAGAAAGACTTAAATTCTACCAAAAATGCAGTTTTCTTTACACAGGTTACCTAGTAATTTACTAAAGCTGAAATTTTCTTGTTGATACTTTATTTTTAAAAAGTTCTCAAAATTTTTTACTTCTCAAACCCACCGCGCAGTTTCTGATCACTAGGTGAGTGCACGAACTTTTGCAAGTATATGGACCAAGTAGGACCTATAAGGCATGATTTCTCACTTTTTTTTTCTATAAAACACAATTTAGCTCAGTTGACATACCACTTTTAACTATTAAACTCTAGCTATTGATATTCATCAATAGCAAAATGTACATTCTCATTTAACTAAAGCTTTAAAGACCAAAACACATGCAGCTAAAAGGCCTATAATGTTAGATTTCTGTTTGCTTAAACAAATCAATAACTTTCTGCCATTTTCTGCTGCTCCAGTCCCTTGAGCAGTATGTATAGATTTATAACCCCATTTTTTTATTAAAAATATTATTTCTTTTGCTACTGGATGCAACTGAGGGTCCTTCTTTCCTTTCCCTCTGTACTCTTAGTGACCCAGTAGCCTATTGCTTACTTCTACAGTTAACTCCACAGAAGTTGCAAAATGATCTTGCTTAACATTGCTCCACTAAAACATTTTTGTACTTTAGTTATAGCTTTAATCACAGGCATCATGTTTCATTTGGCAAAACAAGTTAATTTCATCCACCACATGCTAAAAATGAAAAAAATCACTTCAGGTGATTAGAAGGTGAACACACTAATTACTTGCTTTCAGTTGGACTTCACCACAGAATAATGGGGTTTTTTTACTTTCCAAATGAGCCCATGTGACTGACGTTTCCAGAAACAGATGCCAAATCAGTACAAGCTAGTGAGTGCTCATGCAACTACTTTTAAGCACTCATCTTTTAGCTTCTTACTGTCAGATAAATAATTTACAAAATAAAAACAGACATATTAACAGTACATTGAAACATGAAAAATAAAGGCTAACATTATGCTTACAACTCTAGCATCTTCCATTAAAACCTCTGCCTGCCTGAAACTGAAACACTACTGTTTCAAAACCATTCGACTCCTAAGTTTCTAATATCATGAAGTAAAACCGAGGATTTTTTACAAGCCATTAAAAACATTTGTACAGTAATTCATGGATCTTACTACTTCTTAGAACACCTGGACTCTTAGCTATTCAAGTATTAATACACGTGTATGTTTTATTCATAGAACGTACATGAAGCTGCAAAATACTAAAGCTTGATTTAACAGGACAAAGTTCCCAGGTCTCATTCTCCAAAAACATTCTTAGTTCTTCAAGACGGGTTCTGAAACACAAATGAATACTCTTAGTTGGGAGAAAGAGTACATGACAAAGTTGGCAATTACTTCACTTCTGCAGTGAAAAGCTCCTTCTAAAACTGAACAAAAAGTTACACTTTAAAACAAGTGTTTAAGTAATTCTTCCAACCAACAAATCACCCAAAAGCTGTGCCTACTAAAACAGTGTATTTTTTNAACAGTTTATTTTTTATGACACCTCTGGAGAAAGATATTCTTTGAGACTATCTCCAAAATTTGTAAACAATTTTTTTTGGTTGAAACCATTACAAAATATAGACACCTACAATTATGCAGAAATACTAGACCTTTTTTCTTCTGTAAACTGCAGGAAGCAACATCATACATACAAACCCTCAATTAGAGCACATCAGCTTCCAAGAGCTCACATAATACAGATGCTTTTTTCAAACATACTGAGGCCAACAGAGAGCAAAGGGAATTGGAAAGAACTAATATTCTAAAGACATCTCAACTTTTCAGAGAAGAAACAAGGTTAAATGGCTATTAATCTCTTATATTTTCTTCATAGCCTAATTTTACTTTGGTATCAATACAGTAATAAGGCAAAGTAGTCAAGCTGTTACATCTCTGCATTTTTTCTGTTCTGTTTGTAATCACTAGAAAAGCTTCCACTCTGTCATAAGCAGAAATATCTTTAATAATGAAAAAATTTGCCACTTAAGTGGAACACATGTAGGAAAAGACATCAATGAGTGCTTTTTGGGATGACATTGCTCTATCTCTTCTTCTTAATATAGGGAATACTGTTTTGTTTAACAAGGAACAGTTGGTTAATTATGCACTGGGTTTCTAATCAGGCAATAAAATATTCTAGGAATACCACAACTTCAATAATAAACTATGATCACCACTAAAATTAAAATTTGCTTGCCATGATGAGATAAGCAATGTGTTGAATTGTGCTTTGTCTATTTAAATTCAACAGTTAAATACAAATAGATTTCAAGTGCTATTTTCAGGGCATTGAGTACCCATAGCTTGCAGATCTTCTCGCAGTAAAGCCAGCAGAAACAGCAGATAGAGATGCTGTGAAAACCAGCATTACAGATTAAAATTCTTTGTGAGGGAGACTAGGGTGAAAGAGTCATAGAAAAGCAAACATTTAAAAGCCACACAACAACAGGTTTTGTACATTT
>WEIT01010218.1:43202-56346 GCA_013389985.1 Dryoscopus gambensis | reverse complement strand
ATATATATTTATATATATCAATGCCCGTAAAAGAACGTGGGCCCAAAAAAGTTTACAAAAGGAAGAATGGAATGAATACATGACTGTGACTAATAAAAAAAGGAATGTTTTGTATCGAAAGTAAAAAAAAGAAAACCAAACCAACAAGAACCCGGGGAAAAAAAAAACACCAACAAAAACCCCCAATGGTTACTTGTGTACTGCAAACTGGGCCTCACTTCACTGTAAAGAGGATTGAAAGATGTTCCTTTTCTTCCCAAGCAGGTACAAAGGATGCCCTGGGCAGCGCGTGCTGGGCTGTGGGAGCACCCTGGGCTCCCGCCCCGCTGGCACGGCCGCCCCGTGGCAAAGTCATCTGAAATGAAGAAGCTTTTAATGGCTCAAAAAGGTGAAAAAAACCCTGGAGAGCCTCAAAACGAGGGCTCCCTCCCCTCTCTCCGTGCCTGCACCGGCCCCGGAAAGCATCCGCGGGGAAGAGCATCCCCAGGGAAGGTCACAGCCCAGGGAAGAGCGTTCCCAGGGAAGAGGGGGATGCTGCGAAACAAAACCCACGTCGCCGGGAGTTGGGAGGAGACGAGCTCCGACGTCTCGGGAAAAATCTTTCCATCCCGGCAAAAAGCTGAGGGCAAGGATGGAAAGGAAGGAAGGAATGAAGGAAGGAAGGAAGGAAGGAAGGAAGGAAGGAAGGTGGCATCCCGACAAGCTCCTCCGGATTCTCCAAAGGAACCGGCCCGGCACGGTGGGCCGGTGGCTCCTGGGAACGCAAAAAGGAAGGAAAAAGCTTTGCCATGACCAGGAGGAGAAATGTCAAAAACCTTCCATGGAAGAGCTGAGAACACAAAGGGAGGTGTAAACACGGGCACTGCCCACGGCACGGGGAGCAAAACCCCACGTCAGTCACCAGATTCGGCAGCCGGATGGATTTGGGATCACAGCAGCAGCGTGGTCGGATGGAAAAAAACCCCAAACCACAACATCCCCAGGTACATGGTGCTTTCACACGGGGGCATTTTTAGGGTGTGCCGAGGACGGGCCTTGCGACCGGAGCTTTTGGGGTCTTAGGACGTGCTTGGGTCTGCACAACTCAAATACTGTAGTGTCTGGTTTTGAAACGGTGGTAGAAATCGAGGAAGGAAACAAAAGCCTCCCGCACTGGCTCGCATGTGGGGTTACACTCCCGACTCCTCCCGCCAGCGCGTCCTGAACGGAACGAAAGCGGCTGCTTCGAGAGCTGCAAAGAAGAGAAGTCACTGGAAGCGGCCCCGCCAGTCAGCGTGGGAGCAGGGTGAGAGCAGGGTGGTCAGGGGGAGGAGGGATGTGCTGTCCTGCGCCGCTGCGAGAGCACGCGGGGAGCGCCGTCACCGCCACGACGCCCCGCGCTCCGCGGCACGGCTCACGGCCTCTCCCACCCGGTGTTCCCGGGAGGCAACGACCTCCTCGGGGGGGAGGGGGCAAAAAAAAATACCTCCAAACCCCCCCCCCGCACCGGGAAGAAGAAGAAGAGGAGAGGAAAAGAGGGAGAGAGGAGGTGGGGAGTTTGCGGGCGTGTCCAGCGGACAGAAAACGCCGGCAGTCCCGGAGTGTCCAACGAGCCTTGCCGAGGGCAGGCAGCGCCAGGAGCCACGCGCCGGACAGAGGCATCGCCCACCGAGTGCTACCGGGTAAGAAAATTCCTTATTTTCTTTACAGAGCTACTACGAGAGAGCTGAGGAAATATACAGTCGGCGGAATCGGTACACAAAAGAGCCCATCACAGTCCCTCCTCCTCCTCCTCCTCCTCTGTAAAACGCACCCTTTCCCAGAAAAAAATAAACTCGGTCTGCCCACAGTTCCTTACACCTGCAGAAAGCTGCTCACTGTACAAAAGAGTTGAGGAAAAAGGAGAGAAAATAATATGGAAAAATTAAAAAAAAAAAAAAAAGAAATTAAGAAAGGAAAAAAAAAGGAAAATCCATGTACAAGCAAGAAAAGAGGGAGGAAGAAAGGTTTAGATGCTATTGCCGTTTGGAAAGGAAACCTGCCAAATGGAAAAGAAATGTCAGAGTCACACAAACAAGGCTTCCGGAGGGATTCAGGAAATATCCATATAAAAATTAACAGCAAATTCAGCGTCTTTGCTATAAAAAACTCTTTTTTTTCTCGTTTTTGTTAGAAAAGGATCACAACTAAAAACCTTAAATTAAAATACAAATGTTTAGGGTAGTTGCCCAGTGGCTCAAGTGTTGGCTTTCTGAAAAACTTCCCAACCTGTTGCCTGAAAAGTCCTCGAGTTTCAACCTGGATCCTTTTCCAAAAGCACCTTTGACGTTCCAATTCCCAAATCTGTCCCTAGGGAGCTTCCAATGGCTACTGTTAGAGTATGCATTTATTACATATAGGTTTTTCATTTTGCTATAAATGCATCATAAATATTTTTCTCAATAATTCATAGGAATCCGGTTTCTAAGCTTGGAATACATTTGGAATATACATTATACACATATATATATTTATACCTAACAATTTAAGCAATATCTCATGCTAGTTGCTTTTAATAAAAAGCATTCCAGTCTTAAAACCTGCATTTGTGTCTAATACATGCTTCGACAACCAAATTGATAAGTTCAATTACTAGATAATGTAGAAGAGAGAGAAAACATTTGAAAATTGGTTGTTAAAAATGGTTGAATTTCAAAGACCCAACAGTATTTGCCACTTTTTTGGCAACTACCTTAATTTCTTTTTCCTTTTTTCCTTTTTTTTTTTCCTTTTTTCCTTTTTTTTTTTTTCTCTGAAACAGCAATGAAAGAAAACAAAACAAATCCAAACTTGTCGACAGTTTTTGGAGACGCTCTGTTCAGCTGATGCCTGCTTCCCACCATCATGCCAGCACAAGCCAAAAAGTCTTCCTTCCTGATGGCAGTCCTTGGCTTTCCCAACCAGAGGAAAAATATTCAGGAACTGCTGTGTTCTTTGTGGTTTATTTTTTTTTTTTTTTGCGTTTTGTTTTTTTTAATTAATTTTTACTTAAGGCATTGTTCCTCAAACTTCAGAAAATCCAGCTGCACCAAATCCATCAATTAAAAAAAAAGGCACAAACTCATCTTCAGATGGCTTTGGAGACAATAAAGCCGACTCCATCTGGGCTACCGTTCCCCCCCTTCTGCTTCCCTTTCCTTTAGGTGTCAGATGAGTCCCTCGTTCCCTGTCCCTCCCCGTTAAAAATTCACCATCATCTCCCAACGTTCCCGTTCCGACAAGAGCTGTCGTTGACTCACAGGCAGGCAAGAGCCATTTCCAAATATCCAAGAAATGAAAGTACACGATGGGTCGAGTGGTTCAAGCGGAGATTGCTCAGTTGTGGGTGATCAACTTTGTAAGCACCAGTTTTACGTTAAGGTTTGTTTGACTTGTGTTGTTGAATCTTTGATTTCTTTATTATTCTTGTGTTTTGTTTCTGTTGTTTTTTTTTTTTTTTTTTTTTGTTTGGCAACTGTGCCAAAGACTTCCCGGGCGTCGTTCCTCTTTCCGCTCCCGGTGAGGACCAGAGGAAGAGTGCCCAACGTGTCAGTCCTTTGCTGCTCTTCACCAGCGGTTTTTCGGCAAAAAGAGACTCAAAGATGCGGAGAGATTTGTTTTCTGTGTCGCTTGCTTTGCTTTACACCTGGCTGTCCTTCCGTGTTCGGGAAATAACCGTGACAGGACGCAGGAGTAACAAGAGAAAGCTTCTTGGCAGAGCTTCAAGACGAAGACGAACAGACAGGAGAACTCCAGCTCGAAGGTGGATGCTACAGGGGAGGCTCCTCTTCCATGGGTTCATCCTCGGGTCTGAGGGATTGCGCGGCCAAGCAGGGTGGGAGAGGGCGGGGAGAGAGAAAAGAGGGTTGGGCATGACATGGTGGGACAATTTGAGGTGCCAAGTCTCGCTCCTTGTGTTCCCTTCACTTTCCCACCCAGCCAGCTGGGACAGCTGGAATTAAACTTGCCACCAAGAAGGGGTTTTGGACAATCTGTTTTCACTTGGACAATGTTAACGTTTTCCCCAGCAGAATAAATTCCCTCTCGTGGTCCAAAACCACGCTTGGAGCAGAAGGCTCAGGCACAGAGCTCATGGCTCTGCTGCGCTCCTGCAGCTTGGGAGGTCTTTTGGGAATCCACGGAGGACAGGGGGATGTGGGGAACGCAGCAGCAGTGGCTGGAAGGAGAGGATT
This sequence comes from Dryoscopus gambensis, assembly GCA_013389985.1. NCBI lineage: Eukaryota > Metazoa > Chordata > Aves > Passeriformes > Malaconotidae > Dryoscopus > Dryoscopus gambensis. Next base: position 52,156 of record WEIT01010218.1, on the reverse strand, counting down.
AACCTGGGAGGCTGCTCCTCCTGCCTGAGCAGAGCTGGAAATGTGAGGATGGATGGATGGAAAACCACTGACCTCTTCTCCGCCGGCTTCACGCCCACCGACAGCGATGCCATGGCCGTCACCGTCTCCGCCTCCTCGTTCTCACACTTCTGGGCCTCCACCAGGGAATATCCCACCGTGGAGGCAAAACGCTGCAGGGAATGCCAGTACTTGCCTAGGGGAGAGGTGACAACAGGGCCATCAGGGCACCATTGCTGCTCCTGCTTTCCCAAACCCAGCCGCCGGCTCGGAACGGCCCAGGGAAGACTCATCTGATCTGTACTCTCATTTCAAAGGCCTTAGGTGCTCAATAATAACTCCTTTTGCACCTCAAATCTCTCAGAAACTTCTAGACCTAAGGACAAATGCGCCTGGAAGTGTCTCCCTACCAAAAATGTGGGAGAGGGAAGGATGCAGCCCAGGTCTGGACCCAGATGCTGACTGCCAGGTGCTTGCAGTGGGCAAATCCCCGAAGACTAAACAAGTCCAGGGTGTATTTGAAACCATTTAAGTTGGAGAAGACCCCCAAGATCTCCAAGTCCAAACTTCAGCCTTCAATGTAATTTTTATGTTGGCAGTCTGACACCCTTTTTGCATTGGGAGGAGCACAGGGAAGGCTCCAGAGGAAAGAATTTCCAAGAAAAGTTTCAATGCAATGCAATGATTTTAACCTTCCTGGCTAAATAAACCTAAAATACCAACAACCTCCAGCAATACTCATGGAATATCCTTGAAAAGGGCCCAGAGGGATCACTGAGTCCAGCTCCTGGCCCTGCACAGGACATCCCAAGGATCCCACCCTGTGCCTGAGAGCCTGTTTCACTTCCATGCCTATCTGCTCTTAATTAATGGGTGCCACAACACCCAACAAGATTTCTGTTTTTCAGAGATACTTAATTGCTTTTGAAGAAGTAAGAGCACCCTCTAATGTCAGCACAGTCTGTCCTTTGCAGAGATTAGAGTTGTTAATTAGTGTTGGGTTAACAGTTGGATTGGATCATCCCGAAGGTCTTTTCCAACCTGACCTGTGCTCTGATTCTGTAATTCCCCGTCAAGGACTAAAGCCTTGCTGGGCATGGCTCTGTCCCCAGTAACACCTGTTTGTGGCTGCACAAACCCAGTTCAGGGTGCAGTGACCGCCAGGAAACTGGGAAATGGGAACGTGGAGCTGGCAGAATGATGCAGAAGCCCAAGGGGGGCCCCCAGGGAAGCAGCTGGGTCGGTGGGGCTGCACTCACTGTGGATCTCGATGACTTTCTCCATGGAATGCACCGCGTTAGGATTTGCTCTCTGCTGGAAAACCTTCTCTGGAAGAGGGTCAAGCTGGAGAGAGAGAGGAACACCAAAGAAATGTTACCATTGAATCCCACAATGGTTTGGGTGGGAAGGGACATTACAGCTCATCCCATTCCATCTCCCACTAGTCAGTTCTGCAGTGGGAACGTGCCTGTGCCATGTTCCTGTGCCCTGGAACATCCCAGGGAAAGGCCTGACAGCACTGCTGGAGGGATGTTCTGGGATTTATTTGATTTCCTTTAGAAAAACCCAAGAAGAGGAGCCACCTCTGCCCTCCCACGTTCTCCACTAGTGAATGAATTCATCCCAAACCTCCAAGGTGGGCTGTCCAGAACAAGAGATACCCACTGCTGTTAACTGTGCTGAAAACAGCACTCAAGGCCCAAGCAGGGATGTTCCCCAGCAAAGAGCAGCCAGAGTTTAACAGTTAAAAAAATCTATGGCAAAGTTTAACCTCTGCTCCAAGCCAAGAGAAGCTGCAGCCAAGACTGCTCTTATGAGCACATGGTAGCCATTCCATTGGTACTTCACGGGATGCTGCATTCCAGATTTAGTAATTATGGATTGCACTTTTTATTAATTCTCTGGTCTAAAAATAGCTCTGCTCCAAACTGGTTTCTGTATGACATTAAGTGAAGGCAAAAGCAATTCCTGGATGAGTCTTTAAGCAAGAGCTTTCCAAGCCCTCTTGGTTGACACTGAGACAAAGCACGTTCCTGATTGCAGAGCACGCTCCACCTCCTGAAATAACACTCACAAACAGCCTGAGCCTGTGGAAAAGGGAGCAAAACCTTCTGGGCATGAGACACCTGGTTGTCATCACCTTCTTGTTTGAAGGGCGGAAGCTGGTGATGCCCACGATGGGCTGAGCAGCTCCGCAGGGCAGTGGGAGAGGAACAGTGGCTAACTGGTCTGGCTTGCCATCAGCAGGCCTCAGAATCATGGAGTCATGGAATGCTGGGGGTTGAAGGGATCTTAAAGCTCATCCCATCCCACCGCCTGCCATGGCAGGGACACCTCCCACTGTCCCAGGCTGCTCCAAGCCCCAGTGTCCAGCCTGGCCTTGGGCACTGCCAGGGATCCAGGGGCAGCCACAGCTGCTCTGGGCACCCTGTGCCAGGGCCTGCCCAGCCTCGCAGGGAACAATTCCTGCCCAATATCCCATCCATCCCTGCCGTCTGGCAGTTAAAATGGATTAGACCCATTCCGCCTTTTCCTGTCCCTTCAGGACCTTGTCCAAAGTTCGTGTCCAGCTCTCTTGAAGCCCCTTTAGGCACTGGACAACTTCTCCCTGGAGCCTTCTCCTGGCTGGACAACCCAAACTCTCCCAGACTGTGCCTCTCTCCCTGCACCAAACCCACCTCAGACTTCCACTGAAGCCCCATGAGCTTTGCACCGTTCTGTCACGGCAGCAGGTCCATTCCCCAGCCCTGATCCCCTCCCTGGGGCAGGAATCAGCTGCACAGCCCCGCTCTGGTTTCATTTCCCGGCCAGTTGGAGAGGAGCCGGCTCCTGCGCCCGCGCCGCGCTCCTCCCGACACGCGAGGTTTGATCTCCGCCGGCGGACGCTGACGCTCGGGGGACTGGCACCGCTCCCCTCATTTCCTACCAGCCCCGGTGGAGCTCCGGGCCGGCTCCTGAGCCAGCCCAGCTCCCTGCAGCCCGCCCTGGCCACAGCTGCCGGGCCGTGTGTGCAGGCAGGATCCCCCGACACGCCGTACATCAAACCGCATCAAAGGGCCGCGGCACAGAGCCGCTCCCCCCGGCTTCCTCGCCTTCAAAAGGTTCAAGGAAAGACCTGGATAAAACGAGTGTTTCCTGCTTTCTGATGTGTGGCTAAGCCAGGGAATATTATCCTATCTGCACAGCCCACCTAGGACAAGTGAGAACAGGTTTAAGTGTTCTGAAGTGCCTTGTAGCTGTGATTGAAATAATCAATGTTTTTTACCTTTAAGGATCAATATTCCCTCTGCTCAATGAAACCACTCAGGCAGCTCACAACACCCAAGGTATTCTGAGTGCCGAGCTCTCCCCACGCTCCCAAACACACTCATGGCTTGGATCAAGCACTTATTCACTGCCTGCAATCCTAGGAGCACGCTGAGCAGGAGGAATGGCATCCTCCAGCTGTTATTCCCACGGCTTCCCTTTCAAAGTGCAGCCTGCACCCAAAGGTGGATGGAGCCAGAGGAACTGTCTGTGGTGACACCTTAAAGCAGATGGGTGCTGCAATAAACACCTCACAGAATCCCAGGATGCTCTGGGTTGGAAGGGACCTTAGAGCTCATCCAGTCCCACCTCTGCCATGGGCAGGGACACTTTCCACTATCCCAGGTTGATCCAAACCTCATCCAGCTGGCCTTGGACACTTCCAGGGATCCAGGGGCAGCCACAGCTTCTCTGTGAAACCTGTGCCAGTGCCCCAACCCTGGAGGCCCCCTGTTTCCATGCTGCCTCCGGAGTTTTCAGCTCTCCCGAGGGCTGAGTGCCGGCTGGAGCCATTCCCGGTGCCCAGAGCCTTGTCAGAACTGCCTGGCCAGGCACGAGGAGCAGGATGCTCCCTGGGCGCAGGCAGCTGGGATGCTGGATGATGGGAGCAGATGCTTCTGACGAATCCTAGCTGGTTTCTCTCTTGGCCTGGCTACTCCGGCCTTCCCTTTCAGAGCACTTCTCTAGCAGCCTGGAAGTCAAACTGCTGCACACCTCCATGCAGATCCAAGCTCCATCTTCCCAGACCCCTGATGCTCACTGAACTACAACCCTCCCCAGAAATCAGCTCCCACTGCAGACAGACCCAGCTTCTCCAGTGCTGCACCTTGGCCCAAACTAACCGTACCCAAAACCCCACAGACATGGTTTCAAGTTGCACCAGAGGAGGTTTAGGTTGGGTATTAGTGAAAAATCCTGCACTGGAAGTGTGCTCAGGCATTGAATCAGGCTGCTCAGGGCGGTGGTGGAGTCACCATCCCTGCAGGGATTTCAAAGATGTGTAGACGTAGTATCTTCCATCCCACCAACACTGAAAGTGGGGGGGAAGAGGCAAAAAAGATGGAGTATCTGAAGTTTTCTCTGTAGGAAAATACCCTGAGCTCTCCAGAATCCAAAATCTTGCTGCACTTCTCTGTCGTGCTCTTACCTTACAACCACCCCCTCTAACCTTTCCGGCCAATTTCTCTGACACAGCCGAGGCTTTTCCCACACAGCAACGTGTGGAAAGGAGAAAATGTAACTCCAAGGAAAAAATCCAACTGCAAACCATGCCAAGCAAGCTGCCCCACGCAGCAGGCACAGGCTGTAGGACGAGAGAGGGGAGCAAAGAGAAGGGAAGGCTTGCACAACCAATTCAGAAATTAATTATAAGACTTGTTTTTCAAAGAGCGCAAAGCAAATTACTTGGAGAAAGAACAAACCCAAAACCTCATTCTTCGCTGTTTCACTCATCACACAGACTGCAAAGCACAGGTGGTTTTTAAGCACAAAACAAACACTCTTTAAAGCACCAAGTGTCCGAAGGACACAAAACAATGACAGAAGCTTGGCAGACGGGAGGATGAGACGCCCAAACCCGAGGTGGGAGGAGGTTTTGGGGGTGCCTGTACCTCGTTTCCCAGCAGGGCAGACACGCAGGCCTCCGAGGCGTCACAGATGGCAGTGAGGTCGTGGCCACCCTCGAGGGCCAGCACGACGCGGCCCCCGGCCAGGCCCATCAGCTGCTTCGTCAGGTACCCGAAGCCTGCAACGAGGGAACAGAGGAAATGCAGGAGAAGGGCAAAGGTGGCGGCTGGAATCGGGCTCCTGGCGAAGGATCAAAGAATTAGGGAGAGGAATTACATCATATTAAAACCCCACCGGGGATCTGAAAGGGCTCAGCGCATAACACGAGCCAGGTTGGGCCGTTCCAGCCGCGGCTTCCCTGGCACGGAGCCGCGCGTCCCCCACCAGCGCCACCCCAGAGAGCGCCACCGGACCCCCCGCCACCCCTCAGCACCCCAAATTGAACCCAGCAGCCAGCATTCCCTTGGGAAGGAGGGAGAGGGGTGGATTCCTGCGCCGCTCTGGGAGGGAGGGGGAGCGGCGCAGTTTGGGTCGGGATAGCAGCAGTGCAGTGCCCCAGAGAGATTTAGGTCTGACATCTCGCCCTCAGCAGACGGCTCTTCCCGGCTATAATACGCTATAAAAATTCCAGGGGCGCCCGGCACTTTGATCAGATGACACACAATACATTTCTGCCCCCTTTAAACAAAACAGAACCGAGCGGCGAGGATTTAAAAAACGTGTCCTCAAAGCAACCTTCCCCCTCCAGGAAAAATCAAAAAAAAGAAAATCAAAAAGCCAAACAAAGGAAAAGCCAGGGAATTTCTACCCTCCATCCCCACTCCCTGCTTTCTGCTTTGCGAGTCGGCACATTAACAAATTAACAGGCAGAGGAAAACATCCACTGCCGAGCCCAGAAGGGGCTTTGTGAGAGCAGCAGAGCACGGCAAATTCAACCAGCAGGTAACCAAGACCTTCCCTTTCCCCAGTGTTTCTGGATAGCTCAAGGAACTTGTCTCTTGTAAATCTATTTCGCTTTATTCTTACATAAAGTTTTTAGGTTCAGCTCCCTTACGAGGTTTTAAAGTTCACTGCAGAGAACAACTTTCCTGGCTGGAACAAACTCTTAAAAAATAGTAATAAAACCTTTTTTTTTGCAAGAAAAACTGTCCTCTGGATGAATTTGAATGAAACAGTGCCAGGTAAACTCCACATAACCTGGGGGGGGGCAGGGAGGATTTCAGCGCATCTCCCAAAAACATCCCAGACCCGAAGCAAAAAGGAGGTTCTTGTGGGTAATTAGTTCTGTCTGTAATTAATTCAAAGGTGGAGAGCAAAAAGATTCAGCTCAAAATTTTAATAAGGTGTCCTGGAGGAAGAAATGGGACTTTTAGTAGCAATGAGAGTGTTTACAGCTGCTATTGCCTTTTTCTGCAATTTTGTATTAAAGCCAGCAGAACTCTCTAATTCAGCAGAGATGTGACTACAAATAAATTACACAATATTACATATTGAATATTTCAAAGTTGAAATATGCAATGTTTAAAAAAACCCCAACAAACTAAGGCTTCAGCCAGGCCAAAATATGCATTATAAAGAGATAAATGCCATGAGAATTCAAAGAAGGATGAAAGTTTTGCCATTGAAATGAAAAACCTGAAACAGACCATGAAAAGTGAAATCTGGGAATGTTGTCCTTTAATCCCGAGGACAGCAGCAGCAGCAGCAAAGCCCCCACTTACATTTTGCTGATAGATTATATCCTCCGAGAGGTGTGGGGTGCCCTTCCACAGCATCGAAACCAGATGACACCAGCACAACATCGGGGGCAAACTCGTTGGCAATGGGCATCACTACTGTCCTGCAATGCAGAAGATCCACGGCACACACGTTAGGGCGGCTCCTGAACACAGGCAGGGATGTTTCAACCCTCTCACCAAACCCTTATTCCATGGCAGCAAAGCCCATCCATTTCCCTACAAGGTGAGAGCCCGCCCGGAAGAACTCGCACTCTCTGTGATTTCCTCCACCGACACCCTCGTGTTCTGAGCAGGGAAGTGAGTTGTCATACCTTGTGCTTCCCATTTGGGATCATATCCTGGCTTTAGATATATGGAAGAAGGAAAAAATAAGAGGGCAGCTGGCACAGGCTGCAAAACCACCTGAGAAACCTCACTCCAAGGCATTATCTCCATGTCCTCCTTCCAAACATCTCCATCAGGTTTGCAAAGCCATTCCTCTCCCGAGCTGCACTTCTCATTCCCCACAGCGAAAGGCTGGGAGTGTTCCATGGGGTAAAACAGAATGCAAATATCCCACCCAAATCCACCTCTCCCAATGCCACTTCCCCCTCCTCTGAGGGTCTGCTCACTAAAAAATGGATGGAACTGCTCAGCATCCGTATCCTGGTGGTGGCTAAAGTTGTATTTAAGTGAAACAAGAGGCTTGTTCCTGTGGTTGCTCACCAAAAGACCTTTTTGCCCTCTGGTTTCTCTCTCTCCAAACTCCACAACTTCTCTTCAAACCCTACACGAGGTCGCAAGCATCCCATTCCCCAGGTCAAGATGCACTTCCCAAGCTAGGTTTTTTCCATTCTAACTGCACGTACTGAATGCTGGATGTATCCCTAGGGCAAGCTGACCTGTAACTTTCCCACTTCCCCATCCCAGGAACAGCCACCAGCCAGGATAACTCTGTACAGCGGGAACTGAAGTTATTTTACCCACATCCCAAAGCACGGACCCTGTAAGTATCTCTGCACACACGAGAACCTCACTTTATTGAGTTGAGTCTTTATGTGATGCTCTAAAAACAGAGCCCAGGGGGGCCTGTTCCGTGCTGAGGTGGCTCAAGTGCTATCAGGACGCTCATAAAAGCTCCCAATTTTTGCCGCAAGGATATTAAACAGCCATGAGGCATCTGCCAGAGTCAGCAGCTTGTGACATCCCGCTGAGCTCGTGCCACCGCCCTCCGCAGAGTTTATTTTTAACGGGGCATTAACCCCTGCCAGGCACCGAGCAAACCCATCCCCGAGGTTCCACTGCCACCATGGAGCAGCGACAGGCACCCAGACACTAAAAAAAACCCCCCACACCTCCCAGCCGTATTATTTCCCCAACTATTTGCCACAGGAACCCCAGAGCCTCCCCACTGCCAATTTCCGCGTGCAGACACAAAAACCTCTGCAAGCAAAAAGGGAAAAAATTGTCCCTTAATCCACACAAAATCCCAACACGGAATCTGAATTTTCTCCTCTAACGACATGATTGCCCTCTCCATGTTGTCCTTGGGGGATGATTCCATCAGGAAGACAAAAGAGCACAGTTCTGGCTGGTGACTTTACAGTTTGGTGGAACCCACAGGCATTTTTAGGAGAAACCACCTCCCTCACCAGGGCCTGAGGCAGCAATTCCAGAGCAAGTGCAGCGGCTGAGGGTTTGTTTTCCCTGAGCTTTGAAGTGCTGCTGAGCTCTTTCATTCCTAACCCAAGGAAAACTGCTCAAATCATCAGATTTATTTCCCTCCACCCAAGTTATGATGCTGTGGGAGCTGCTAGGATCTCAGCGGAAGTGTGGGATCACCAGAGCCAGCCCCAGGCGTGGGGGATGTCAGCACTGAACAACCCACGGGATCAGGGATCCATAGGGATTCTCGGCCATGGGACAGCTCATAGAGCACAGAATGGTTGGGAAGGACCTTAAAGAGCATCTCGTTCCAAGCCCTGGCACGGGTGTCCAATCGTGCCAAGCACGGAGGCTCCTGAGGAACGGGGCAGCTGGTGACCCTCGGCTGGAGGTGGCTGTGGGTGACAGCAGTTTAGAGGTGGCCTCCTCCAGCACCGCCACACGGCCCCCGGGGCTCACCCCAAACGCTGTCAGGGCGAGTTTGGGGAGAGGAAAAGCAGCAGCAGCTGGTCAGAGGTAAATCCGTCGCTCCCTGACAGGCGTCGGGAGGAGCCGCCGTGAGGATGTCCAGAGCTTTCCCCGCGCAGGACAGGGTGACCCCACGGCCACCAGTGAGGACTCCAGCACAGAACTCCAGCTGGGAGCAGTGACAGCAGCGGCGGGGGGGCACAGGACAGGGGG
>WEIT01010218.1:0-43140 GCA_013389985.1 Dryoscopus gambensis | reverse complement strand
CCAGCGGGGACTCCAGCACGGAACTCCAGCTGGGAGCAGTGACCAGCAGTGCTGGGAGTGCACAGGACAGGGTGACCCCATGGCCACCAGCGGGGACTCCAGCACTAAACTCCAGCTGGGAGCAGTGACCAGCAGTGCTGGGTGTGCACTGGACGGGGCTGTCAGGCCCCTCAGAGGTTTAAGGAAGGTGTTCCACATCCCCCGGCTCCTTCTCCAAGAGGTCCGGTCTGTGTCCGTGAGGCTTTCGGGACTCTGAGCATCCAAGCAAATCCCAACCCAGACCTGAATCCTCTCCTTTTCCCCGTGGCTCCCACCCAGCCTCCTGAGGGCTGCTCTTGCTTCTGCCGTCTCCTAATTCCAGTGACACCAGCATCCCCAAGCCCCAGCCCCAGCTCCGTTTGATGCTCTCCATAGATGTAAAACTCGAGCCAGAAGGATCAAAGTCAGCACTCCCTCATTTTGCCTTTTTAATTGTAAAAAAAAAAAAAAGGACAGAAATCCAGCCTGTTTCCGAGATTCCATCTGTGGACAATGTTTTGGACACATCTCACCCAGCTTTTTGCTTTTTAATTTTCCCTTGTCCACAGACAAAACCAGCCCCGTCACTCAGATCCACCCCAGTGAAGCCAAACCCTCCAGAGGAAACAAGGATTAAACTGCAAATAACCCCGTGGCTTTGCCCTGCTGATGAGACCATAAAAAAGCCAGAAATTCAAGTTATTACCCAGGAGATAAGCAGTTCTGCCTGGAATTGGGTCTTTTAAGGAGTGGCTGAGGTGGCTGTAAAGTTACTCACTCAGGCATGAATATTCCTAACACTGAATATTCATTCAATCCATGCAGAATTTGTTAAAAAAACAAGGAAACTGAAATTTCCTAAATTTCAGAGGCTTGTTTTGCAATGCTTAAAATAAACTAAATCCGTTTATTTGCCTGGTTACAGCTGAGCTGAACAGCTCTACACGAGAGCAAACTGATGGCTGCAACCAGCAAAGCCTCCCCATTGTGCTCTGCAGTCGCTTGGGAGAGAGGAAAAAAAATAAATGCAATTTTAGATCTATTTTCCAGAAGGCTGAATGAACAATTTTTAGCCTGGCATTAGCCAATTCCCCAATTAAATGCCTAATAAACGACAGGCAGATGAAACAATCCTACAGAGGATTATTTTGGGCTTTAAATGCTCAATTGCAGCGAATAAATTGGTGAAACTTAGAAGGCTGAGCACTTTTTTAGAGACTTTTTCCCACTCTTGGCCATATCTATGTTTTATGTATTTTTTATATATGCTATGTATATATTTCTATCTGTTAAGTGTATATATTTATATTACGCACGTATTTTTTTATATATATATTTTGTATTTTTTATATATATATCATGCGTATATTTCTATATATGTTACGTATATTTGTTTTATACATGTTATATGTTTTATATATAGAAATTAAAAATGTTATCCACTGCTCCTCAGGCTAACCAGCTTCCCGAAAATTCCGGTCATTGCTTCTCCGTGGTCATTTACCGTGTCAGAAGGGATTAGGAATTTGGGGATGAAATCGGCGTGGGGAGAGCATGAAATTGAAAATACAGCAACAACCATTCCAGGCAAAACATCAGCGTCTCTTCCCCCTCCTCCTCGCTCCTGAAATGGTTTATGGATCGAGGGAAAAACCCAAATCCCCCCCAAATTGGTTCCTGAACTTGTTTAATGCTTTTTGAAAGCGGCAGGAGGAGGGGGAAGCACAGTCCTGGCTTTTCCTTCTGGCTGAGGTGTTTTAAATAAAAACGAACGTGGAATCGAGCTGTACGCAGAATTATGGCTGTGGAGGAGACCTCGGGACAGGGGGAAAAAAATTCTCAGACACCACACAACTGCTGGAATCATCAGGAAAACGTCCTTGCAGTAAATTCAGAGGGAAACTCCTGCGGATAAAATATTTTCATTTCACTAATTGCAGTTCCTGCGTAATAAGGAACCAGCCAGAGCCTTCCCGTTTTTCCTGCAGGTCTCTTAGCCGGGTTTGCACCCGGATCAGGAGGATTGAGAGAGGCAAACAGGATTGCTGCTCGTGTAAAACACTAGGGAAGGACACATCCTGGTCCGAAAAACCCCTCTGAATTTTACAATGTTTGTTTCTATAACTACGGAACAACAGCGGAGACACCGGGAACGTTCTGAGGAGTTCAGCACTTTGGGAACGACATGCCCTGCATTTTTCCCATTAAACTGAGCACATTTCTGGCTGATCTGGGAGGTCTGGGATTGCCCACACGCTCGGGGGGTGAGCTCAGGCACGGATCCGCGCCCGCCTGCCCGAGCTGGGATGTGGAGCTGACTCTGGCACGGCTGCTGCTGCCACGGGGTGCAGGAGCTCCAGGTTGCCGGAAAACTCCCCAGGTCCCTGGAGCCAGGGCAGCCAGGGATTTCAGCCCCGGATTAGGAGGGTAATGAGTGACAAAGTGCAGGGGAAGGCACATTTTTAACTCTTGTTCTCACTTCTGATATGTCTTGGTGGTGTTAAGGACCATCCAGAGGTCAGGAGAGCCTGGGCACCCCTGATGTGAGTTCCCATCTTTCTTTCGGACGGAGCAAACCCACACTGAAACAGGTTTCAGTGGGATTTATTTATCCCCTCATTTCTCTCATTTAGAAGGACAATTATCCCAGTTGTTTTCATTTCTCAAATCCACGCACCGGCTCATCCTGAAATGCAACAACGAAAAGTGAGGAGCACGTTGCTTATTTAAATCTGCTCCTTTTACACAGAAAAAAGGACTTTTTTGCCCAAAAAGCAGACGGGCATGTGAAGAGTTAAGGCTTAAAAAAAAAAGAAAAAGTCTATCAGTATCTTTGCCTAGCTCAAAGGATTTCCACTGATTCCTCTCCAGACTTCAAAGCCTCACAGTTTGGCATTCGGACTGGTTTGAATTAAAGCTCAGTCCTCCACTGCGAGTTTCCAAGTTCATGGTGAAAATGCCTCCTGCTTCTGGAGTTCATTATGGCCAATTTTCTTATCTTTTCTTCATCTTCGGTTTGATCCCCAGCAAATGCAACGTGGCATTCGACGGGGTGGAATAACAAGGTGCTGCCTTGAAGGCATGTATTGTCTCAAGGGGCTAAAGCAAGAGAAGAAGGGGAAAAAAATAGGATATATGACCCATTCCCTTCACTTTCTAACTCTCGGGGGACCATAAATTGCAAACTTCAAAGCGTTATTTTACATTAAAATCAATAGAAAGATTTGGGGGGTGGGTGGGGGGGGGAAATGTTTTTCAAAGGAGCTGGTTAAGATTTAAAAAGGTCACTTGATAATGTATTATCATGGCCAAACTTGGCATGGGATGACAAAAAAAGCTTCTCGTTTAACTTACGGTTAAACTGAAGGTGTGCACACCGGGGGCAGGCTCTGGGAGCAGCAGCCCTCAGCTGCCCAAAAAACTCCCCAAAATAAGGGCTGTGACCCAAATAGCTGCAGTGTCCAGGCAGGCAGAGCCCAGGGCTGGCTGGCCAAGGCCTCAGTGGGCAGCCCTGAGCCTGCTCCAGGAGCTGGGAACTCAGCTCCTGTTTAATGGCGCTCGGGCCCAGCTCCGCGCGCTCTGGCTGACCAAGAGCTCCCGAAGAGCTCCATCCTGGGGGCCGCTGGGACAGCCAGGCTCCCACCCCCGAGCAAAGCGCTGCCTTCCTGGGCCAGCAGTGACACTAACGGCAGCGTCTGATGCCATTTTGAACTCTCTGAAGGTTTTCTAAAGGCAGCATGAAGAGGGGGGAAAGGCTCTTTTTGCCCAGTGTAGCAGGATGTAACAGGGAAGAGAGGAAATAGTGCTCCCGGATTTAATGCTGTTCTGTGAAGGTGGTGTTCCAGAAATTCACGCCCCATGTTCTGGCAAGTGTGTGTCTGCCCAAATTTAGGGCACCAGTGGTGCACTGAACCCGGTGTGAGGACAGAAAATCACTTTAAATTGCTAAAGGAGAGGCCAGCTGGACCCACGGCACTCGGGAGGCAGGGGGTGGGACAGGAGAGTCTCTAAGAAAAATGATGGAATGTTTTGGGCTGGAAGGGACCTTCAAGCCCATCCCATCCCACCCCCTGCCATGTCAGGGACACCTCCCACTGTCCCAGGCTGCTCCCAGCCCCAGTGTCCAGCCTGGCCTTGGGCACTGCCAGGGATCCAGGGGCAGCCACAGCTGCTCTGGGCGCCCTGCGCCAGGGCCTCTCTTGGTTGATTAATATTAAAATTTAAAGCTTACCAAAATCCAAATAAAGGAAGATGGCACGAGGAGAAAGAAACCCAGCTGAGGTTAAAAACACGTTTGTGAGAGGGGCAATTCAGCAGTACCTGAAGGCAGTTAAATACTCCGTGTCTCCCATGGGCGGATCCAGGCCACCGGTAAATGCCATGTTCACATTGAAACCAACTCCTGCTCCCGTGCCCACCTGCAGAAGGGAAATGGCACTCTTAGTGAGCCAGTTCTGGCAACGCATCTTTGCCGTCCTCACATTCTCCCAGCTAAACTGGGATTCGGATTCAGCAGTGAGGTGGTATTGAGGTCTGTTTTTCCCTGGTCCCCGAAACAAGAGGGAAAATAAAGCTCCTCCACGCTCAGAGCTTTATGGGAGCTGAGGACCAGTGGTGTTTGACTGCTGCTCATCCCGAAAAAAACCACCCCATCATCAACTGGTTCCTCTTGATTTTTTTCCAGCAGAGTGTGCTGCATGTAATACCTTCCCATAATTCATTTTCAGCTTGATTCAGGAGCATATTTTATATTTCACTACAGCTGCGACTGGAGGAAAAAGCGTATTTTAATCAGAGTGAGCTCCCCCTCTGCTGGAGGAAAATAGGATTCACAGAGAAAGGATTTTGGCTGCTTGAGGGACACGTGGGTGGGAGATGTAAATACATCCCTCTCCTTGCTTGTACTGCAAATGTCCTCATCTGCCCTGCCTGCAACTACCTGAGAGAGGGGAAAACTGAAAAATAAACCAGGGGTTTCCAGGAACTTTTTTTTTGCCTTTTTTGCCAAGAAGGTCTTTGCATATGAAAAAAGAGAATTAAAAAGTGAATATTAATGTGTTGCACAGCTGGATAAAACTGCATGGCTCTTATTGCACATTATCCCTTCTACTGGTGCAAATATTTTTGCTAGAAAAGCACAGGGGTGGGTGTTCATCTACCCACAGTGGGTTATTTATTCATTGTTGGCTTAAATCAAACTTATTTTGTATCCTTTCTTTTATTTGGTCTAAAATGGCACATCTAAAGATGACTTTTTTGGTAAAGCAGATTACAGAAAAGCAGGAATTAAGGCTCATTCAAAGGGCTGTTCACTCACTACAACAGTGATGGAGCAGCACCATGTCACATTTAAGTTTCTTTAGAGGTTGAAATGGAAACACTGATGTTTTCTGAATCAGAAAACATAAAACTGACAGGGCAAGAAGTTTTCAGGTGTCATCTGCAGTGTCTCAGAGCACTCTATATATCCCATAAAATTTCCCTTTGCTAAATCACTCTGAAGGACCACATTTCCTGCCAGCCCAGAGGGAAAGGAAGGATGCACCCACCCAGAGCTCCGCTCCTGGCTCTGCTGGCCCAGCCCTCCTGCTGCAGCCTCTGAGGACACCACCAGGAAAGGTGGATTTGCTGCAGCAGCGTCCATGACCAGCCCTCAGATCCCACAAACTTGGGGTTAGGCGCAGCCGTGGTGGTGGTGGTGGTGAGCAATGCCTGGGCAAGGCCAGGAGAAAGGAGGGGAGGTGGAGAAGGGCCAGGAGAAGGGGAGGTGGAGAAGGGGGGGTGGAGAAGGGGAGGTGGACAGGCTCCATGGCTGTGCCAGGAAAACCGGGCGCGGGTGGTGCAGCCGTGGACAATCTGTTCCTTCTGCATCCAAAGAACAACTTCTGCCGAGGAAGGGGGAATCCTGAAGAGGACACGGAGTGCTGGGACAGCTGGCACAGGGCTCCTCTGGAACAGGTTGTCCCACAAGGGCTGGAGAGCTTAACTGCAGTGACTCATCCGCTGCTCGCTGGCCAAGCTGTCCCGCCAGCTCCGGCCGGGACACGGTGCCCGCGGCTGCTGGATCCCACGGACCTGTGCTCCTTGGACGGGAGCACACAAACCCAGAGGAGCCCCGGCGAGGTGGCCGGAGCTCTCTCCGAGTCTGGCAGGGGTTCCCCAGGATGCTGGGATCCACGTGCTCACCTCGTCCGGAGCGCCGCTGCCTGGGAAGAAGTTGCCGTCGTCGTAGCGATGTAGTGAGATGTAAAGAACGTTGGGGTCGTTGTAGAAGGCCTGCTGAGTACCATTCCCGTGGTGGACATCCTGCAGGGACAGCCATCACGGGAGGGAGGTTAATCCCTCGGGAAAACACGGATGGAAGGCAGCATCTTGGGATTGGGATGGGTTTTCCCTGCTGCTGTGCTTGGTGTTCTCCAAGGCGGCTGCAGCAGTTTATGGGGAATGGGAATAAGCTGCTTCGCACACCTGGCTGCAGCTGACACTGCTTGTTTATGAACACAACCCCAAGTGTCCACCAAACTGAGACAGGGGTCATTCACCTGGATGGAAAGAGCTGGATTCACACCAGTCTTGGGGGATGGAGACACCGGGATGTTGGGATACTTGTTGCCCCAAATCTGCATCTCTAGTCAGCCTGTGGGGCACTGATACAAGTAAAGCTCTGCGGGACCCAGGTTAAACAACACAACTCATGGGAGATCCCCTCCTGAGCTGGTGCGTGGTGCACAAACACAGCCTGTGGCAGCGCAGGTATTCAAAATGCCCCTCCCTGACATGAAAAACAGGGGTGGGAAGTGAGGGAAAAAAACGTCCATCCAGTAGGTCCAAAAGACAAATACATCCATTTTAACTTGCAGGTTTAACCCGTGCGTGATTTGTGGCAACAGAACCAAAACTCTTGGCTGATACCCAGTCACTCCAATGCCTTCCCAGCCATATAAAATCTATTAAAAAACAATCTGTACATTGCCGCAGCAGAATCCCAAAGAAGCCCTTTCTTTTTATTTGAAAATTGTGGTCCCCTTAAGAATTCCTTCTCTGATTAAAACACTTTCATTCAATTAAAACCTCAAATTTTGGCTTGCAGACCACAGGCAGCAAGTTCTTCACTGACTTACAATGTTTGCCCCTGCAAGAAGAAACCCATCCAGCATAATTTCCACCTGCTCTCCCAAAGGGAAAGAAGGGGCATTTACTCACCCAGTCCACGATGAGGATTTTGCTCACGTTGAGCCTTTGCTGGAGCAGCTTGGCTGCAATTGCCACGGAGTTAAAATAGCAGAAACCCCTGGAGAAGTGGGGAGACAAGAGGAAAAGAGAAGTGTTAATTACAGATCCCTGTGGTCCCAGTGCATCCATCACCTAGCTGGAACACAGGAGGAAGGAATTCCTTCTGCTCTCTCTCTGCTTTCGTCCCTGTGAAACACGGAATCATGGAGCAGTCCGGGTTGGAAAGCACCTGAAAGCATCTTGTTCCATCCCCTACCACGGGCAGGGACACCTTCCACTTGATCTGTTTCCCACTGGAGAGGCTGAATTCCAGCAGCAGGCTCTAGGGAAACAGGGAATGCCCCACACTTGCCCAAACCCACTGCTGGTCCTTGCTAGAAAACACCCCCCTGAAAGCACTAACCAGGATCTTACCCTGCTCCAGAGAACGTGGGGAGCTCTGAGTACCATCTCATCTAGCAATAAACTGAAATTCCACAGTGACAACCTGACGGAATTCCTTTGGAACTGCCAGCTGTGGATCCCCCATCAAAGGAGCACTGGAGCAGAGATACTCACATGGGTGTGCTCTCCTCCGCATGGTGACCGGGGGGCCGGACGACAGCAAATCCATTCTGCACACAAAAAACAAGGAAAGGGAAAGGTCAGAGGCACAAGGATGGATGCAGGGGTTGCAGCCAGAAGCCTCAATCCTGCTTGGGAAATCTGGAGTTGCTCCTGATGGATTCCTCACAAGGTCATGGCAGTGGATGACGCTTTCCCTCGCTGTGGAGGGGGGAAAAGGTCCTGGAGCTGCTGCACGGCACAGCCCCGAGCAGAGCCCTGCACGGAGCACAGCTGAGGGCTGTTTCCATACCTTCAGCTCTCCCGTGGCCACCTTGAACACCAGCTCGATGACACAGCCCACGGCCAGGCGAGCGGCGCCGGACGAGTGCACCTCGTTCCAAATGGTGTCACTGTCAACCTGGTGGGGACACACAGGAACCAGGTTAGGAGCAGGGAGGGCACCAGCAATCAAGAGATTTACCCCTGTTGGATAAAGACATCACTCATACGGAGTGACAGGACAAGGGGAACGGATTTAAACTGAAAGGGAGTGGGTTTATTTCGGATATTGGGAAGGAATTTCTCCCTGTGAGGGTGGGGAGGCCCTGGCACAGGGTGCCCAGAGCAGCTGTGGCTGCCCCTGGATCCCTGGCAGTGTCCAAGGCCAGGCTGGAGCAGCCTGGGATAGTGGAATGTGTCCCTGCCCATGGCAGGGGATGGAATTGGGATGCTCTCTCAGGTCCCTTCCAACCCAAACCATCCCATGATTCTACAACTCGGTGACCATGGAATCAGCATTTCTCTTTGACTGCTGCAGGACACTGATCCCAGATGAAATAAAAAGATTTATGAAATAATTCAGTGACTCTTTAAAATAAAAAAAAATCCACAATAAAGAAGGATGTTCAGTGATGGGCATTTAAAAGCAACAGCCCAGGACTGACAGCAGCTTCCCTGGGCAACCATGAGCTCACCCGACCCCCTGCAGCATCCAGTGCTGACTGCAGAGATCTGCTTCAACGCCCAATACCTCACAGAACCACCTCATCTCCCCCTGAAAACGTGCAAACAGGCCACAGGCCAGGCCAGGCACCCCGCGGGCATGCCCGTGGTGTTGCTGCTCCAGACCACGTCCCAGATAAACCGGACACTCCTCACTGGGAAGGGTCACCAGCTATTTTTCACATATTACCCTGCCCTGAGTGTATTTGTGAAAACAATGGCAAAAGGCAGAGATGGGAAGAAAGAGACTGGTGGTTGTGTCTGGCTCACTGAGCTGTGAGGAGACACAAGTGGCCCCACAGAGGACTGATCCACCTCCTTCCCAGCCAGGCTGGGAAGCCTGAATCAGGGTGAAGCCATGATTGGAAATTATTCCAGCTCTGTGATCGTGGATGGTTTCTGGTAGCGTCCACCCTGAGGATGCTTTGGAAGCCACGATAAACTAAGAAAGCACTTGGAGAACACCAAAAAGCCTCTGGGGAATGCCACTGCACTGTGGGAAAGCCCTAGCATGACTCTTTGTGGCCCCAGGGCTCCTGTGGCTCCCTGTCAGTTTGGGCAGTAACACGGGAACAGAAGCATGGTGCAGCTGGAGTTACACGCGGCAGCTCCAGGAACCCTGGATCAGGACTGCAGAGGAGGGGACTGACCTGACCAGGTCTCTCCAAAACCTCTGAAGAAGCAGGAAGAAGACCAAGCTGCTTCTCCTCCCCACTGACCAGTGCAGTAAGGCTCTGTGAGGGTCCATCTTTGGGCTCCCATCACTGGATCTGACCATCCATGAGTGTATCTACCCCATCTTTGGGCACACCTAACCCGTGTTTGAGGAAATCCAACCCATTTTGCTTGGTCTTTGGAAGAAAATGCCTCAGGGAAGAGCCTCCCTTCCCTGCCTGGACGCAGCGAGTCCAGGGCTCCTTCCACGGATGCAGGATTGCTGAGGGCAATCGCTCCCTGTGAGGGGAACGGAAATACAAAATACCCAAATTCACGAGGCCTGAGGGGCCAACAGGCCCTCAGGTGGCTGCTGGGGCAGGCTTTCCCATAAAACAGACAGGATTCAGCAGTGCCAGAGCCAAGCTGAACTGCCACGTTCAGGCCCCTGCAGAAACCAGGCTCATGCTGGCAGCATTCCAGGAAGAATGAGGAGGGCAAGACAGAAGATTGGCAGTGATGTTACTTCTGCAGGAAGAAATTGAGTACTCAGGAAAAAAGCATCCTACAAGGAAATGTCCACAATGAAATCCAAAGAGATTTCCCTTCCTCATAACAAAAATTATGATTTCCTTACAATTATTTCCTTCCTTTAACAAAAACTCAAGTTTTATTTTTATTAATATCCACGATGAGGCTCCTACTCATACTGTAAATTCCTCCTACTCACATTGTAAACTCTCCTATCCACTAATGTGCAGCTATCTCAGAATTAAATGAGCTCCTTACAAAAGAGTTCCATTATTCTATTATTTAATTTAGCTGCAAAACTACCCAGGTAAGAAGTCAAGCGCCAGGACAGGCAGACACAGGTTGTTCCAGAGCTCCAGACCCTGCAAAGTGAAGGAATTCTGCTCTTCCCTCACAGAGGAAGACACCCCACCGTGTCTCCTCCTGCTCTCAATTAAACAATCCTCACATTCTGTTCCTCTGACTCGCTAATTAGTTCCTCCTCATTTCCATGCCACGGAAATCCTTTCCGTGGTCTCTGCTCTGCAAGAGCACAGTAAAAATTGTTGATACACTCTCATCAAAGCCCTTGAGCCCAAAAATAGAATCACCTGCTCTGGAGAAGATCAACAACACAAACACCTCTTAAAGGTGGAGATCTTTAGATATTTTTAGAACACGTGCAGAAAAATGATGCAGATCTTCAGATATTTTTAGAATGTGCGCAGCAGAATGCTACACAGAAAAGAAAACAAATTTATCAGCTATCCCAAAATCTGGCCTTCGAATGCTTTGAAGAATCTGGATGCAAGTGTGCTGGGATGGTCTTGCTAGATTTTCAAAGCTTAAACTCCTTTCTCCAAAACCTTCTTCTGATTATCCGGGATTAGAGAAGGCCGTGGTGCGTGGAAGTCGGACGTTGGAAAGGGGTGTGAGCTGCAGAGGAGTGAAGCTGAGCAAAATTCCCAAGTGATCAGCAGAAATAAATGAGATGTGTTTCAATCAGAGCTCACATCTGTTGATTTCAGGGCTTCTGTGTGTTCTTTCTTCCCTTCCTGCTAGGACCAGACGGATGTGGAAGGGAGGAGGTTTGTCAGCCTTTGGGAAGGCTTCTTGGGATAAACCAGAGTTTCCAAGCACCTGGGAACAAATTTACCCTTTTTCTCCTTGATTTCAAGTCACTGTGACTGAGTTTTTAATTGAAAGAGAGAGTTTGAAAGGTGTTATGAGACGAAGGGATTTGCTCTGAACTATTTTCCTGCTGCTTCACTCCAAGAGCTCCAGGAGCGCGTGGACAACGCTCTCGGGGACAGGGTGGGATTGCTGAGGTGTCTGCGCAGCGACAGGAGCTGCACTGGGTGATCCTTGTGGGTTTCCTCCAGCTCTGGATATTCTGTGATTCACCCTCTTGCCTCTCCTTTGTCTCGCTCGTTGCTGAGGAGAACTCAGGGCAGCCCAAGCTCCACCCTCCATCCTGAGGCAAAACAGCTTCTCCCCGCAAAACTGCCCTGCACCCCACTCCAGACCCGTCCATCCTTTACACCTACACCACCTCCCCTAAGGAGGAGAGCCACACTTGATGGCTTGCAGGGAAAGAACCTGGTTTCAAAGCTTTCCAGCCCATAATATCCAATGTGACACCCTCAGCTCCCGAATTCCCATCATCAGCCATCATTCAGCTTTATCCTGCTCTAGTATAAATCCAGGAGAGGACCTGTCCCACATTATTTTACTGATTTTTTGATTTGGTTTTTTTTTTCGTTTCCTTTCCTTTTGACTTTGTGGCAATCACATTTGCCCCCTGAAAAATATTTGGGGGGGAAAACTAGGGGGGAATAATTTCCCACTGAGAGAGGGCAGGGTGAGGTGGGATACTGGAAAGGAATCCATCCCCGTGAGGGTGGAGAGGCCCTGGCACAGGTTTTGCTGACAGGATTGCTGAAATACTGCACCAAAGTCAGCAAATATTCAGCATTAAGGGTCTGGGGAGACAACCAAGCAGCAACTCACTGCAAACACCATCTTTATTGGGAGCGTATCAGGAATACCAGCACTGAGGCGCTTCCTGCCCTGATCTGGGATTTAATGCAAGACTTCTGGGCCCGTGCTGGGCTCAGACACTGTCTCTACTTGTTACCATTCAGTCTTCATTTGCAAATGATAATTTTTTTTTTTTTTTTTGCTTTGAATGGCATGCCTGACTGCAGGGCAGAGTAAATCCAAACCCTTTAAGCTCTGGCCAAAAATTTGCCATGAATTAGGCGACTGCAGCATATTTACAATACAAAATAAAATATCTCCACGAGTGGCGGTACGAATAAACGGCGATTATTCTCTTTTTTTCTTTTTTTTTTCCTTCTGACGGGATAATTTTCAAAGCAGCGATTTTGCAAAGACTCAGGAAGAAAACAATTTTGTTTCATTTCCATAACAGAATCCAGACCTTGAAAATTCAACCTCACGAGCTACAATTATGCAGCAGAACTACCACTGTGAATTTTCAAACACAATGCCTTTTATTGTCTCTTCTCATTCTTTTCCCCTTCCTGTTCTCCACGATTTTCTGTCCTGTCACCCTCTGCAGAAACTCTGGAGCAGAAGTCTGACTTGAAAGGGAAACTTTTAAGCTATCAGGCTTCAAAGGAAAACAAGAAAGCTTTCAAAACAAGGTATTTGGGGTTTGGGGTTTTTTTGGCTTTATGGGAACAAACAACAACAAAAAGTCTGATTATATGGAAATCTGACAGCTGAAAAGCAATGTTCAGCTTTTCCTCAAGGGATGCAGGGGTATTTCAGTCACCTCCTGGAGAATCCACGTGGATTATCCCGGAGCTAAAGAATAAAAGATGCCAAATGCTGTTTCACTCCAGGGCAGCGGCATGGCAAACTCGCTGTTTACAGGAACATGTACATTCCCAGATATTGTCCTTTACCACGGCCACGATTCCCACCTGCCGTGGGAGGCAGGCAGCTCTGAAGTCCCAGGACTGAAGATGAAACACCTCCACAGCGCGAGCGCGGAGAAAAGCGCATTGGGATGCAGCAACCATCGAACATCCCTGCCTGGGAAACGAGGCTTTTCCTCCCAGAAGCCAGAGCCCAAACACGCCTCGCTCGGGATGTCACACACGCGCTCGGGCTCTCCGAACCAGCCCCGAAATCCTCACGCTGCTTCTGAAGCAAGGCACGTGAGGCCGAGGCGCCCCGCGCCCAGGCGGCCCCGGCTGTGGGCAGCATCTGGCTGCAATTACGCACCCGATGGAATGCAGAGCAGCAGCCCCCGGTACCGAGGGGAGCGGGAGAACAAACGGCACGTTACTGACACATTAAAGGCATTACTCACCCCGACACCACCGCAAGGCAGCCTGACAAACATCGACGTGAGGGAACCTGCGGGGGGGACAAAGAACGCACCCCGTGAGTCAAGAAGTCAGAGGTCACCAGATTGCTGGGGCCAGGTCTGTGGCCACGCCGCAACCTTTCCGGGCACAGAAACACAGACTGGGGGCCTTCTTCCAGTTTTCAGCCAGCCCTGCTAGAGCAGACACACACACACACACAGTGTGCACGCCTGGGCTCCTGCAAAAGCTGTCTGTAATTCGCTCACTTTTACGCGAGGTTTGGGTGCTGTCTGATGGTTCAAGGCTATACATGATGAAGATGCCACCAACAATCACTCAGCGTGTCTTCTCAGATGAGTGCTTTAACCCCTTCCCACCAAGGGAGGACAGGAAATCATAAAAACACCCCAATTATCACTCATCTGCAGTTACTAGATGACTTTGGAGAGCATGTTCTTCATAAAAGAGGAGGACGGAAAAATACATTGGTGGCAAGCAAAGAAAAAACATGTTTTGACTGAAACAGCAAAACCAACAGGGAGAATTGGACAAAAATGGAGAAAACCATCTGCAGGGCTAATTTTGGATCTGTAGGAATTATAACGTCACTTTCTGGGCTCGTGTGTGAGCAAATTCTCCTCCATTCAGAATTCTGTGGGGCCCTGAGCAACCTGGCCTGGTGGGAGGAGTCCCTGCCCACGGCAGGGGGTCGAATGGGATGGGCTTTAAGGTCCATTCCCACCCAAACCATTTGGGATTCTGTTACTGAAGGAGGAGTTAATGCATCTGGACTCGTCTGAGCTCAAAGTGAGATGCACTCTATGATTAGATCCACATGGAAGTTGTTGGATCATCCTGCCTCGCACCTCCTGTCACATCTCTCACTGCTAATCCACCCATTATTTCCGTATTTATCTTCTTGACAACAGTTTAGGATTGCTCCCCACAAATTAAAAGCAGCCTTATTTGCCTAAGTTTCAACTTGTCCAGCAGGTTCCAAGTATTTCCACTGTCCAGGGAGAGATGGGTTTGTATTTTGTATCCTTGAGAGAACAAGGGGCAATGGCTTCCCACTGCCAGAGGATGGGGTTAGGTGGGATATGGGGCAGGAATTGTTCCCTGTGAGGGTGGGGAGGCCCTGGCACAGGGTGCCCAGAGCAGCTGTGGCTGCCCCTGGATCCCTGGCAGTGCCCAAGGCCAGGCTGGACACTGGGGCTTGGAGCAGCCCGGGACAGTGGAAGGTGTCCCTGCCCACGGCAGGGGGGGGATGAGATGAGGTTTAAGGTCCCTTCCCACCCAAACCGTTCTGGGATCCTGTGATTCCATGAAGACACATGCCCCTTCTCAGCTGCAGAAGCTTAACAAGAAACATCCCGTGTCCTGAAGAGCCTTACAAGCTTTTCCCTTTTAGGCTGAGGTTTCTCAGGCTTTTTTCCTCCTCACAGAGGTATCAAAGGCGCAGAGCTGACACGGAGCCATCAGACACCCGCCAAGACACTCAGCCCTAACAAACTCCCATTTGCATCCCTAAACCTCACACAAAGCTTTGCCCTCAGCCTTCAACCCTGCCCTAAATCCACCCTCTAACATGTTTAAAAGAACCCCATGGAGCTGGTTTGTAAATTTAGGAGCTTTTTAAATCCCCAAGGGGAGAGGATGGCTGAAGGAGGGCGTTTTTACAGGCATGTTTCCCTGATACCCTCGCTCAGGTCCCGCCCTGTGGAAGCCACAAAGAGAGAAGGGGCTCATGTGGGCTGGCAGCCAGTGCCACTGCCAGCATCTCGAGGCTAAAATGGTGCCTCGTGAGCCGAGGAAACCAGGTCTAAGCCCAGTAAAGAGCTACCTGGACATCCCCTTCTACTGGAGATCCTTGGGGACCAGAGCCGCAGCGCCAGGGCTTTTCTGCAAGCTGTATCCAAACAGGAAACGTTCTGCACTGGGAACCCCTCAGGTGTTAGAATTTCTCTTCTCTGTAGGACTAAACTCGATCTCTACGGACACTTTAAAAGGAGTGATTAAAGCCACGGGGGGCACAGAACTGCAGGGCCGGAGGCAGAGCAAGAGCTGCTTCCCCCACAGGTTCTCTACACAAACCATGAGGAATGGTCCAGCAATTTGGGTGTCCCCCCAAAAAAATTGCATCTCCAAAGGCATCCGTGGAACTGCTGAGACAGATCGTGCCCAGAGCCAAGGAGGGAGTGGAAAAGCATCCCCAGAGAAACCTCTCACATCTCCCAGGGACGATTTACCGGCCCTTCCTTCGGGCTGATGTTTTCCACTCCCCAGCACATGACATCATGAATTCCTGGAAGTTTAGGTCCTGATGGAGCTATCATTCAGCTGGAGGTGTCTACTTTTGGGTTCTCTGGCTTTAAAGAGGTGGGAAGTGAGCTATAAATACAGTGCTAATTGCATGTTTAACTGCTGGCTAATGGCTTCCCTCTCTGGGAGCTCATGGACACACTGAGCAAAATCTTTCCAGCTCCTTTGCTGCGGCCACTACATCATGCAGGCCATGGAGTTAATCCTCTTTTTATTCCATCCGAAGTCAGGCTAATCCCAAAATAAACTTTCTCAACGTCTAGGCTCCAGGACTGTCTTTTTTTTCCCTGCTGATCCCCACGTGAGAACTTCCCAAACTGCCCCTCCAGCCTACTGCTGCTAAGAGGCAGGAAGTAAAGGGAGGTGACGCTGACTCCGTGGAGGTGCTAAAATCCATACGGTTTGGTTGCTTTACGGGGTTTGGTTCCCTAAAAATCCACCCTTTAGGGTTTTTGCTGGGAAAATATCGGGTTTTTGCTATTTTTGTCTGTGTTTTACACAGACACGGCCCTGTTTCAGGAAGGTTCGGCCTCCAGTGAAAGGGATAAACAATCCCACTCCAGATTAAACAAATGCAGAGGCCCGCGCATCTCTCTTGCTGATTATCCACACAAACCTGACAGGGATTTGTTGGTGCCCCTGCAGCTGGCTGGGGGCTGCAGATCCAAATCCCTGGGAGGGAGTTCCAGCTCCTCCCCAGCCGTGGATAGCTTTCTAACACACAGAGTGTCCAAGGATAAAACAAACTGCCTGAACTCTCCTTCCTCCTCAGGAAAACATCCTTTTAGGCTCTGCAGACA
Organism: Dryoscopus gambensis; assembly: GCA_013389985.1. Classification (NCBI taxonomy): domain Eukaryota; kingdom Metazoa; phylum Chordata; class Aves; order Passeriformes; family Malaconotidae; genus Dryoscopus; species Dryoscopus gambensis. Next base: position 26,714 of record WEIT01010218.1, on the reverse strand, counting down.
TCAAAGAGAGGAGGTTTAAGCTGCCTAGGGTTTAGGGATCTGCCAGAAGAGAGGGAGATGGATTTGGTGGGGACAGATGCAGGTGGGAACAATCCTCTTGGAGCTGCACAGGGCTAAGGATGGAGGGAGCCCCAACATCCCAGTCAGCAGTGTGGGTGCCAGGGGTCAGGAACGAGGGATTGCCCCCCAGGGAACGATACCTAGGAGCTTCTTGCTGTCCAGTTTCTGCCTGTTCAGAGGGTTTGTGCCGTAGAGCAGCGTGTGGGCTTCCGAGTGAACCGTCTGCAGCTCCTCCAGCGTCGCCTTCCTGCCACGGATGCACTGGAAGGGGAAGGAAAAGGGGCATGAAATCACTGCTGAACTGCTCAGCTCTCAGCAAAGAGCTCTTCTGTTTCCTTAGGAAGCCAGCAAGACAGACAGCAGAACACTGAAATGAGCCCTTAGGTGGAAAAATTCAGGTTTTGGGTTAATGCCTGACTCACAGTGTTTATTTGCTCGACGCAGAAAGTCGTCCTCAGATTCGTTCAAGATAAAGCAGGAAACTTTGAGACAGGTGGGGATGAAGGAAAGGTGACCAGAGAGGTAAGGGAGCGCGCCCTGCAATGGCAGGGCAGAGCTTGAAGCAAGCCAGCAGGGAATTAAGGCCGAAATTTAGCATTTTTTTAGAAAAAAAGAGAAGTCTGGTGAGGCTGAAAGTCACCGGTGGTCAGGAGGGAAACACAGCTGGAAAGCAGGCGAAGACCGACAACAGCTCCCGTCGTGAGAGCAACCAAAAGCACCAAGTCATGCACGGGGAAAAGAAATCTTCCTTAAGGAAATCAGCAGGAAATTAAGGACAATGATAGTTCCCTGGGATGGTGCAGTGAGGAACTTAGACATTAGAGAACATCTGTAACACCCACTGAGGAGGCCAGACAATTAGCAGTGAGGCTTCTTTGGTCCCAAATAATCCCAAAATTCGATGAAATGGGTATCCACAGACAGAACCTGGGTGGGAAGGGATGAGAGAGGGCAGGACAGGGAAATTCAGGCAATGGCAATGCTGCCACCACGTGGATGTCTTATCTGATGGCTCGGGAACATTCCCAGCCACTCCTGACACTGCCGGAGTATTTATGCTCTGCGATTCAGCCCCCTCAGGTGCTCCAAGAATTGATGAACACGCCCTTACACCCCCATTTATCACTGCTGCTGTTAGTTACAACTAGTAACCACTCGTTCATTTTGACTATTAATCTTCATTCTTTCTCACTAATATCGAAGCTTTTCTCTTCATCTGCTTGCTCTTAAAAATATATCAAATAAATCGAATTTACCCTCTTGTGATGGAATGGTGCTCAGTGCCACCCTCCTACCCCCACTCCTTTTACAGTATTGACCATTACTTAGTAAAGAGCATAAAAAAAGTTATTAAATCAAAGCAAAGTTGTTGCTTTTGCTGCAATTGGAGGGATAACAAATGAGAAGCTTACATCATGTCTCGCTCTTTTCTTTGGCATAATAAGAATATAAAAGTAATAGTAATAAAAATAACAAAAAGCAACAAAAATTAACAACAACAATAATAAAGTAACAATAATATTATTAATAATAACCAAAGCAGTAATGTGGCCTTTGCTGGTGTTTTCCTTACCTCACACTTGCCCCGCAGCCCCGTCTCCTGGAGCCTGGACCAGATGCTCTGGATCCTGCCCGCGTGCTCGGGGTGGCTGTTGGTGTTTCCACAGGTACACTGGTGCTTCAGCATCAACGTGTCGTACACGAGGCCTGTGGCACAGGGGAAAATTGCTCTCAGGTTACAAAAAAAAACATCAAAAAATTGCCAGTTATAGGGGGGAAAAAAAAGGTGTATTTTGCACTTTGGAGTAAATGGTTCTGGGCCAAAACTGGGTGCTCGACCAGGAGCCACAGAGAACTGAAAACCCAAACCTGCATCCAGCCCTTCCCATGGAAATCCTCAACGGATATGAGACTCCAGAAAACAGCATAAGAGTGGTTCGTTTGAGTTTTTTTTTCCCAAGAAAAAGGTTTCTTGCAGGAAATTTCTGTATGAAAGTTGGCCCAAGGGCTGGAGCCCCTCTGCTGGGAGAGCTGGAGGTGCTCACCTGGAGACGAGAAGGCTCCAGGGAGAGCTCAGAGCCCCTTCCAGGGCCCAAAGGGGCTCCAGGAGAGCTGCAGAGGGACTGGGGACAGGGGATGGAGGGACAGGACCCAGGGAATGGCTTCCCACTGCCAGAGGGCAGGGATGGATGGGATATTGGGAGGGAATTGTTCCCTGGGAGGGTGGGCAGGCCCTGGCACAGGGTGCCCAGAGCAGCTGTGGCTGCCCCTGGATCCCTGGCAGTGCCCAAGGCCAGGCTGGACACTGGGGCTTGGAGCAGCCTGGGACAGTGGGAGGTGTCCCTGCCCATGGCAGAGATTTAAAACCGGATAATCTTTCAGGTCCTTTCCAACCCAAGGCTTTCCATGATTTCTGTGGAATCCAAAGGCCTCTATGAGAATCCCAAGCCTGTGAAGGCCGCAGTGGCAGGAGGCGGTGCCAGCTCCCGACGCTCAGGGATCTGCACTCCAGCTGAGGGCATCCCAGGGAAATCCCGGGGAGCACACCCGCGCTCACGGCCGGATCCGCGTTCCCAGCTCGAGCGCGGACAAACAGCACAACCTGGGAGCTCAGGGGGGCTCACAGGGAGCAGGAGCAGCCCCGGGCACGCAGCTGGAGCCCAGGCCGTGCCCCTGCACGCTCCCAAGCCTGGCTCCAGCTGCGCTCCCACCTCCTGGCTGGGTGTGGGCACGTTGTGCCACCGGGAATCTTGGCTCCCTGCTCTGGCCCCGGCACTCGCGGGTCTCCAGCCTCGGGGGAGGTGTCTGGCAGCTCCTCGCTCTGCTGTAGGTGAGTGCAGAGGGAAAAAATCCCCCCCAAAAGCCAAACCACGCTGGGTTCGAGGGGGAGAACAGAGCCCTGGTAATTGGCTGCCCTCGGGTCAGCCAGAGTTCACTCGGAGGAGGTTGTGCTGCAGAGCTCTCTCGAGGTCTCCCCGTGTTTCCTTCACAGCATCAAACACCACCAGGAGCTGCTGGGCCAAGGCAAGCTCGGAATTCACCTGAGGAGAAGCTTTCACCCCGGCCTGAGTTTAACTGAACTAGTGCAAGGTCTTAAACTAAAAGAAAGTTAGATTGGATTTACGGAAGAAATTCTTGGCTGTGAGGGTGGTGAGGCCCTGGCTGCCCCATCCCTGCAAGTGTCCAGGATCAGGCTGGACAACCTGGGGCTTGGAGCAACCTGGGAGAGTGGAAGGTGTCCCTGCCCATGGAACTGGATCACCTTCAAGGTCCCTTCCGGCCCAACCCCCCCAGGGATTCCATCCCACCCCAAACCTGGTGTTCACTGATCTTGGTTCATGGATGGTTTCACTGATAACAGCAGTGTCCCAGCAAAGTCCTTCTGTGCTGCCATCACATGTCACTCATCATTTCTCTTTCCTAGAAACCAGCCCAGTGGAAAAGGGAGCTGTTCCCAGTTCCCTCCTGTGGCTGGGGACACTCAGCTGCAGACACACACTCACACTCACACACACAAAGGGAAGCTCAGCAATTTAAGCTTAAAATACAGAACTACACTGGCTGTTACAAGTTAATTGAAGTGGTGCTGGAAGCAAGACTCTTTTCAGACATAAGAACAATCATTTTTAAAGGTCAGCACTAAAGCAAAACCAACTGGCTTTTCTTGGCAGAACAAACATATGATCTGAGGTTCAGATAATTATATTGCTCTGCACAGGAGAGAATAAATGCCTTCATCAGAAAGGAAAAACCCTTTAATGCAGAACATCAGAATAATTTGTGGACCCATTTTTGCAGGAGATCAGAGACTGGATAATTGGAGCTATGCAAATTAATGGCCTAACCTGAGGATCCTTATTCAAGTGTGTAGAACAGGGCAGGCACAAGTATTCATTAAAGTCACGGGGGCTGCTCGAGCTAGAGAGGGCAAGTTCAAGGACTGGCTTTCTGGGAGGAAGGAAAATTAAATGTCATGCTTCGGGACATCAAACTGATTGCTGGAAGGATTCAGGAAGGGCACGGCTTTCACTTTGATGTGGAGTAATGGACATCATGTTTGAGAGCTGCAGTATGTGGCTCTTTCCCCTGCACCTTTGAAGTCTCAGGTGCTGGTCACCGAGAGAGACAGGAAAATAAAATACACATCAACCCCAGAACTTCCAGCTGTCTGCAGCTAACTCAGCCCAGGGAGAGCATCAGCTTTCTGTACCATTTCTGTAGAATACCCCAAACATGAAAGGGAGTAACAATTCCTCTGTCTGTTGGACAGGGACTGATCTCTTAAGGGCCACATGCACATCCAGAACGATCACGGTTGGCTTAATTAGGGCCATTCAGTGAGGTCTGCTCCGTCCAGCCCTCCCACCAACCCATCACACCAATTCCAACCCTCATTCCTCTGCCTCAGGATCAGCCTCCGAAGCAGCCACGTATCAGCCAGATGGATTTTCCTCGGGAAAAAGCAGCCTGATGCACTTCAGCACTGCCTGCTTTTGAAAAATACCCAAGACTTTAATTTCCTGCCTTCCAAAGAACAGCTCAATCCCGGTGATTAAGCTTTAGCATCCACCTCCAGAAACACAATCTCCGACACGCCGCCGCGGACAACTCCAACAAAACATGAGGCAATTCCGCTCACACACATGCTCAGCAGCTGAAATGCCTTTCCTTCCCTTTCTCCTGCTCCCATGCCCATGGCAGTGGGCTTGCTTTCCCTGCCTCTCTTAAGCAGACAGTGCTGGTTAATTAAACCAGATCTAGGACTAGTTTTAGGACTAGTACAGAGGTCCTACCTTTATGCTTTCCACCTTAATTAGTACCACAGCAACTGCCTGACACTTGCTCCCTGGACAGCATTTTATTGTGTTTTTCCTCCTCCGTTCACCCAGCATAAATGCAGAGATGGAAGGGAAAAGAAAAGTCGAGCCCTTGGAATCTTAACCTGGACAAATGCCATGAAAATGGTATTTCACAGGAGAACCACCTGAAGCATTCTGCACCTCATCGCTCTGCGCAGTGCTGGGTAAAAGCACTGTGATATTCCACCGCTTATTTTCAGCCACTTTTTTCAGTTTTTCAAGCCCTGCCTCTGAGGAAAATAAACCCTGCCACTGGAACGGCATCTTTTCCAAGCAGCACAGCTCTCCAATCTGCACTCTTACTGCTGCCTGCAATTTTGAATGAAATTCAGGGGCACAGACCTGAGTCAAACATAGATCCTCTGGTAGGAAATGTTATTTACTGTATGGCCAGAGTCTCGCGTGTGATTGATTGGGCAGCTTCGATACAGGCGGAGGAGGAGGGAAGAAAGGGAAGGAATGAATAATCCCTTCAAGCAGGGCCAGGCTTCCTTGTTTTTAAAGCCCCAAGGTTTGGGGTTAAGTGCATACGGAGCTCAGGTTTCATCTGCTCTGACCCTGAGCCAGGGGACTTTTCCTTGCACCCTTGGCAAAAGCCAAAATCTATTAATTTTGGTAGAGCTGACTGCGTTAGAAATGCAGTTCTGCTGACTTTCTGGGGTTCAGCACCACCAACAAACAGAGACTTTAAAGGGCAAAATTGAGCCGTTCCCTGGGTTTTTCCAGGGCTGGCGGCACACGCTTCCCACCCTGCCTGCAGCCAGGAGCTGAGGAACAAAGTCACACTGAACACGCCACTATTACTACACCACCAGGGCCTGAAAATAAACCCGATTCACAGCACCGAGCCGAGTGATGTAAGAAGTGTAGGTTAAAAATGGAATAAAAGCAGAAGTGAAAGGGAAACAACATCATGAGTCGCTCTTATTTGGGCGTTGTGGGTTTCTCCCCCCCCGCTTTTCCTTCTCCCAGGGAACACATCACGTTGCAAACCGTTCATTCACAAAGTAAGAGCCTGACATTTGGAGAAGGCGGACTTCGAAATCAGTCCTCATCACCCGGCACAGGGCTTGAGAAGTTGCACGGAAAATCAACTTCCAGCAGCTGCTAGGGGTACTGACGAGGCAGAAAGGACTTTGGAGGAGAAAGGTTGGTTGTCAGGATACAGGAAGAACAATTTGCTTTCTGCTTTTAATCTTGGTGGGGCGCTCACAGAACCTCAGGAAGGTTTGGGTTGGGAGGGACCTTAAAGCTCATCTTGTTCCGCCCCCTGCCATGGGCAGGGACACCTTCCACTATCCCAGGCTGCTCCAGCCTGGCTGTGAACACTTCCAGGGATGGGGATCAACACCTGTTTTGCACTTGTGCTTTCCACCAGACACATGCAGGGCTGCACTCATCATTCTCCTTCACAGGTAAGCAAACACTCTTTGGTCTCCTTGTCTCCTCAAGACAACATGAAATCACCAGCTCACCTCGTTTTTCCCGACCTGCAGGCACGGACTCCTGTGTTACAGGAGGAGGGAAGGCCGGCAGGGAGCCCGGAGTGGATAACTCATGGCATGAGGTTACGGAGGGACGGGAGAAGGTGGAGGAAACAGAGCCAGCACTGCATTTGGCACTGTGTCCTTCAGGAGCACTGGCTCTCCCTGCCTTGCCTCTACATCAGCTCTGCCCCAGGCCGGGACTCGCTCTGTCTGCCTGGAGACACGGAGCTCCAGGGCTGTGCTGCTGCTGGCGTGGGCAGGTTGTTTTTGCTCTGGGGAAGGGACACGCAGGACAACAGGCATGACTCAAACCTGCTCCTCAGAGAAGGCAGGATGTTGTGGAGCACCCAAACGGGGATGAGACGCGGAGCCCACGCTTATGGATGTGCAGGGGCGGGGAAGAAAATCATAGAACCATCATCATGGAATGGTTTGGGTTGGAAAGGACCTTAAAGCTCATCTTGTGGGCAGGGCAGGGACACTTTCCACCATCCCACAGTGCTCCAAGCCATGTCCAACCTGGCCTTGGACGCTTGCAGGGGTGGGGCAGCCACAGCTCCTCTGGGCAACCTTATCACCCTCACAGGGAAGGATTTCCTTCCAGTATCCCATCTAACCCTCCTCCCAGTCTAAAGCTATTCCCCCTTTTCCTGTCACTCCATGCCCTTGCAGAACAGCTCAAAATAAGGCAAACCAGTCACCCCTGGCCCCCCCAAACCTCACCTGTTGTGAACCTTGGCTTAGTGGGTGGCTCCTGCACGGACATGGGGAAGGTGGCCGAGGCGGGGGAGGACTGTGCCCGGGACAGGGGCCGGTGGCCCCCAAAGGACACGGGCATGCCGGCCGCCTCCAGCGACGCCTGGTAGTTCCTCAGCTGGTGGATCCGCTGCTGCTCCAGGAGCAGGGCTTGCTGTGGGGAAGACAAGCAGGCAGTTGCTGAAAGGGCCTTCCCAAAAGGGCTTTTGAAGGCCGGCGGGCTTGGACTCCTTTTCCTCGCATGCAGCAAAGGAGACTGTGACATTTCTAGGGCCAAATCAGGCAGGCACAGCACATGGAGCCCCAGCCTCTGCCATGGGCAGGGACACCTTCCACCATCCCAGCGTGCTCCAAGCCCCAGTGTCCAACCTGGCTTTGGGCACTGCCAGGGATCCAGGGGCAGCCTCAGCTTCCCTGGGCAAATGTAGTTGCTGAGCAACATCCCAATGACATTCCTGGAGGACATGGATCAGCTCCATTACACTGTGCTACCTTGTTACTGGATTTATCACCCACAATCCACAAGCCTCAGGTGTTTTCCCTCAAAAGTGAGCCTGGCTGGAGGCTCTAGGATCTCTAATACCAAAGCAGGAGCATTCTTCACTTGTCCCCTGTTCCTTTATATGCAGTCTTTCTCTGGAGCAATTAGTCTTAAATCACCAAACCAAAATAAAATCCCCTGCTGGTGGCCAGTGCTCAGAAATGTTAGGATACACTTTCATCTTCCCGCAGGAGGAGCCATATGGAAGTGGCTCAGTGGCTGTAAACAGGGTGACCGTATGCTGCGCAGGTGAGCCACACTCTCCTCCCAGGGAAGGAATCACCTGATTTTACATCGGGTTCCCTCACCTCGGGAGCTGGTTCCCCTCAGAGTCTCCCCGTGGGAGCAGCACGAGGTGACTTCCAAGCCCAAACCCAGGTTCTACAAGGACCTGAGTGCTGGACTCAGCGCTCCAAGGGTTAGGGTTAGGGTTAGGGCTCACCTGGCGGAAGAGCAGCTCCTGCTCCGCCTGCCTCTGCCCGGCCTCCAGCTCCTGCTGCGGCTCTGCCTCCTCCTCGTCGCTCTCGATGGGCTCCTGCTTCACCTGCACCACGCTGGCCAGCGCCGGGGCCTCCTTCTGGCCCGCGGCCCTGTCGCCGTAGGGCTCTTCCAGCAGGGCCTGGTGCTCGCGCAGCTCCTCCTCCGTCTCCTCGGGGTGGCTCTCGTGCTGCCGCGCCGGCTCCGTGGGCTTGGATATGATCTGAAAGCAGAGCACTGATCGGCGAGCTGCAACTCACCACAGGGAAAGCCCACCCTGCTCTCCAGGCTCGCGGGAAAGAGCAGCTCTGGGTTGTTGTGCCCAGGGAGCCAGGCCCGGAACAATCCAGGGAAAGGTCGGGGCAACCTTGGCATTAAGGGCTCTGAAATCCTGCATCTCAGGTAGTGACACCCCGTATTTTCCACTTCCTCTTCCCTCTGAGGGAATAAGAGCCTCTTGTTCCTGCACGCCTCCAGATGCTGCTCCATTCACAAACCCGCAGAGCAACCGCCGAGATGCTTGGCAATTAAATTCTGAAAGAGTATGAGGGACACAAACCCTCCAAGTGGGTTTCTGCTGCCTGTTTGCCCAACATCACCTCGAATCACTCCCTGAATTTCATCTGTGAGGCTGAAATAAAGATTACTTGAAAAGCTGCACCCTTAAGAGGAAACTCAGGACACACAGCTGAGAGCAAACCTCAAGAGCAGCATTGCTCTAACCTGACCTCCCTAACCAGACACAGTCAACACGTCTGAGAGCAGCTCCTAAACCAAAAGGAACAATTTAATTTGCACTGTACCTCACTCAGACTTTTTGTAAGTTCGCTGGCAAGATAAAATTCACAGCTCTCTGTCTCAGACTGCTTATGATTTTTATTTGGGACGTTAAAAAAACCCCCAAATGTGACCTGTTTTTAACTCCAGCACAGGAAAACCAATCAATTTCCTCCCTTTCAAAGAGCTCAGGCTGCCCCTGCTTCACAGGCTTATAAAGATACTGCTGCACTTTGAAAGTTGTCAGGGCAAGGTTTAATGAGGATTAGGTCATCGGTATGGAAAGCAATATTGATTTTAAATCTAATAAAGCTAAATCAAAACATGGTTATTGGACACGTGCAGGAGGAGGGGCTATTTGTCAGTGACTTGCTCTTTGAAGAACAGCGGCTCCAACCTGGAGTTAAGCCTTTTTTCCCCCAAAAGGTAGGAAGGAAGGCTCTGCTACATAACTTAAGCAAGACAGAGGGCCAGGAATGGAGTTAAATCTAGCAAGGGACAAGGAAGGCATGAAGGAAGAAAGGAGGAAGACCAGGGAGATCCTGGTCCCACTGCTGAATGAGAGAAGGGACCTGTGACCTGTGGCACACAACACAGAAAAGGCCACGGCCTTTTTTAAGGCCAATGCCTTATTTAAGACCAGGAATCCCAGGACTCTGACACCAGAGGAAAAGTCTGGAACAAGGAAAACTTCCCTTGGTGCAGGAATTGTCAGGTTTAAGGCGACACTTAAGAAAACCTGGATATACCGAAGTCCATGGGACTCTCACTGGTTGCACTCACAGGTGATGGGACAAGAGGCCATGGGCACAAATTAAAACCCATAAAATTCCTTCTGAACACAGTAAAACGTATTTTTTTTCCCTGTGAGGGTGGTCAAACACTTGAACAGGTTGCTCAGAGAGGTTCTGCAGCCTCCATCCTTGGAGATCACTGAGCAACCTGCTCTCGCAGGGACATTGCCCTCAGTGCCCTCAGGAGGTCCCTGCAAAGATTTGGGGATCAAAACCCCTCAAGGATTTTTAAGAGGTTCCCCCTGCCCCCATCCTCAGTTTCATTCCTTATAACACACACTGAGTAACCAAACCACACCAAGCTAAAAGTTCTTCCACCAATTTTCTTTAAGCCCTTGATGAATATAATCTGTTTTAAAGATAATTATATCATCGTAAACCATCTGCTACTTGGGGTTTTTTTTGTTTTTTTGGTTTGTTTTTTTTCCTGCTTGGATGGAAAGTCTCAAGCTTTTGAACTTAATACCTTTTGAACTTCTGAACCACACAAGGTAATTGCTGGGAAAAACAACTTATAATGCCATTGTCGTACCTAATGGGAATGATAGGCAGTGTCATTCCCTAGAAGTTTTAAATTATTCCTGCTCCTTAAAAAAGGGAGAATTAAATGAAAAGCACAGTGAAGGCTGAAAAGACCAAGTGGTGAACGACAAGGACATTTCAGATATTCCATCCGCCCTCCCTTTGCAGAGGGAATCTCCTGCTCTGTCACCAGCTCCAGCTGCTGCAACCCTGCTCCTAAAGGAGGGTTTTGCAGAGAAGATGCTTTGTCACCCACACATTCCACATAAGGCACTGACTATCTGCAGCCCAGACCCATTAAAACTCCCTCAAAATCTTCCATTTGTGCAGTTTTATGAGCACGTGCTCGTGCAATTGAAAACTGGAGGGAATCAAAGTGCAAGGGGCTGGCTGTAAAGGTAGCACTGAGGATGCTTGTAAATATATCTGAAATAGTAAACACAAAGCACCATAAATAACTCCTCCATCCCTTAATTAGCTCTCTGGCTTCCTCTGCCACGAGGTTACTCCTCTGTTTTCCCAGTGGCCTCTGGCTGTCACAAAGTGCCACCATAAACCTCTGCTAAAGGCACTGCCTCTCCAGCCTCGGGCAGATAACGATTTCACTCCGGAATAAATTACAGCTCTCTAGTCACAAGCAGTTTTAAAAGGCTCCATGCAGCTGGCAAGAGTTCTCCTCCACAGCTTTGGAATACAAAGAACAGAAATTTTAAAAAAAGAAAAAGAAAAAATCATCAAAAAACCACCACATAGCAAAGTCAGGTCATAAAGACAGGGAAAACCAAAGCATTCAATATTTTTCTGTGGAATGTTTCACGAGGGGGAAAAAGCTGCATTTTTTGCTAGTGACATTTCAGCCGGCATTGGACTTATCCAGTAGATGTGATAAACAGAATCACAGATTCATTAAGGTTGGGAAAGACCTCCAAGACCATCAAATCCAACCTCTGCGTATCATCATGCCCATCAACCCAGATCAACTTCTCCAGGACACCTTTCTCCACAGTGGCAAGTTCCTGAAGACCTTGAAGGTCCTACTAAACAGGTTAGAGACAGCTATTTACACATCAGAGACCAACGAGGAGTGCCCAGCAGAAAAATCATGGACTCCCAGAATGATTTGGGACTCTGATCCCCACTGGTGGGTGGCACAGGAGGAAAACCAGAGGGGAGCAGGCAGGAAGCAAAGGAGGATGTCAGACTAGCTCAGCCCTGACCATGCCACCATGTGCACAAGCCAGCAGAGCCCTTCCTTTCCTTTCTCTGGAGGTGAAGGACAAACTCAAGGAAGAAACAGAGTAACTGGACAGCTGGAGACACAGCTTTGATGAAAATGAGATAAAAACAGAAAAAAAAAAGAGATGATAAAGGCTGAACTCATTCGACTCGACATCACTCTTCCCACGTCTCCTCTGGGTTCTAATTTTTAACTTTTCCAGACTAAGGAGAAATGAGAGATGATAAAGGATGATGGGGAGAGGCTGGCTTGGGCACCAGCCATGTAGGGAGCTGGCAGAGCCTTCTGCAGCAGCCAAAGCCCACGGAAATCTCTTGAGCTGGGTGGTTTTTTCCCCCCCTGAAGTGATGAGAGAGCAGGGGCAAAACAACTGTCTGAGGCAGCCTCAGTCCTGCTGCTGGAATGACCAGGAGACTGTGCAGCTGCTGCGCCTGGAGGAGAGGGAACAACCCACCTGCAAGGCTGGATGGGGCTCGGAGCAAATTAAATTCTTCTGATATTACAAATCACAGAATCCCTAAGGCTGGAAAAGCCCTCTCAGAGCATCGAGTCCAATCGTTCCCCAGCACTGCCAAACACAGCCCCAAACCGTGTCCCCACGGGCCACATCCACACGTTGCCTGAACCCTTCAGGGATGGAGACTCCACCGCTGCCTGGGCAGCCTGTGCCAGAGCCTGACCACCCTTTCAGTGGAGAAACATTTCCTGATATCCAGTCTAAACCTCCCCTGGCACTTCCCCAGGCTTGAATATTAAACATGCACAAAAGGTGGGATATAGGAGCACAGGCTGATGGTGGAATTTTAGCTCAGTGAGAAAAACAATGGTTTGGGTTAGAAGGGACCTCAAAGCCCATCCCATCCCACCCCTGCCATGGGCAGGGACACCTCCCACTGTCCCAGGCTGCTCCAAGCCCCGTCCAACCTGGCCTTGGACACTGCCAGGGATGGGGCAGCCACAGCTTCTCTGATGATTATTCTTATTATTTTTAAGTAAAACAACGTATTTTTTCTCGGTCACCTTCCTGGAAACAGCAAGACTCGTTTTGGCTGCAGTCCCCTCAAAAATTTCATCTGCTGCAGACACCTAACAGGGAACATTTCAGGCCAAAATCTCAAAGTTTGGAAAAATCACACGGAATTAAGAAGAGCCTTATTTAGGACTATATAAATACATAAAATACTTCAGGAGTATTATTTACGGGAAATCCACAAATAAAAAAATTAACAGGCAGCGCTATTGGTCCTGTTAATAATTAAATAATCTTTTATTTTTAGTCGTGCCCTTAACTCTCCTACACACGAGGGTCCTAAAATATCCCCACATCTGGGAAAAGTCTTTTTCCATGTCAGCACTTGGATGCTGTCCCACGGGATAAATCCGCCACACGCACGCAGCGCTAGCACCAAAGGGATTCTAACTCATGACTGCTATAAATCAAACACAGGGAAGCTGCCCCTCTGCCATCAGCTCAATTAAACCCTCGCTGCTCTTGCTGTGCAGAGCGATGGGTCCCAGCTCCGACAAAGCTGCAACTCGGAGTGCTCCAGTGGCTCTCCAGCTCCTGGGAGGTCCGGGAGAAAGTCTGAATGAGCTCAGCGGATACGTCATGGACGAGGCTTTGGAAAAGCTTTAAAAACCTTCACGCGAAAAATCCCTGGCAAGTGCCAGCTGGAGGGACGTTTTGCGTGACGGTTTTTAAAGCTTTTCGCAGCCCGCTGCCCCGCATCCCATGGCCCAGGTCTCAAGGAGTGTGTGCAGGGGGCAGGAAATGGGATCCCTCTGGAGCAGCGGCTCCCCAGGGCCCCGTGCGCGGGGCTGAGCCGGTGCCAGGGCTGGCACCCGCGGTGGCAGCGCTCCAGGAGGACAGCATTGACGTCAGTGACTTGTGCAACCATCCTGCCCCAGCCCCAGCCCATAAACACGGCTTTGGGGCTGGTGTGGGGCTGGGGGGGGCTGTGGCTTCCTTCACTCTTTGATTCAGCCCTCGGCGGCTGTGTTTTCTTGCAGGACTGGAACGGTGCAAATATGTGGAGGAAGCTCCGCTGCAAATGAAACCACCGCCATCTGAACGGCCGCCTGCCATGGGCTGGTCCTGAGCCCCAAACCTGCTGCTGGAACTGCTGCTTTCCTAAGGAAAGCCACCACTGGAACTCCTTGGGAGGAGTGTTCTGAAAGCCTCAAAACAGTACAAATCCCAGAATGGGCTGGGTGGGAAGGCAGCTTAAAGATGATGCAGCTCCTCACATGCCACGGGCAGGGACACCTCCCACTGTCCCAGGCTGCTCCCAGCCCCAGTGTCCAACCTGGCCTCGGGCACTGCCAGGGATCCAGGGGCAGCCACAGCTGCTCTGGGCACCCTGTGCCAGGGCCTGCCCACCCTCCCAGGGACAAATTCCTCCCCAAGATCCCATCCAGCCTCGCCCTCTGGCACTGGGACGCCATTCCCTGGGTCCTGTCCCTCCGTGCCTTGTCCCCAGTCCCTCTCCAGCTCTCCGGGAGCCCCTTTAGGCCCTAGAAGGGGCTCTGAGGTCTCCCTAGAGCCTTCTCTTCTCCAGGCTGAACACCCTTAAGTCTCTCAGCCTTTCAGCAAACACTTCAATAAATCTGAATAACTTCCCTCACAAATACTTCCTGCTGTTGGCATGCCCGAGAGAGGTTCGAGGGTGAGAGGTCTGGGGATCAGAGGTCCAAGGATCAGAGGTCCAGGGATGGGAGGCCCAGGGATGCTGGAGGCAGAGCCCACATGCACACCAGCACTAGAGACCCCGAAATGGCGCGCTTTAAGCCGCTACGGAGGAAAAAAGGCATTGAAAGCTTTGTGCCTACCTTGTTGATGTGCAGCTGCTGCTGCTGGAATTGCTGTTTGTGTTTCTCCAGGAACTGCTGGTGCTGCTGCTGGATCACCAGCTGCTGCAGGGCCTGGGCGTTCTGGGGCAGGGGAGCAGACTGGGTGCGCCCGAGCGGGCGGTGCTGCCGCAGCTTGTGGATCGAAGGGGAGACCCTCTCTCCACCCACCAGGGGCTGTGCGTGCAGGGGCAGTCCTGAAAGATACCAGTCTGAAGATAATATGGAGGAAAAAACAGCAGAGGAGAAACAAGAGGAAGAAGAAAGGAAGGGAGAAAACGGCTGTTGAGTAACGCTGACGGTGACAGTGATACCATGTCAAACCCAGCCACCTCGCCATCTACAGCTGGAGCTGCCTTAAGAGAGAGCAGATACATTAATTACCACTGCACAGTGATGTTTTGCTTGGTTTGAGTTCTGTGTCTGCTTGGTGACTCAGAGACCCTCTGGAAACATTTGATTTCTTGAAACCAGCAACACCTTACAGACCCTTCCATTGCTACACGAGACCACCGTGGTCCGGAGAAGTTTAAACCTCACAGCTTGCCTTGGTTTAGGGAGAGCTCCCATTCAATTCGAGCTGCAGGAACCAGCTGCCTCCCTAGCAGGGCTGCAGTCACTTTTTTTTGGGCAAGAAGCCCTCTGCTCTCCTCAGGCTTTGCTTTAGGAGAGGGAGAAGCTGCCCAGTGCTGAGGACCAGAAACACCTTGACATTTGTGTGCCAGGACGCGACCTCCCTTCCCAGCGATTCACAGAACTGCCCTACGTGGAAGGAGCTGACTCATGTGAAAGCCTCTTTTCTCGGAAGACCTCAAGAGTTTCTCCCACTCTCTGCTTTTTTCTGAAAGGAGCCGTGTGGAAGGGTATTTTGATTCCACGAACGCGTTTGTCTCTGCAGATGTCGGTGTGCACACACACAGGGCTGCGTGTGAATACACGGAGAGCTGGCAAAGACGTGCTCCTTCTCCCTAAGAGCACAGCTCCTCCTCCCAGAAGGCCAAATCAGACAGCAGAGCTTGCACAGGACATTTTGGAAGACTACCTTCCTCTGAGACAACGGCCAAGGTGCTCCTGGGAAAGCTTTCCAGGAGACACCACGTTCATGGAATCCTGGAATGGTTGGGCTTGGGAGGGACCTTAAAACTCAGCCTGTTCCACCCCCTGCCACGGGTAAGGACACCTTCCACTATCCCAGGTTGCTCCAAGCCCTGCATATGTTCCATGAGGACTATGGAACATCAGGACATGCATCACAACACAAAGGACACTCCCTGGAGTAGCCTGTCCCAAGAGGAATGCCACAACGAAGGAATTCTGGTCTAGCTTCCCAAACTGGCCATGTCTACCTTCCAGCACACAGAGGGCCACCATGGCTGGATAATTCTGCAGCTGTCAGGGAACTATCTCCAGAGCTCAAGGCTCTCCAGTAGAACCCTAATAAACTCCACTTTGTTTCCAAGGAATTTCCAAGTATTAACTGCAGCTTGGCAGCCGGTGCACTCAAGGCTTTGGGGAGCACGTGTGAGCTCGCTGTCTCTCAGCTGCTGCCTCTGGAACGTGTGTTTCTCCTTGCTGCTGCGTCCTGACTCCTTCTCCTGAGTGCTGGACTGTAACACGCTGCACTCGCTCGGAAAACACCGCACGGAGCAGGTGGAGCAGACGGAACTCGCTTGGAAGCCACCGCAGCACGCTGGAAACTGAGGGAAGCAAACACCGCGCTTCTCTGCTTCAGCTTCCCCGCATCTACGTGCTCCTAAGCTTATCCCAACCCCGCGGATATTCCTGGGACTTGGATGTACAACCAGCCACGAGCTGCAATGCTCCAGGGGCTGACACCTCCCAAGAACTTCCACTAGGAATGGAAGGAACGGAAGGAAAACCAGCACGTCATTAACTGAGGCAGCACATCCTTTGTACCAGCACCACACACAGGAAGCCAGGAACGCATCCCAGTGGGAATTATTGCTTTGAATCCAGCCTATTTATAGCCACGGGCCTTCCCACAGGTAGCTCATTCTGAAAACCCAGCACCGGGAGTGACTCACGGCAATTACCGTCCTGGAAAGGGAACGCACACAAACAAATACAGATCTGCTGGGAGGCAGCTGATTCTGCCACGGCTTTGCTATTTACATTAATGATGGAAAGGAAGTGTTTCAATCCGTGATTTTCTAAGTGCGTGCCTTTCATACCGTCATGGAAGAAAACAGGAATCGTAGGATGCAATGCTTTTGCCCTCCACTTTGATCTGAACTGGTCAGAACTCCACCAAACAGAGTTCTCAGCTTTTACCTACCAACTTTTGCTGTCCTGATGGAATAACAGCATTTATTTTCACCTCACCCAAACGAGGTGGGAGACCTGACTTTGGGAAAATCGCTGCTAATCAATGAACCAACAAACACGTCCCCAAGGTTTTACGTTCTACCTGCAGCAGGCAGAGGGGATGCAGGACCTGGAGGCTGCCTTGACAACAACCCAACAGGTCCCTGCTGGTTCCCTCTCTGTTCCAGGTGCCACCTGCGAGCGCTCACCTGTGACCAGGGGGGTTTGTGCAGTCGGCTGTTCCAGTAAGACCATGTGCTGCAGGAGAGGGTTGTGTGCAGTTCCCCCGTCCCTCTCCAACGTTGTAGTGCTCAGGTAGGGAGTGAGGTGAGTGCCAGGGAACAAGGAGATCCGCTGCTGTAAGGTCGGGATTGCGAGCCTCTCCGCGTCCTGCTGGGCTTGTCCCGCCTGCAAACACACCCGGCACGGGGTTAAGGGGCACGCCAGAGGCTGCTCCCGACCCCACTGACATCCCAGAGGCTGCTCCCAACCCCACTGACATCGCAGAGACTGATCCCAACCCCACTGACATCCCAGAGGCTGCTCCCAACCCCACTGACATCGCAGAGACTGATCCCAACCCCACTGACACCCCACAGGCTGCTCCCAACCCCACTGACACCCCACAGGCTGCTCCCGACCCCACTGACATCCCAGAGGCTGATCCCAACCCCGCTGACACCCCACTGACACCCCAGAGGCTGCTCCTGACCCCACTGCCAGCCCCGAAGCTGCTCCCAACCCCACTGACACCCAAGGGGCCGCTCCCACCCGCAGTGCCAGCCCCGAGGCCGCTGCCAGCCCACTCACGCTGGAGGGGCCGGTGGCAGGCAGTCCCAGCGTGATGTTGGGCAGCGAGGGCGAGGTGTAGAGCGGGAGCTGCGTCACGGAGCCCTCGCGGTTCACGAGTCTGTGCGCCAGGCTGGTCTGGAGAGGAGAGCGAGCACAGGGCCCTGGTGAGAGCCCGTCCCCAGAGCCCTCCAGGACACGGCACAGTCACCAGGACAACACAGCAGGAATGGACACAGAGGCTCCAGAGCTGGAGAGGACCCATGAGGATCATGAAATCCTGCACGGACACCCCACCAACCCCACCCTGGGCATCCCTGGGAGCGGGGTCCGAACTCCCCTGGAGCTCCGGCAGCCTCGGGGCCGTGCCCATTCCCTGGGGAGCCTGGGCAGTGCCCAGCACCCTCTGGGGGAAGAATCTTCTCCCAGCACCCAACCTAAACCTGCCCTGGAACAGCTCCATGCTGTTCCCTTGGTACTTGTCCTTCTCAAGCATTTGCCCTTTAAAAGGTAAAACAGATTATCTTAAAAAAAAAGCTTTACAATTGGTGTTTTTCTCTTTAGCAAATAACAGACAATTTATGTTATTTACTAGCGCGTGTTAGCATAAATCAGACTCGAAAATCTCATCCAAAAGCCTTAAGGTTGCACTTACGGAGCCATTTCCTGATTTTCAGGGTGAAATGCAAGATTCGCTCAGTTATCTTACGGGCATTTGAAGCAAGAACACTTTAGCAAAAATACCTTTAATTTCCAAACAAGACTGATTCAAAATACGCACTAGAAAACCCATTATATAAATTACAACAAAGTGCTTGATTTTCCTGTTAGGAAACCAGCGTTCTGATCACCCTGAAGTCTCTGCGGGTGATTTTCCAACGTAAATACAATTTAGACTTCAAGAAGACTTCTACAGAAGTCTGTTAAACTCAGGTGCTGTTGTGGAAAAGGGGATTTTGTTTAACTTAACATTCTATTACGGGGCAATCTGTACCTAAGCCATGGCTGTCCCATCCCTGGAACTGTTCAAGGCCAGGTTGTTCCACCCCTACCATGGACAGGGACACCTTCCACTATCCCAGGGTGCTCCAAACCCAAAATCCAGCCTGACCGTGGACACTTCCAGGGATGAGGCAGCCACAGCTTCTCTGGGCAGCCTGGGCCATTTTTTTTAACAGCCTCGTTGTGAAAAATCTTCATTTTTCTCTCTAATCTAAACTGACTCTCCATGTGATTATTTGTACCCACACAGTTCTCCTTCCAAGTGATTTCTGAGCACTCTTGGCAATTTTGCTTTAATTTAAATTACATCATGTCAGTGTGCCATTGAAAATAAGATACTTATTGTCAGCAGAGGAACGAAATATTTTACTGATATCACAAATGAAACAAAACTACATCCATTTTCCCTTCGAACAATCAATACTCTGGAGTTGTGCCTCAAAGCCTCTCCTGGGGATTTGATAGAGAAAACAGAGGAGAGAAGAACACAGCAGCTTGATGCTCTCAGCATATGGGATTTGGCAGCATTATCACCACTTTAAACACACAGCTCCCGTCTCTGGGCTGTGCACAAATGGGCCTCAATTGCACACAGCCAGCTCTGAATGCACAATTTGCAGCTGTACTCAAGCAGTTTTACAGCCCTGTACCAACTGCAGTGGCAAAGAGTGCTGCGTGCCTTTCAGAGAGGGAAAAACCTCTAAAAGCAGTGTTTCTGAACAGAAGGTGCCTGTTTGAAAGGAGGCAGGGCTGCAGCCTTTCCCTGCTGAAGGCACCCAAGCCTGGGCACCATCTCCCTGCTTCAAGGGCTGATGCAGCAAACGAAGAAGCAGCGAGATACAACCCTCATTTGAAATAAAACGTGAAGCCAAGAACAAAACACAGCTTTATCTTTTCAGAAACACTCCAATGTTTCTGAACATTTAATGGTGGGAACGTGGGAAATCCTGGTCAGCTGGCAGTAAAGGAATCTCCAACACTTGAGCTCCCAGGTCACACAACTCCTACTGAAGAAGATTTTAAAGCCACCAAACTACACTTAATTTTCCCAAATACAGGCCAGTGGATCAGCTAGGATCACATGACATGAATGCTGAAATAAAATGCAGTTATTTTTCTTTGGGAAAGGGAAAGGCTTCGGCAGGACAGGGTTTTTTTCCCAAATCATTTGTGCTGCTCATGCGTCAGCCTAAGTCACAAAATTGCAGCATTACAAGCAGTTGATGGAAAGGCTTTTTCTTGTGGTCAGTGTCCATTTGACTGGGTGTTGGGGGTCTAATCCCAGATGATCAGCTCCCATTATTCAGTTGAAAAATCAGATGGAGGAGGAGAATGCTCCAGCTTCACATTCACCTGCAGGAGCTCACTCCGACTCCATGGAATGGTCTGGGCTGGAAGGGACCTTAAAGATCATCAGGTGCCAACCCCCTGCCACAGACAGGGACTTGTGGGAAGCTGCCTGCTCTGTTTGTGTCACAAAAAACTGTCAAATCCACTGGTTTTTCCATCAGCAGCAGCTGGGCATTTGCAGTTTGCTAGGGACAGACAAGGCTGACAGCTCCTGGATCAGCAAAACCAAAGCTCAGTGCTCGTCCTCCTGGGGCAAGTGAAGCCTCCACCTCACACCACCTTAATCTTCACACTAATTAGCGAGATCTGTAAGGTTTACTGTGGACTGGAGGGGCTGGAATGTGGGCTGGACAATCTGGCAGGGCAGAGGGTGGAGAAGGAGGCATATCCCCCCTTACTGAATACTGTCACACTACATTAGAAATAAAAATAAAGTGAGAATCTGCACAAAACTAGAAAGCAGTAAGGGCTGACATTTGCACCATCAGAAGGCCTTTTCAATTCCAAAGGAACATTTGTGGAGAACAAGCCCAGGCCTGTTTGTGGAGCCCTGGTGTTCAGACAGACTCTATATTCATGGGCAGAACAGCTACTGGGAAGCTGGATAACAAGAAATGCACCAGTAACATCAGACAACCACACTGGTTTCCTACAGGCACAGTTTCTAGTGGGAGCCAGCTCACATGGCCCAGACCCCTCAGAAAAGCTGGGATCCAGGATTCCTGAACACAGGAGCTGCTGTGCTCAATCCAATCCCACCTCACCCAGTCCAACACCCTGCCCTGGACACCCACCGATGCCTCCACTGAGGCTGAAAGTTTATGGGATTATAAACCAGCACACGGCACCAAGCTTTCAGATCCCCAGTTGTGGGGGAAGAGTTTAAACCCATTCCCTTTAATCCAGTTCTGGTTTGGTCATATTTAGACCGGCCTACTGCACACAGTAAATCCACCCTATATATGAGAATAAATTCCCCAGACATTAAAATACTTGCATTTGACCTTGCTGAATCCCTCTATTTTCACTTTCTCCTCACTACAAAACCACTGCAAGTTACCACAAGCTGCCTGTGAGCTGGTTCGAGCCAGATTTAATAAACAGATAAGGCATCCTGTCAGCCCAGGCTGAGAGGTAATTCCCAAAGTCTGCTCCAAGTCACAAGCCGGGGTTTTCCTTTCGTGTGGTTTAGTCGTAAAACTCTCCCAGAGCTGCCGAGTGTCAAAAACCAGAGGGAGGAAGGAGGGCTCTGTACCTCTGCTTGGATACTCGTGACTGATCCTGCAATCCCGTTCTCGGTGCTGATGTTGTTGGAGCTGTTGTTCGGAGAGCTGGGACCAGATCCAGGAGCACTGTTGCATGCAGAGTCTGAAAAACACATTCAAAACCAACTCTGAGCATTAGAAACCATCTCTGTGATGGGATTTAGACAGATAAGAACCCCTCAAGTTTTGTTTTGGATAAAAGCAGCCCTCTTCCTCCTCCCCTTCTTCCCCCTAAATCTTCCCAGGGCTCTTAAAATACCAACAAACACTTTCAGATGGTTCATCCAAGTACCTACTCAGCATATTTAAGTCTTCTCCCCATGGAGATTTCTCTCAGAGTGTATTAATAACTTGAAATATGATCAAAAGATAATAAAAGACGTGGAAGATTTGAAGAGGTCAGACTGGAGGATGCTGGGGTTGTTCTGCTCCATTTTTCTACAAGTGCCTCTCTCACCCTTTTTCCCTGTAATCCTAAAGACACCTCCTTGCATCAGACTTTTCTCAGAAGGTCTTTCACTTGCTGTACGGCACAGCTGCCAGCGTTCCTCCTTTTCTTTGGCAAGGTTAATAACACTAAAACCTTTTCTTTCGAGCTTTCCTCGTCCCCAAGCATTTGTAGCAGGGGAATCTCCGAGCAGCTGCAGTGGCTCAGGCTGCAGCAGGCTCCTCTTTGCCCCAGGAGGAATAAAAGCTAATTATTACACAGGCCTGGAGGGACAGGACAGGGGGAATGGCTTCCCACTGCCAGAGGGCAGGGTTAGATTGGGTACTGGGATTGGGCAGGAATTGTTCCCTGGGAGGGTGGGCAGGCCCTGGCACAGGGTGCCCAGAGAAGCCGTGGCTGCCCCTGGATCCCTGGCAGTGTCCCAGGCCAGGCTGGAGCAACCTGGTCAAGTGGAAGGTGTCCCGCCAGAACCCCCTGCATTCTTCAGGGATTAAACATAATTTCTATTCCCTAAAGCGGGACTGTTTTCAAACCTTACTTTCCATTTAAAAGCGCCCTCTCACCATGAGAACTCAGATACTTTTCCAGCAGGCTCCAAGCTGGCTTCTTGAACCATGTCCATGCCAGTGAGAAACGGGGGCTTCCACTGCCATTTCTGAAGGCATTGCTGGCAGAAATGGTCAGCCAGCAGAGGCTGAATTATCCCAGGAGCCACGTGCCATAGAGCAGTGTATGAGTGAAGGAAACTGATTTTCAGGCCTGAAAGCCTGCCAGAACTCATGGATGGTTTGGACACTGCTCTCAGGGATGCACAGGATGGGAATTTTGGGGTGTCCTGCGCAGGGCTGGGGTTTGGACTGGATTATCCTTGTGGGTGCCTTCCGACTCAGGATATTTTATGATTCCACCATTCTTAGCTCTTGAAATCACCCTCCCCCTCTGCAAACAGAGAGACTCTGACACAAAGAAGCGCTGAGCCACCCCAGGGTCCCCCACACCCACCCCGCTGTCTAAAGGAAGCTCCCTTTGGGTCTGATGGAGCGATGATCGTGCACCTTGGAGTGAGACACGCCTGGCAAAGCCGCCACTGGGTGGTACTTACACAGAGACATCCCTAGATGGTGCTAAGAATTAACTTTAAGGTAATCTCCTCACGTTCTTTCCTCTGATCCCACTTACAAACTTCCCTCCTGGAAGAACGGGACTTTTCAACAAGAAACTGTCAACTTGGGAATTTTAGTATCAGCTGCACGTAAAAAAAAAAAACAAACCCCCTGGGTCCAGACCCTTGTCCTATTTCCCATCCTCGCTGACACAGCTCCGGGCGTGTCCCGGGCCGCAGGGAGCAGAGATCGGAGCTGCCCCTTGTGAGGAAGCTGCGAGTCCCCCAGGCTGGACCACCCCAGCGCCCTCAGCGTGGTTCCACTGAGGCACACGAAGGAGCCAGGCGTGCACTCTGGAAGGGGAGAGGGCGGTGAGGAATGGAGGAATTGTCGCTTACCCGCCGTACCTGTGACGTCCAGCGGGCGCTTCTTGAGCGCCGTCACCACGGGCCCGTCCTTCCTGCGCAGCAGGGGGCTGCTCCTCCTCTCAGCAACCTTCTGCTTTAGTCTGGAGCGCAGCTTCAGGTTGGGCTCGGAGGCTGGGCAGGACAAGGAAACAGAGTTTGGCTCAAGAGTGCCTCAGCTGTGTCTTACTCAGCCTGCAGTTGAGCTGAGCTGAGCTGAGCTGAGCTGAGCTGAGTTGAGTTGAGTTGGCTGCAGTCGAGCATTTGCAGGAGGTTAAATTAAATTAAGTCATTTGCTAACAAATATTTGGAACGCAGACTTTTCAACATAAACAGGTCCCAGCCCATGCAACATCTGAACTCAACAACGACGACAGGCGTTTGAATTGAAAACGTGATCATCATCCTGCAAAGTCTTCTCTGAACGGGGACACGGACTCACAAACTGCTGACAGCTCACCAGGATTAGTGCAGGGCTTCCCACCTGTGCCCAGCCTGCTCCCGGCCCAGCAGCAAACCCGGCTGCTGGGATGCAGGGAGCCGGCAGGGGAACGGGTGAGCCAGCTGAGATGCTGCTGCTGGTTATCTCTGATGTGCTGCTGGAACGGGCAGCTCCACACCCTCAGAGTCATCTGGCCCCAGGGTGGGCTGGCCGAGGGAGGGACGCGGGGGCAGGGGGAGAGGAAACACCGAAATCAAACCCCACAAGCGAACCAGGTGATTGTCTCCCTGCTGGTTCACCCTCAGCTTGCAGACAGATGAGCCCGTGTCAGCTGGAGCCAGTGCCAACTCAAGGGAAAGGGCAGGAGAGCACGGCCAAGGAAAGCCAAGGCCAGGGAGGAGGAGGTTTGTTTATTTGGGAAGCAGCTCGGGTTGCATCATCACGGCCCCACAGTTCAGCCCTATCTAAGAGCACATCAGGCACTTGGGAAGGTCCGGGCTGCCCAGGGCAGGTGTGGATGCGTTTCCTGTGACCGCAGCCCTGTGCACAGCATGCTTTCGAGAGACTCCCTCCAGATCCCAAATCCCGAGATCCCAAAAAGCCAAGGCAGAGCTCCTGGGAAGCCCCGGCACCCCTGGGGCCAGGCCAGCCAGTGACAGCACGTGCATTGTCGAGTCCCCGTCAAGCCATGAAGCTTTAATTCAAGCCTTCCCCTGCGAGATGATTTCCTCTGGACGCTTCCTGATCTCCCAAGTGCTGAGCGAAACACCTGCCGTGGGGTTTGAGGGCTCCTGACAGAGCTGGGATGCATGAACAGGCCCCATCCTTTCCCTTCCCCACCCTCCCGGCAACTCCGCCACTTAATCCCTCTGAACCAGCAAATCCTGTGCTCACTCCGTGACCAACCAACACACTCCAGGGCCAATAATCTTCAGAAGAATTGAAACAGGGTTTACAAACTGATTTGAATTAACTCAGTCTGGGCTGCAGCTATATTTCCCTACAGCTGGCTTTGACCACCGGGTCACGTCAAAGATCAAGCCTGTCGACGTTAATTGCAGGGCTCAAAAAATCAGAGGCCTGATGAATTCAAGATCAAATGCTCGAAGTTAAGCCATCAAAACAGTGCTTTGATGGAACTTTTGGGGAGAAGAAAAAAAAAAAAAAGAAAGGAAAGAGCTTTTCATTAATGTTTTGGAGAGAAAAATGCCAGCAAGAGATAAAGGGAGCACTAAAAAAAAAAAAGTGCTTCCTCAAGATGATGCTTCAAATGCTGAATGAAGTGCATTAGCAAGGGGGGAATTATCTCTGAGAGAGAGAATTTGCATATAAAATGGCAGAGGACTGAATGCAAATCTGCTCCCAGGGCAGTATTGAAGAGTAGACCAGTTCAAATACAAGCTCAGGCTCCAAGCAGCAACTTCTCCAAGCTCTCTTTGAAACAGAAGCTGACTTATGATTTTAAAAGCAGTCTTTGGGTACACACCTCATTCCACATCCTTACATTCACAGCTTTAATTTGTCCCAACTCCTGAGCATTAATGGCTGCCTGGATGCCACACGCATGGCTGGAAGGAGATGATTTTTAAGGTCCCTTCCAACAAAACCACTCTGGGGTTCTGTGGAAGGGGAAGGCGTCACAGCTGGATGCTGATATATCCATTTTAAATCACGGAAATCTCAGCCTGTGCCACAGCTGCTGGAAGGATCTGTCCTCTGACAGAAGAAAACGTGGCAATAAAAACTGTATTTCAGCCCAAGTTTTATTCCTGGTGTTTAGCTGAGGGATGGCTTCTGTTGGGAACACACAAGTCATCAGGTGGCTTTCCAATATAGAGAAGGAATGGGTTTGAAACACCTTAAAAATGGGCAGGGAAGCAAAAGATTTGGGCTCACAGACTACCCAACACATCCCATATTTAAAGCCACAATAAAAACCTCCTTCCATGTAACAAGAGGTGAACAAACACATAAAATGACAGCCCTAAAAGAGAAGATACCTCCAGCATCAGTGATTGCCAAAGCAATGTACTGGAATTTGTCAGATTAAACTATTTTAAAGGCAAAATCACTCTGTGTTTTCCCCTTCTGCTCCCTCAGCTGGGGGATCGAGTTTCGAAGCACCAAAAGGTCTATTTAAAGCCCTGCTCTGATTCTGTTGTTTATCCCTCAGATATAATCCCAAATCTAACATGGCATCAGGACCTCCGAGAGCATAATCCCTACACAGATTTAATTGGGTGCTCCGGAGCCCAAAGTAGGTGAATTAAAATTCAGTGCAGGCAGCGCAGCACAGCCTCAAACTCACAGGATTTACATAAAACCTGTTTTGTAGTAAAAGCTGGGAGCTTCCAGCAGAGGCATTTCCAAAGCCCCGACCAAGAATTCAGGCTTATTCAGATGATTTTTAAATATTATATAATGAAAATATTCTTAAGATGAAGAGAGCTGTCTTTCACAAGTGTAGAAGTGGAATTTAAACAACACAGAGGCACTGACACCTGGCAGTCAATGCAGGTTCAATGGGAGCACCAATTCTGCTGGAAATCTCCCCAAATTCACCCTGCCAGGCAATGTGCCCAAACAAAGCTTTGCTAACTAGAGTAAATCTAAAAACTAGATACTAAATGACAGAACCTAAGTTAAAAAATGACTGCTCCTCTACGTCTCCAGGTAGAAATATTTAAAACGAATGCCATGAAATTATCAGAATTCCCCTCCAGCAAACACATGAAGCCCATGCCCAAATCTGAGTCAGCTCCCACAAAGCCAGTGGGATTTCTTCAGCACTGACATACTTAATTTGGCCTATAATATGGATTTATACAAAGAATATTTTGTTTTCCTCCGAGTAAATTAATAACCAGAACACAAGCCAAAAGCTTCCCTCGTTTTCACAGGCTCCAACCCAAGTTACCCCTCTCAAACGTCACCGAGTGCAGCAGGACCCATGTAATCCAATTCTTCCAACATTTATGTCATTCCCATTGTTTTTTTCCTAGAACTGCAGCCCCTGAGCTGCTGAACTAATCGGACATCAAGTCTGCGGAAGTCAAAACCCCACCACATCCTGGGCAGAGTGTGCCTGTTCCCACTGCCCGTCCCCATTGGTGGGATAAAAGCAAACACTGCAGCATGAAACCCCTGCTCCCGGCCCTTGAACACCTTCATTTTGGCATGTGGGGACTGCAAAGGGATGTTATTATTTTACTATTACTATTATTATTAT
>WEIT01010212.1:0-21977 GCA_013389985.1 Dryoscopus gambensis | reverse complement strand
TCAATGATTGTTTGTTGCTGTTGCATCAGGGATGGTGATAAAGATGACATAGACTCCAGAGTGAGAAAAAGGCTTTTATTATAAAAAACCCCAGTCCTTTTATATGTTGGTGGCTAGAAAAGGCAGATGGTCATTGATTCTCTGACCAACCACCTCCTTAGACCATTGGCTGACCACCACAACACCCATTTCAAAATATTTTCAGTCAATAACATGAAAAATAGCAGGTGCAAGGTTTGTTTACAAAAACTTCTCACTGTTCCCAGCTTAGCGTGTGTNCAGTTCCCAGTTTAGTGTGTGCGAGGAAAAGACTTTCCTACAGACACTTCCTGGAAACTGGAAAATTCCTCTCTGAGCGAGCTTTCAGCATCCACAATTGTTCCAATAGGATTTAAAAAATGATAAAGTCCCTATTAATTGCCACCGGTAGGCATTAAAACACTGTTTATACAGTGAGGTTCGTTGTTTTTTCCCCCCAGGAAATCACTAGTTAATAAAACTGTGCTAACCTTTCCATTAATTTCAATATTGAAGCAAGCATTACAACCGGGAGAAGTCTAAGATGTATGATTAAGAGAGCAAGTGAATCATAAATATAAACAACCCTAAAAGCACCCCTAAAATCTTGAATGGAAACATAAGGTCAGTTTTGGTTAACCATTTGGATAAATTTAGCCCTTAATGGAATCTAGAACAACAGAAGTATTTTCTTTTTGTAGACATTCTATTGGAAAGAGAATTAAGAGGAAAATTGTCTTGCAATGCAAGCACAAAAGTTTTGGACTAAATCAACAAATGAGAATATGAAACTCAGAAGTCTATACTTGTTATCCAGGCTAACAGAAATGCAAAACACATGCATGGCAGACAAGTAAATGAGAGACAAAATTCTGACTATAGTTACACCCATAAAATTTCAGTTATCATACTTGTGCTATCTGGTGATACATTTTTAAAAAGCTGCCTTCTTAGTCAATTAAGGGTGTGATTTTGAAATAGGCTAAAAAAACACTTCTTTAACCTGGAACCATCTTTTTTTTAAATGGCAATTTGGTGCTTTAGAAAATGAATATTTGCTGCCGATTTTTTTAACAAAGTATCTTAATAAAATAGGAGCTTGATTCAATCTATATACGGATTTTAAGTGTATGAGCCAAAGATATTATACTAATACATTTCTAAACTATAAAGCATATACAGTAGTCCATTTACATTTCATTGTCGGAGCAGGAAATCCACTTCCAACAAAGTGCAAACATAATGATTTTATATGTAAATAATTCTCCTTACAAAAACCTGCATAGGATACTATTTTTATCATTTGTCTCTGTTCAGTTCTGTTTATAAGGAAATAGTATTCAGAGATCTGCTGAGCAGATTAGCCTTCTCATTCAATGAACATCAGTAGAGTCTAGGAATCAGGTAGCTTCAGCAAGAATGATCTCCCCCTCCTGGTTCGGAGTTATGGTCAGATTCCGCGTGCGGGGTAGCAGTACGCGGANGCAAGACGAGAATTTGGGCTTTCTCATCTGTGCTGCCTATCTGGTATTTGCCCTGGAGGTGGAGGAAAGGTGTTTTGGGGTAGCAAGAAATGACAGCTGCCAAAATTTTTATCTGGTGCATTCTAGGTGTATTCTCAGCTGTGGAAGTTTGAGAAAAAGGGCTATCTCCTGGTGTGGTAGTTTGACCTTGGCTGGACACCAGGTGCCCACCGAGCTGCTCTATTAGTCCCCCTTCTCAGCTGGATGGGGAGAGAAAATCAGATGGAGAGCGATTTGTAGGTTGAGATAAGGCAGTTTACTTAAGGAAAAAAAAAGTTTGCATGCACACAAGCGAAGGAAAAACACCAAAGATTTTATTCTCTACTTACCATCAGCAGGTAATGTCTGGCCACTTCCCAGGAAACAGGTCTTCAATACACGTAGTGGAAGGCAAACATTCTAAATAATGAATGCCCCCCCTCTTCCTCCTCCTTTCCTTAGCTTTTATTTCCAAGCAGAAGCCACAGGGTATAGAATACCCCTTTGGTCAGTTCAGGTCAGCTGTCCTAGTTGTGTCCCCTCCCAGGATCATACTCACTCCCAGCCCCTTGATGGGGCTGGAATGTTGGAGAGGCATTCCTGGTACTGTGCCAGCGCTGCTCAGCAGTAGCCAAAACACTGGAGTATTACCAACACCTTTGTAGCTGCCACTGCAAAGCACAGCACTGTGGGGACTGCTGAGGGGAAAATGATCTCAATCTCAGCCAGACCCAATACCCCTGGATGGGGAACAACCAGATTTAGGAGCATTCTGGTTCCTCCTCTGAGCAAAATGAGTAAAATCATCCAGATAAATCAAGGCAGAGTATTCTGAGGTTTTAGCAGAAACCCGAAATCTGCACTGTGGTACAACTTGAAAATATGAATCTAAATCCTCCATATTTCTAGGGGAGAACTTTCTTACGTGGTGTGTTGCCCATGCACCACAGTGCACTTCCAACATTTTAACAAGTAAATCTACTCCAGCCTGGATGGGTGGCAGCAGCACACTTGTAGCTACCTGCTTACATCTTTCTGCTCTCTCTGCTCCTTCCTAGGTTTTGCAAGGTCCTTATTCCTTGAAACTGATGCAGATGAGAGCAAAAATTCCTTGCAGAAATGAGGTTCCACATCTTTCAGAAACCTTAGCCGTGGAGTTTCCACAGAGGTCTCTTCTGTTCTCATGCTTTGAGACCCTTAGTGGAAATATAGTACAAAGGCATACATGCCACCAGTGAAACACGTGGTAGGTTTCTTCCCCTTCTCTCTTAAATGGGAGTGAAAAAGAAGCTATTGAACACTGAATCTCAGCCTTGAAAAGGCTGGAGTGATTTTGGTCAGGAGGAAAAAGAAGCTTGAAGAACTAATCACACCTAGTCTCCCATTCTCTTCATTTCAAACTTCTCTTGGCTGTTAGGTAAAGGGATACAAAACCCTGCAAGGTAAAAAGAGAGGGCTGCTTCCAGGTTCAGCTCTTGGCCGAGCAGGTGAGCATACAGGGTTTCTGAAAGCGGCTGCCTGACTCCTTCTCAAGCTCAGTCACTGAGAGCAGATTAGGTTCAGAAGTGAGCCACAGATGATACCACTTCTCCACTGCAGTCAGGGTGATGCTCACACAGGGAAAATACACAGTGTTTGCAATGGCCAGAGCCATTTAATTTTAAATATAGAATGGTTCTGATTTTTTTTTATTTAGAATTGTTCTTTTCTCATTCTAGCTTGTTTTTGTATCAGGCAGTACTTTTCTATTTAATCTAAGGGTTTTTTTAATTAAAAATACTTTTATAATGGATTTAGGCCCAGGGAATTCTTGAAGAACTGGACCTTTGTGGTATTGGTCTGCCACTACAAGATATACTACAGATAACTCTCATCAGTAGGTCAGATATTTTTATATAATATATGAAAATGTCATAATGTGGGTTTAATAGTATTATATTTTTTTCATTTAATTTTTAAAAGAAAGAAACAGAGCAATTACCTTTTAACTGCCTTAATGAAATGGATCTGATACATATCTAGCCCTGGAGATTTACCTTTCCTGGAATCCAAAATAAGTAGGGATCAGCAGCAGAATTTTAAAAAAAAAAGGCAATTCAACACAACCCCAAACCTTTAATTTGCAAGTAATGTCATTGATATGAGCTCTGTTTATCTGGGAGTAATACATAAGACTGAAAAAAAGCATTTAATGGCTGTCTTAATTTCAGTTAGCTTGGTCAGTGTTCCTTTGGGCACATTTTGTAAGCCAATGGGGTATTATTCTGTCAGGTTTATTGCCATTTCCTCCATAGAATCTTAAACTCATGCTTTTCATTAAGAACATTGTTATCTTCTAAGTAGCACATTTAATTTTTCTCCTAGAGTAACAGGATGAGAACCTCTCCTCACAGGTTCTGCTTGCTTTTGTTTTTATGTAACTTTTCAAATGTAGTGTTGTCAATATTTCTAAAATGCCTGTGCCTTCAATCTATTCTCCTGTGCGGCTGGAAAATCTGACCCAATTTTTAATTCCTGGTTTTGTATCCTGTTTATTTCATGTTATTTCATCACTTTAAATTGGAGTCCAGAAATTCAGTTGATTTCTCAGGATATTTTGAATTATTGCTTTTGCCAAAGGAAACTGGATTTTGGTTTGCAACATCATTCTCCTGTAATGTAATCTATGTCAATCATGTGCAGAAGGCACAGTTTTGTTTTCTGTTTCTTTTCTGGGAACATTTTGAAGACAAATGAAGAAAAACCCACCCCTCTTGTTTGTTTTTACTTCAGCTGTTGTTTGTGTTTAAAGCTAATCCCAGCTGGACAGGGTTAGATGGTTCACCCATTAGATTTTCATTAAATTTAAGTTAATTCTTCTACTTGATGAGCTTTTCAATTGCTCAGTCTTATTCTGGAGTAGAAAACACAATTGTTTATCTGGTATCATTCGGCCCACAAAGAAAACAGCACAAGCAAAGGAGAAGCCAGGGAATTATGCATATAAATAAGTTTAATTTTAATGCTCCCCAAAAAGTTCTGGAATAAATAATCAAACTGATCATTTAGAAACACTGGAAAGAAGAATAGGGAAATGGATAAAAGACAACATGGATTAGTGCACAAACCATATTGAACAGATCTTATTTCAACTTAAAGCAGAATATGAGGGCTCATGGACAGGAGGGTGGCATATGATGTTATTGTAAGCAATTAAAATGTGTTCTGTATGAATATTTTGGTAGGATCAGCTCAAAATTGTTGCTTCTATCACCTGTTTTTTTATTATCTGTATGGTAAACGTTTTACAAACTCAACCTTTCATGTAGTTCCACACTTGGTATCTCTTGATTTCAACAATGATTCATTGATAATCGCTTCTTGGGTGCATTTTTAAGAACTTCTCTGGATTAAAAAAAAATATATAATTGACAATTATCTTGATAATTTGGTTAAAAAAACTTATATACTACTAAATATGGTCAAGAGGGAGAACCCTCACCTGGAAAAGAATAATATGCCAGGCAAAAAACAGATGAGGGATTAACTGGTGGGGTGACAGCTCTGCAGGAAAAGATCTAAGGGGCTGAATCGAAGCTAAATAGGAATCAATACTGTTATACTTGTGAAAAAGGCAAGAAATCTACTTGAATGCATAAATAGGAATGTAGTATATGAAAAACCATGGTAATAACTCTTCTCTAATCAGACTTGTTAAGACTTCAGCTAGAGTGCTGCAGAAAAATTTTGATGCTGCAACTTGAGAAGGATTTATACCAATTAAACAAGGAAGGCAACAAGAATCGTTAATAGTTCCATTTCATAATAGGAATTATGATATGGAAGGAAAGCTTGAGGTTATACTTTTTATACCTTTTAGGAGTGATGACAAGGTCTTATTTCTGATAGCTAATTTGCTGGGTTCAGGTATAGAGTCTGTCCTGTGGCACAGGAACAGAACAACAACAACAAAAAATTAACACTCATCCAACCTTAAGTATGCAAAGAAATTACCAATTATTACCCCAGCATCACAGTGTCAAGGACCCTATGGCTGAATTACTGACTACACACATATTAATATACTAAATATGAACAGGACATAGGCTCTGGTCTTGATATGTGACTGTTGATTCTACATCCAACAGACAGAAGCCATGGCACAGTTTTGGTCATGCCAAGGAATTGTCTGGGCCACAAGTCTGACCCAGGCATTTCTCCCAGCCAGCTGAATATAAAAGGCCACCTTGTCCTTGAGGCTCTGGCAGGAAAGGATAAAGAGTTCAGCTGCAGGAGCACAGCTATGTTCTGTTCTTTTCTTCAGGGCAGAAGAACAGCCCATACCCTGTTGAATCTGTTAGCATAGGCAGCAGCATGATGTCTTCATAGACATCCAAGCAATTTTCAGGTCTTCTGCACAGTAGACTCATTCAGATCAGTCATAGAGCTGGTCTTGACTATCTTGGACTTCTAGGTCTGGTTCCCACTGAGTTTTCCCAATTATCCTCAAATTATCCTAATTGTCCTCAAAAAAGCTGTTTTCCCAGATGTCCAAATCTAACTGTGAATAACTGCTCCCATTTCCTTCTGGTTTGGCTCTGACTGAGCATGCAGGAGTTCAGCTAGTAAAAATAATTGCCAAGCAGTGAGTGCTGAAGCAAAAAGCCGAGGTCAGGCAGTCACTGGTGATATTACAGAGCCCTCAGCCCCCTGTCCCAGTGGGATAGAAACAAAGAGGCAGCAATTTGGAGCAAACATGGGAAATGTCATGGGAGGTAGGGGGGGAGCCAGTTAGAACTGGGAGGAGGAAATGTGCATTTGAGGGTTGTAGCTATGGTCAGTGTCATAAACAGCTGTCAGCTCCCAGCAGCAGCCCTGTCACTGACAGGTCTTCTGAGGTTCAGTCGGACGGTGCGACTGTCTCTGATCAAAGCGGGTGGCTGGGGGAATAAACACGCTGACCTCATGGTCTGCCTGTAATAAACACCAGCAATACTGCTCGCTCTAACTGTGGGCAACTCAGACTGCTTTCTCAATTAGTGTTTGCTGGAAATCAATTCCTAATGAACAGGGTAGGTGGAAGATAAATGAAAACATCCTATCAATACTGGCAAAATATCACAAATGCTTATTTCACCTTCATCATCAACTCATCTGGCTGAGTGTGAATGCTCACATATTCTTTCTTTTCACCATAATAGTAGTAAATAATTTTTACAGTATTCGCCCAAGTAGAGCATTTCCTCTAGTTGCTATGGGAAAATAAAAAATATCTAGTAATGCAAGCATTTTAATTAGTTAACAAGAAAGTGGTTTTCTTTTTCTAGGAAGCTGGATAGTTTGCAAACTGAAAACTCAAATGCTGCAGGTAAATGACTGTCTGGCATGTGTAAAAAATTATTTATCAAGCAGCTGTCGTTACTTGAGTTTGAAATGGGAACTTAAAAAAAAAAACAGAAACAAACCCTGAAAACAACATCAACAACAACATAACCCAAACCAAACAAGTTTTAATAGTTTATACTTCAGAACTGCAAAGTTACTATATTCTTCAATTATATGGGCAAGGTCTCCAGAACTTTTTTAAACCTTTTAATAGATGTTTTAAGTCTCTCATAGATGGAAACCTTTCTCTATTACAGAAACTGTATTTCCTAGGTGACAAGTGGAGAGTCTTATCACCTGTGCAGTCAGCAGCTGGGGCAAGATTAATTAGTGAAGCTGAGAAGGTTGTTGTGCCTGAGCCTGCAACACAAAGAGAAAAAATATCCCTGCCCTTAGAGCAGACTTCAAGAGGAACATAAATAACTTCTTTTTCTTTTATATGACTATGAGTGAGTTTCACTCACCTATTCAAAGTTGATATATATTTTAGATATAGAGGAACAGCTGAACACAAGTGATAGTCAACAACATAAAAGTTAGAGATGAGCCATAATATTTTTTCAGGACAGTTCTCAGGTTTACTGACAAAAATTTAGTTACTTATGTCAGAAGACTGCAATTCTTGTGAGAGTTATCTATGACTGTTTATCAGCTTGATATATACTTGATTTTTGACCTGAGTTTTAACTCACATTTCTTATTCAGTTAGGATGGAATTTCATTAATCCAACGAAGGTGAAGAACTCAGTCTTTTTCAAAACATGTATGGATCTAGTTCATTGGGATATATGACTGTTAAATAAATGCTGAAGACAGTCTAAGATCTTTCTTATTTACATGGTTGTTCAGCATTATTTTATCTATAAATCTGTGTATAGGTATATATATGCACACGAAACATATCTCAAAATCATAATGTCCCTACCCCACTGCAGGACATTCAGCCATGGGTGTAATCCCAACTGTGAGCTCTGTTAATGACCTTGTTGAATTTAGGAGCTTTTAAATCAAGTCAACATTGTCTCTGTGAGAAAATCTACAGCTTCCTCCTAAAGCCAGGGCAATGCAAGTGTAAGGGATGGTGGGTGAAAGATTTCTGCGACATTAGCATATCATTGTTTATGAAAGTGTTATGACAAAAAAAAAAATCAATTCACAAAACAATTTGCAGTGCAAATCTCACTTCTACAGCATGCCTGCTGAATGATCTATTTTAACTTAGCTCATTTTAAAATTGGTGAAGTCTGCAGAATGTTACATTCCCTCTAGACCAGGAGTTCTACTCATATGGTCTTGTAGGGAATAAAAAAGTAATTACTGAAGATCACCCTTTCCCAGACAAGTGCTGTGGACTGTTCAACCACTCATTTACAATTTAATCATAGGGCCCTCATTGAAATAGGTTTTTAGGTGTTAACTCAGGCTAACAAAACAGTTATTTAAATTCATTACATTTGAAAAAACATAAAACATACTTTCAATTTTGTGGTAGAATTGAGGCTGTTATTTTTGTATGGAAAAGTGGAAACAATGGAATTGGATTGTGTGATGGTTATGTTGGTGGGGGTTTTAATTTTCACAGACTTATTGACTGCTTCCTGATCCAATATAATTTCTACCGTTTTCTTAAGATGTTGAGTAAGCTGAGTGATAAATAATAGTTTACTGTTTCACCTGCTTTTTGAAGCCATTTGAAGCTTTCCAAATATATAAAAAAACTGTTTATGTTTCCTTGAGAATAACTTTTAAAGGTTGAAGCATTTTATACAGAATACAACAGGATAAAGAGTCATGCTCCTTAAAAATGGCAGTTTTTTAGTGTATATGTATATATACACATATACATATAATTATATATATTTATTTTGGAAACCAAGCTATAAGACTTTTTTTGTTTTTTTTTTTAATAATGAAGTGTGTGCTACATTTCAACAAGATATGTTGGGGGTTTTTCTAAGCCCCATTCAGTGGCTCTTGCTTTCTCACTCTGTTTAATGAAAGACTCAGTTCATGTTCAAAGAATCGGATTTCCTTTCAGTAAGTGAATTGATAGTAGCTGAGCACTGATCATTTAAACCATCTGAGACTCTGCTTCTTGTTGTGGTCTTTTCCACCCCTTTCTATCCTTTGCAAACAGCATTGCTAAAAGGCACTAAGGTCCAGATTTGCAAAGTTATTTTAGTGCTTATCCTTTCTCACTGGTAATTTTAACATGAGTAGAACATTATACACCTTAACAGCTTAAACAAAGAACTCCCAGGTGATCCCCCTGTCTTTTCTAGCACTCAATCTAGAAGCATACACGTCAATACCAGAGGCTTGCTTTGCCTGGGCTATAATAGCTGTTCTTGGAGGTTCACTGAAATGCTGTGTCCTACACTGACAGACTGATTACAGTTCTGCAGAATTAAGTGCAGATCATCTCAGGTACAAGTTGGAGATCAGCACAGTTCTCACTCAGATCACATTTCAAATTAAAAGATCAGGTTCATGATATATTGAAGCTGTTATTTTTCATAGAAGTCCAATATCTCAACTTTCAGGTAAACTAGTATATGAGGAAAACATAAAAAACAGCAGGTAATCAAAATCATAAAAATATTATCTTGGTGTTTATTATTACTTACCTACAGAGATAAGTTAAACATATAGTGTGTACTGCCAAGAAAAATGTACTGTCAAAATGGTATTTGTCAAAAGATGTCTTGTACCTCAGAGTGATTTCAGATTTGTATATTGCATTGAAATATGTACCGCAAATCTGAAAAAAATTGTGACACAAATTATAATGCAAAAGCTCCCTTGCAAAACATGTTATTGGTCTGAGAAGGTGCCATACCAGTCGATACCTGATAGAAGAAAGCAGTGATGGGCCTGTGGCTGTTGTGTTTTCCTACTCAGTCACTGAAAGCATGTTGCAGCTTTTACCCTATTGCTTGGAGTCCATCCAAACTATCTGCACCCATATAGCTGGAAGCAAAGCAAAGTGCTGTGGAGTCAAGCTTGCACTTTGTGAACAAAAGGCAATTTTGGGCAGTCTGAAATTTATTGACTTCTGCTGTTTGCAGATGACACTGTCAGGTATTTTGCATGAAGAAGTTGAACGGCATTGAATGGGAAAAGAGACTTTTGTAAAAGCTGTATGCAATACTCTGGTTCAATTCAGTTGTGGAGGGTCTCCTGGCAGCCATGGGCTGAAAACCCAGTGGAATCACTGCAAATCATCTGCTGGCCAAAGTTCGGATCATCTCTTAAACAGCAACATCACATGTAATCAAAGTGCTTTCTATAAATGTATGAGTTACTGAGGATATGTGAAATTTTTCCAGTGTTTTAAAAGGAATTCTGGTTTCCCTTGATGCTGTTTAACTGTTGCTTTATAAATTCTTGCAATGTAACAGGCTAAGGATGATGAACAAGGCTTTGATATGAGCTACTCAGTGACAGATGGTGAAATATCACTCTTCCAGTGTTTGGGAAACAAATTTAAATAGATAGGTAATAGAATGCTCTTCTCACAATTCTCTTTCGACTACAGGCAATGAGAATGACTTATATCCATGTTTTATTTTTTAATTCTTAAAAAAATGTTGAAGTCCTATTACTTATAGTAAAACAGATTTATCCTGTTTATCTCAAGAAGTAGAGTTCTCCTTCCTTAATCAATAATTTTACAGTTATATAAAAATGTGTAAGTGCTATAAGCTGTATTCATATCATGTTCATAGTGATATCACATAAACTGGAAAAAACCCAGATGTTCCTGTTTTGAAATAAGCTGATCTACTCAGAATGACATCAGCCAATTTCCTTATTCACATAATATTTCATATTAAAGGTGGAAGACCATGAGTGTCTGCTATCTAGTACTTGAATCTTAAGCGGCAGGAAGATTACACAATTTACCCTTATACAAGGAAGTCCTTTTCTCTTCCTTTTTCTTCTTCTTTAAATTAAGACATGTAACATGCAATTAGAAATATGGTGATATATTAGGATACCAAGAGATGATGCAAAAATACGCATTACCCAGAGAAGAATTTTGTAGTTGCTCCATTTGTAGTTTGCTGTTATACACTCTCCATAACAGACTCTATTCAACTCAGGAGCTTGGTTTTTCCCCTCAGCAGTATATATCCCTAACACCTCTCCCTCTATCATTTGTCACCTGTAATTTCAAGAACCCCATTTTTTTTTTTCATAACCACCACAGTATCATTTCCATAGACAGTACATGTATATGATACAGATCATATCATACATGTGTGGCAAGCAAAGAGTTTCTGGGGTCTGATGCACATAAGAAAACTTGCAAAGGGTTAGGTAGGGAATTATACATTTCTGTTCTTTCAAGGAAGCTAATATAATAATCTTCTTGTCTCTACTTTGACAAAATGAGGCATTTAACAATCACTAAAAAATTTAGCCTTAAATTAGAATGATTAGTATGCATCCTTATCTGTGCTCTTCTTCATTGAAACCTTTTAGTTATCTGCCTAAATTGATTTTGAATTGGTCTACTTAGGGAAACTGAACAACAGTCCTGGTTAAGCAGGTTTATCCCCTGCTTAGCCAATTCAGTGCCATTTAGCTATCTCCTGATTCAAGCTGAGAAAGTTTTTAATCCAAACATAAACTGGGTCAAGTGAGTAAAGAATGGTTGCAACAACTGAGCTGAAAATCAGATATCCTTCCAAATCAGGGCTGTGGTGGAGAGCCTCTGAAAATATAACACCTCAGCAGTGACAGAGGTGGTTGTACAAGAACATCTACAGAGATGTGTGCTACCTCTTAAAAAGCAGTAGGAGGAAACCAGGCAGTGGGAGCCCTGGGGAAACATGGTAGTCAATTAAACAAAATAAGATAGACTTCTGGGCAAATAATAGTTTTCTATATTCTAATACTGATCTTTGAGAGTGCTGGTAGAAATTCTTTACAGTGGCTGCTCCTGTCCATAAATTTCAGTGTCTTGTTTGAACAGAGTCCTTAGCATCTGTCCAGGGATTATTTTCATTTACTGGTCTGTGAGTAAAAAGCCAAAAGGCTTGCTTTAAAAAAATATGTTAAACCTAATTCTTTATAAATCAGAAGTTTCCTGATGTCAGTACTTGCATCTGAAAATAGCAACTTTGAGAGACCACACGAACGCAGACTCAGTCTCTGCATCTAACTTTGCTGTGAACTGGATTTAAAGGTGGAAGTCTTTTTGGTTTCTTACAGCAAGAACAACCTGCAGCTTCCCCAAAGAGAAATTTGTTTATGCTGCCGGGATACAACTGCAGGTCCACTACAGTGCTGAGTTGAGAAATGAGAGACAGATGGTGCTGGTTTCTGGTCTGTTTTGATACAAGTAACATAGAGGTGTGTATGTTTTTTTTTAAATTAAATTAAATTAAATTAAATTAAATTAAATTAAATTTTAAAAAAGGAAATATTAAAAGTTTCTTATTTAGTTCAACCTTTTATTAAGGAATCCATCATGGATGCAAATGTGCCTGAACGAATTTCTTACCCCAGTGTGATGCTTGTTCCTACATTAAATGGAATTAAAATAGTGCCAAAGCCAGCAGACTGCACAGGTGCCAGGGGTGAGGGCAGACCTCATGGTGCAATGGCTCTCAGCAGGGTCAGGGGTCAGACTTCCTTGCCAAGCCCTGAGTGCTGGTGCAGTACAATTGCCAAGCTGCTGAGGGATTTTTGACTCCTAGTCTACAGCATGGCTCCTATGGTTAGGGATCCCTCTGACCGCATTTCTTCCTGAGGGCCAGAAGCAACAGGAAAACAACTGGCACAGAGAAAACTTTGTGTTCTGTGTTGTATCGCATCCCTGGAGAGTACAATTAAATGCTATAAAATCAGTCTACATATGCTGAATCATTTCAAACTGAAGGTGAAAAGGGGGATGAAAAACTGGTCCTGGATTAAAATGCACGTGGAATCACACAGGTGAGGACTCTTAAATCTTTCAGAACTTTGCAGTCCACAGTTTGGTGTTTTCTTTGCACTACATTGCACCTCAGTAGATCTTAGTCCAAAATGCCTTTGAAATCACTGTCCTGGTGTGCTTCAGTCTCTTGAGCTTAAATATATTGTTTGTCACAAGCAGCTTCTAGATTCAATAGTCCATTAATTAATTAATGGAACCTAAAACTTGTGCCATAAATTCTTTTCTTGTCCATACACATTCCTATTTGTCTAAATTCCTTCTTACCAGCTGTGTTGAAAAATGCCTCTCCCTTGAATTCCCTTCTGTGTTTCAGGTCCCTCCTTTTCACAGAAAATGCCATGTTTTCCTTCTAACCTTCAAGACATTGTTAACGTCCTTTTCTTGCTGATTAGCTGCTGCTGTTTTCTTCTCATGTGAACTTTCATACTGATCCATTCTGCCAGTGTGTCAAGCTTTGAATGCCTGCTTGGTGCCTGAATTCTGTTTCTGCCTTCAGACTCTTTCATGCCAATACTTTATGCATATTTTCATTGCCCTGGATTTCTGTAATGCTCCAAAACCCTTCTTCAAATTCTGCCTCCTTACTAATGAAATCTGTATCAAGAGTCACATTCCCTTTATCTGCAAAGTGCAGCTAGCTTTGCAAGATTCAGAAAATGTGTATACATGCATCATAACCCTCTAAATATATGAATGCTTCCCTGTTATCCTTGTCTTTCCTTGTTCCTTAATGTTTGTTGAACAAACCAAGACAGGGGGCCTACATCCTCAGAAACTATGTCTGGTTCATCCTCCAAGGTAAAAGATTCTTTCTCTTGTTTCCCTAGATCTATTTTAAAATAATATAAATTTTCTGTCTTTTGGTAGCTCAAGCATATGTGAATGTATTTCTTCATCTATCCCCATCTTAATTATATGTTAAAGAACTAACTGAGCAATTATCCTCATCTATGTTATTAAATACCTTAAAATTAATATAATTATTGGTGTTTCATTGGTTTTTTGTGGTTTTTTTCCCTCTGCTGGGGGAAAGAAATTCAGACATATGAAATCTGACAAGTAAGTTAGAAAATTAATTCGTAATTACAATCTTGGCTGTAAACTCATTTTAGTCCATCTTGTTAAAACTCTGCAGGATGTAAAAGGAGCATATCTGTAAGCTGAAGAAACGTGAGGTAGAAATCATGCATGGAAAACAAGGCAAGTAGCCACTGTAATTGCATGGAACTTCCTATTGTGAAAATTTAATTTTTACTTAGTCTAGAAATTATATAGAAATCTTAGACACAATATTTAAACTACGAAAATACTATATAGTTTCATTCACAAGAGAATGACTTACCAAGAGTCTGAAAAAGTAGTGAAAGGGTCTTTTCTACCCATAACAAAGTACTGAAGAGAGCACATATATGCTAAACAAAGATACCCACGAGTAAGCATATATAACAAGCAGAATTAATAAAGCAAGGTGACCACACAGCTCTCCTTCCTGTAGTCCTCTGGAGATTACTGATACCCGCCCTGAGGATAGGGAACCAAAGGACAGTTTTGGGATGAGGCCCACAGTGAACCTAATTAGCCCAAATTAGTGCTAGGGGACTAGAAAAATGTCAGATGCAGGTTGCAGAAACAGTTTTCTCAAACATTGAATAAGCGCTTTAAAAATATTCAGCAGTGATTTTTGCTTGCTTTTTTTCTGTTCTATTTTATAAAAGTGCAGAGTTTAGATCTATATCTTATATTTCCTGTCATTCTGAATGATGATCATTGAATGACATTTGAATGAAACTCTTTTTGGAAGCATATATGGTAGGACACTGCCTCAAATGAGTGTTTTAAGATCACTTAAAGAATCACTGGTGAAGGTATTGGCATAAGCAGGTTTAATACGAAGCTGGTTGGCAAGGTTCAGTCTACTAAATTGTTAAAACACACAAAGAAAAAAGAAAACTAAAATCTAAAATCAATCAAACTGAAACTAAAATCAATCACAAATTACCTGTATGGATGCTGGGCATGGAAAGGGGTAAGGATGGGAAAAGGTAAGGATAAAAGGAATAAAGGATGACCCTCCTGTTGAATCACAAGGTTCAGCAAACTTAGCCCTGGAACTGGCCAATGGTTTAGGCCTAAAAGTTTAATAGCAACAATGCAACAGAAGATTCTACAGAGCGTGTATAGTTGGTTGCAGCCTGCTGTGGACCAGGAGAGCTCAAAGGGTCTCACTCAGGACTGCTGTTTATGGGTGTATTGGGTTTTGACAGCTGGGGGGCCACAGGGGTGGTATCTGTGAGAAGCTGCCAGAAGCTTCTTCCACGTCCAGCAGAGCCAATGCCAGCAGGCCCCAAGACGGATGTGCCGCTGGTCAAACCCAGGCCAATCAGAAATGGTGATAATCCTTCGTGATAACATATGTAAGGACAAAAAAAAAGTTATACTGCAGACGTGATTGTGGCCAGAGAAGAGCAGGGTGAGAACGTGTGAGAGGAATAACTCTGTAGACACCAAGGCCAGTGGAGAAGGAGAGAGAGGAGATGCTCCAGGTGCCAGAGCTGGGATTCCTCTGCAGCCTGTGGTGAAGACCACAGTGAGGCAGCTGTGCCCTGCGCCCATGGAGAACCATAGGGATTCAGAGGTCCACCTAGCCATGCAAACCCTATACAACAGAGTTGTAAGACAGTTGCCTTTAGTCGCAGTAGTTTTCCATCTCAGCTACAATTTAGGTCAATAACTTTCTTTGAAAGTTCAATAACAAAAATGTTGTTCCGCTTGGGTTGTTATGCAGGCAGGAAAAATAAGTTTCCAAGGCTGTTCATTAAAAAGCAGGAGCTTGTTAGACAGCATATGTTCCTGGGAGCAGACAGTGTTTCTGATAAGCTCGGGAGGAGCTTAGCCCAGGTGCTGTTCATCAAGGCTGAGGTCTAATGAGCATTTCTGAGAACTTTGTATAGCTTGAGAAGGAGTGGGGGGAGAATTCACCACCACAGATACATACATTCTAAAGAAAAGATTTGGTATAAAAAATGGGTAATTTCCCTATTTATGCCCCTATTAATCACAGACTATATAATGTCAGAAAACTATCTAGTGTAAAGACATTGCAACCACAGAATTAGACTTTTAATTATTATCTGGATTCCAAACTTCGGAGTTTTTTATTTCATTGATATTCAAAAGATGAAAGTATCATTATTTTGTTAGAAATCACCCTCATTCACCCTAGTTAATGTAAGTAAACATATAATTATAGAATGGAACACATTACTGAAATCAAATTATCTTTTGAGAAGATGCATTCTGATAGTATGGAAGACACTGTTAAGGAAACTTTACTGTGACCAGAGCCATATGGGTGGTTAGCACAATGCAGTAGTACAACATATGTGGCAAAAAATTAGGAGAGAATTTTGAGAAATCAGTACACTTTTCTTCCCTATTTTGAAATCGTGGGGTGTGCTGACAGTACTAATATTTGGATTTCCTCAAATCTCCTTTTTTTTTGTCTTTATTATGCTCAGCACTACTTTTACATCTTTCATCCCTGGCTGATGAGCAAGGTCCTTAGGTCACTAGTAAAATAAAACTCATTGCTTCTACCTTCTGTGAATTCTATATTCATCAACAGTGATTCATGCTACTGTATTGAGAGAAATATTAATTTTTGGGGAGTGCATGGAGCCTGAGTCTGTGGGAGATGAGAAAGCATGCTGCA
Source organism: Dryoscopus gambensis (assembly GCA_013389985.1). Taxonomy (NCBI): domain Eukaryota; kingdom Metazoa; phylum Chordata; class Aves; order Passeriformes; family Malaconotidae; genus Dryoscopus; species Dryoscopus gambensis. Next base: position 5,434 of record WEIT01010212.1, on the reverse strand, counting down.
CATCCTTCTTATATGAAAATTAGAGATTAAAATATTAACATGCAGAGAGTGTTGGCAGACCTAGAAACAACTAGTTTTATCTGTGTAATCTCTGCTCTAGTAAGATCAATCAGATATTTACCTTCCTTTTTACCAAGCTACATAACAAGGATAAGAAAAGAAAATAGTAGCCAGTATATGAGTATGTTTTCAGTTTTTCCACACTCTTGGAGATGGATAAATATTGTAGCTTATTAGACAGATATAAAGACAGATGGCTTATGTCTTGCAGTGGGGCTGTGGAGACAGGGCGACCTTGTTCCTCATTCTGCCCTCCATCCTAGAACATGTTGTGCCTTGGGTAAGCACAAATGCCTCTAGAAGATCCAGGAGGGAAAAGCCCAAAGTTACTCCACATGAGAGGGTAGCACAGCTTTCTCCCTGCATGGCTAGAATGAATCGGGTAAATCCTAATTTTGTCTGGTTTTCTGTTTCTGCTTGCCTTGAAGAAATGTGAAAAAATGATTCTATGCTTGGGGGCAGCATTTGTATTTTCACCAGGCTAGTACTGAGATGAAGGATGGTTCTTCACGCCCATTTCGAGGAAGGTTTGCCAAAATGTGATGATCACATAAAAGGCTCAATTCCCTTTCTTCCCCTGCCCCTCTTTTTTTTCCCTTTTATTTTTTTTTCCTTTTTTTCTTTATTTTTTATATTCTACATTCAAAATGAGGTAGTTATCTGGCTGTGTGTTCACTCATTGACAAAGCATAGATGCAACAATCTCCTACAGGCAAAAGATTAGTATTGTTGTCTACTGACTCGTGACTTTATTTGATTTGAGGGCGATTGTGCTGTAAGAGATGTTTCACACTGGCGGCGTGTGATTTCATGTACGGAAGCCATTGTGTAAGGAGTTTGTGTAACAGCCTTTGGCCATTCTTCCAGCCTGCTTGTTCCCGGCAGAACCTGTAATTGGCTACAAAGCTAAGCCACAGCCTGCCTCTAGGCTCAGGAAGATTTTTTAAAATTTTATCTGCTTTATACTCACACTTAGTACAAAACCTATTTATTCGGGCATCATGAAGAGAAAAAACAGTTTGGACCCCAGAGAACTGTTGTAAATCTGATGTGTGGAGTTTCCTTGGATATGCCATTTTTTTGTTTTTAAATTAAAAACTTTAGGTACTTGTTTAAGAAGATAATTGGCAGTGGCTTTTGAGACATGATGACAATCTTTCCTCTAATTGTGTGGCAAAATTACAGTAAATTATATTCTATATCTCCGTTACAGACAACAGAAGATTGAGAGCACTCGGAAAACAAAGACGCTGTCCCTCTGTTGTACAGTCGCACCTGGAGTCTGTGCAGTTCTGGTCTCTGCATCTCAAGAGAGATGTAAGAGGCACTAGAAAACATGCAAATTATCCAAGGTATACAGGAGCTGTGTCGGAAAAAAAAGATTAAAAAGTTTGGACTACTTAGTTTGGAGCAGAGAAGACTGAGGGAAGGTGTGACCAAGCAAATCCTGGAGGTAATGGTAAGCAGAATGAAAATCACCAATTCCCACAATACAGACAGCTGGGGGCTCTGGATGGTACTCAAATCAGTTTGAAACACTTAAAAGTACTTTACACAATGGGTGGTAAACTTTGGGAACTTTTCACCACAGGAGATTGAAGATAGCAGATGGTTTCATCAGGTTGAAATTTCAAATAATATGTATTAAATAAACAAGCAGGAATGTGACCTCCAATATCCTTAATTCAGTGATAGTGCATCCTAGAGAAGGATGGATAGCACAAAATGTCAAGCTTTTGCCACTGTCAGAAAACAAATCCTGTACTAGATGGAGTATTAGCTTAATCCATCAAGTTACTTCTCATGGCCTTCCTGTTATCCTGGGAAGTTCAACTACTATGACCTGGCTCTTCTCAACAACACTGATTTTTAAATTTTTTTTTTCTCTGAAATATCCCAAATATTGAGATGAATGTGTTTTTCTTGAAACTTTTGTTGTACTGAGACTACTTCCTACGAATTCTTCAGTAAATCACAGGGAAGTTTCTTTTTCTTTTTCATTTTTTTGTGTATGTGTTTCGATGGAAATCTGAATTTTCTACTAAAAAGGGTCTCTATAGTCTTTGTCACAATTTTCTTCATGCCTCTTCATCTGTGTTAAATAATTCTCAAAAACTAACCAATTTAAGGCAATCAGACTTCAACTATGAATTTAATAATGCCTTTATAGCATCATAATAGAAGCAGATTTTTTATTTCAATGACAACAGTACATGCTGTTGGGCAAGGCAGTGTAGTTCTGCTGAGTTACATGAAGCAGTAGTCTTAATAGGTCTCCACATAGCCTGAAAATATTTATCTGCTGTAAGTTTAAAAGGCTGAACCTAAATGGCCACTGCAGACAATTCCTAACAGGGCCAAATCATCTTATTTAACTTTAATCTTTGTCTGTGGCTGAAATGACACTTTGTTTACTAATGCCATTGACTAAGACACTGCCTGAGACTGTCTGAGACTGGAGCATGTGCGGCCCAGCCATGCGAGGCTTGTCACCACTCAGTGTTAAGTGAGCTTTTGGAAAGGGAGAAGAGAGATTCCTCTCCCTAGCACTCTGAGCAATACTTTAATGATAATCTTTCCTCATCTCAATATGCATGCAAAGTAGTGTAAGCAACACACAGACCTGAGATTTGAATGTTGAAACAAATGATTTCCAGAGGGCTGGGTAAAATCTTTTTTTTTAGCATTGCCTCAGCTCTGGGGGATCTCTTTGATAATATTTTTCCTTGCAAGTGTCTGGGAAACAAAGTAAGAATTTTTTAAAGAAGCTACCTTCCTGCTCAGCCTCTTCTGGGATGCTTAAATCTTCCTCACCATCAGTCTCTTTTTTTTTCTGCAATCCCCCAAGCTCATTGTCCCAGCCCCAGAAAAAAATGGCCAGAAAAGTAAACAAGGACTTTTGCAGTGAAAGTGGTTTCAAACTGGTTTTGTTTGTTTGTTTGTTTGCTTGCTTATTTTTAAGATTGGAGCAATTGTTATTTGGCAAGTAAGCCCTTCTGCTTTTCCTGACTTTTCCAAGATCTCTCTTGGTAAACAGAACACTGTTCAGAGAGATAATTGTGCCAAACAATTAGCTGTGGGACATAATTATAAATTTGGAAGTTGCAAGTCTCCTATTAACTCGTACATTTTAAGGATGAGGTGTCTGACGCTTGTTGTGTTTCCAAGGAATTCCTTAACTAAATCTTCTTTTTTAATTCTTCCCCCTTCATGCACTTAGTAAATTGCTGGTAACAATACTGGCAAATTACTGAATACAAAAAAGTTTAGGCAGAATGATAATTTAGTTCATTTTAGCACAGCCACCCACAGGAAATGTTTCTATACCTATTTCCTATTCTGAAGTTGCACTTAAAGTATTCCTTTTCTTAGGAATTTTTTGCTAATCTTTGATAATGCACATGTAATTTCCATTCTGTAATAATTTTAAAGGACTCATATTTTTTCCAAACTAATTGTCTTTCTTCTTGCATTAACAAAATTGCCATTTCCTAATGCANCCTTGATAACAATAATAGTAGCAGTAGTAGTAGTAATAATATTAATAATCTGAATAAAAATAAAAGTCGCCTCCCCACCCACCAAGCCCAGCATTCATTGCAAAGGAGTAAAGCTCCTTTTCTCAAGCTGTGTCTTAAAATCAGCCTTAGAAAGATCTTCAGAAGGCAAATTGCAATCACCCAGCAAACTACTTATACATACGCTTACCCTTAGTCATCCTACCGTCTTTAAGGAGCTTTGTTTCTGTACATAAAGATAGAATTTCATTGGGTTTTTTGTGTTGACTGTGAAACTTTCAATTGGCATTCAGGAACACCACACTGTACTTTAGTCATATTCCGAAAGATCTGATTTCATTCCTTTTCTCTCTTTTCTTCCATCTTCCTTCACCAAGACAGTGAAAGCTCTAGAGGAGAAGTCATATGAGGAGAGTCTGAAGTCAGTTTGGTCTGCTCAGCCTAAAGAAGAGGAGACTGAGGGAGACCTCATTGCAGTTACAACTTCGTCACGAGAGAGGAGGAGGGGCAGGCACTGGTCTCTTCTCTGTGATGCCCAGTGACAGGATTCCAGGAATGGCCTGAAGCTGAGTCAGGGGAAAGAATTAGGTTGAATATTAGGGAAAGGATCTTCACACAGAGAATGGCTGAGCACTGGAACAGGCTCCCCAGGGAAGTGGTCACAGCACTAAGCCTGACAGAGTTCAAGATATGTTTGGACAACGCTCTCAGGCACACGGAGTGATCCTTGGGGTGTCCTTTGCAAGGCCAGGAGTTGGACTCAATGATCCTTGTGAGTCTTGTCCAACTCAGGACACTCTACGACTCTATGATTTAGTAGTTTTCTCCCTAAGAATTATTGTTAGCGTAGTGTCAACATTTTTAGCTTTGAGCGTGCCTAGTTTTGTCATGTGCTAGCATTTGATTTATGATTTTTTCACCTAGACCTTCAGGCTTCACAGATAGTGAATTTATTCCCTAGTTTTTTGCAAACAGGTCCAAAATATCTTTAATGCTGGAGAAGGTAAAAAGCAAATGAGTTGGGGTCAAGATAATGTGTGTACTGCTTCTATGAAAATCATTCCAAAATTGTTCATGGCTTTCAACAATGTTAAAGTATTCACTGCAAACAGGGAATAGGGCTGCCTATGCAACTTCAGATTCCATATACTTACTGAATAGTAAGCATCTTTACTCTAGGAAAAATCCCACAAAATATTGCATATGTATATGCAATAGAATATTATGATGTAACACATTTATTGAGGGATAAACAACAATTTTACCAGCAATGGCCTTCTGTTGAAGGAAATTAAAAATGGTATTTTAAGCAAGATCAAAACTTTCCAGCTGATGCAGAATGCAGTCTTAATAAAATGAGAGTTTTAAAGCCAAAGAAATTGGCAAGTTTACTTAGGTGGAGGAGGAAGCATTACAACATTGATTTAAACAAAGCATTTTTCATTAAGGAGTTTACAAAGCTGCATACAGTTTACAAGTCAGTTAAGTTAAAGATTGGAGACAAAAAATTAAAAATACAGAGAAGGAAATACGGAGCAGAATAAACTAATGTTTAGAAAATCACAGTCAGTAGTTCTACAAATACAGCTCGAAAAATCTAGTCACAGATTTTAATGAATAAGAAACTATTTCCCTGCCCAATGTGTGATGTAATTTATCAATTATTAATTATCTGTAGTTCCTATCCAGTGTTGGGTTCTCCCCCCTGGTTCCCCTCCCCCTGCTCCCTGGTCACATGCATCCAAGTCCTGTCCCCATTGGCTTGTTCAGGTTCCCCGGGGCCTGGATAGATTGGGCCTGGCGGGAGGGGAGAAACTTGCGGCCAGGCCACCGTGCTGTGAGGCTGGGAGAGAAGA
>WEIT01010211.1:1089-12585 GCA_013389985.1 Dryoscopus gambensis | reverse complement strand
AGAATTCCTGGATAACAGGAATTAAATTTTAATGCCCCTAATCTAGTTGACACTTTTTCATAAACTCTTCCTCCCCTCCTTCTCCTGTGTTATAAATGACCAATTACCTAATCTGAGGTAATGCAGGCTTTGGTTGAGGCTAATGAAGATGCAGTGGGTGAGATCCTGCTTGCAGCACAGTCCCATCAGGAAAGGTTAATCACCTCCTAGCTTACAATCCCACGTTTCAGCTCCAAATAGTGAGGAGGCAGAGAAAGAGGCATCCATCACATTAACCAAATAGTACAGCAAATGCCTGGCACTTGATCAGCAGTAAGGTGCTCTCCCGATGGGAAGAGGAAGACTGCAAAATGAAGACCAACAATGACTCTCCAAGGTTGTCCAGGGACAGAGATCCCCACATAAGAAGTAGGGAAGGGAAACACCCCCAGCTAATACTTGAGATTTGTGCTTCAGAAGAGAGGTCTGCATCTTCCTTCCCTGAGAAGGAAGTGCATAACACTGTATGTGATGTTACCCTTTCAAGGAATCAAAAATCTTGTCTCAATGAAATGTGCCTAAGCAGCTGAAGGAAACCAGAGAGGAATAGTCCCAACCTATGAAGAATGAAACTTCAGCTACTTACCATTATTTCATAATTCCAAAGCCTCAGGAGCAGCCTAGGCAATGGTGTAGTGCTATCCTCTCTCTACATTCAGACTATCCAACGTTCATCAACTAAAAAAATTTATCTCCAGTAAAGTTAGAATGCACATGCAACATAGAGCCAAAGGGTTTATTTGCTGCATCAACAAGGCCTAACCCTGCATGGCTACACCTGCTTCTAGAGATATCTAGAACTAACCTTCATGACAGCAAGTCATTCCATTACTAAGTCCTTACTCAAAGAATAATTTCTTTTGTGAACTGAGGCAAAGGGATTGTTGGTAGGAGGAGAGGAGACATTCCTAAAACTTTTGCCTTCCGATTGACTACACAATAATATTGTGTAATCACTAGAAAAAAAACAGATAAAATTTTTTTGGTTTGGGTTTCTTTGTGTTGGTCGGTTGGTTGTTTTTTTTAACTCTGAGAGTTTTTTCTAGAATTGTCTTCATTCATTACCACTGTCCATGACCATTAAATTTCCTTTACTTAAACAGTGAAAATCCTTCCTCCTCATCCAGAGATTCTCCCAGAAAAATGAGAAACACTTCAGTTGTGAGACAGAGGTATTGACTCTTTACTGTTGGTTGTTTTGGTTTGTTTTTTTTTTTAATACATATATATATTCATGTCTCCAGGTCACCTTCCTTGCTGGACCTTTTAAGCTTTTAAGGTCCTTTATTGGCCTTTCCCCAGTGACACAAATGTTCTCCCTTTCATCATGTGAGGTATCTTACANATTTCCACAGTATTTATCAGGCTTCTCTCTACTCCTGATCAGTAAATATTCAAGTGAAACTTTTTATGTTAATTTCTTCTGAAGCAGAAAGGCAGACAATAGTAGCAAAAGAATCCTCTACTTAGAATCTGAACCATGAAGAAAACACTCAGATGGTGCTCCTCCACAGCTGCCTACTGAAGAAAATGCCTACTTGAGCGGCCACCAACTCTAATAGCTTAAGGACAAATTGTGAAAAAATGCAAAAGGAAACCCATGCAGACAGCTAAAGTGGCAGTCAGAGATTGAAAATTTGATCTGAGTCATCTCTTTGCAAATCAGCAGAGTGTAGGTAAGACCAACATTAAGCACAGGAATGNATTAAGCACAGGACAATAAGAAGCCTAATTCAGGAGTATGAAATTGCTTTTTGAAAGGCTTTTGAAAAAAGCTTAGAAATTAGCCTTTCAGAAGCTTCTGTCCCAAAATTGCTTTCAAATTCTTTTCTAAATACTTAACCCTTTATTTTACTAGAATAAATTTTAATTTTTTCTTCTTTTTTATTAGTGCTTATTAATGTGTGTCTTTAGATGAACTAGCCAACACTGAGCATGCTTGTTTTAAGAACCAGTGATAAACTTGCATTTTATGCCCATCTAGCTTCAAATACATAATTTCAGGTTCTCAAGCTGTGTCTACACAGCTCTAGTTATCAGGCAACCTGCAGAGACTCAAAAGGACCTGCTATTATACCTGTTTATGATACAAACCAGTGTAGTTCAGTGAACAGATGAATGGATGCAGCAAAGACACTAATTCATGGATTGCAGCAGTCCAGGAGAAGGCCTTCACAACACCCTGTGAGTACTGAGAAGGTAAAAGAATTTGCTCCCTACAAATTGCAGGGAAATATCTTCCACATGGAAAGGATGCAGTCAAATGAAGACCAGCACTAACATCACACTAAGAGACAAAACCTAGGTGTCCTCAGAGAGTTCCAGCAGAACTCTGTCATAGGTGGTTTCCTGGATCAAAAGAGAGAAGATAGATTTACTGCCCAGGCCAGAAAGTTCCAGGCACAGGAGGACTGTGGGCCTTGCTGTGCCCTGCTTCTTCAGGCAGATAGTCATTTGCCTTAAGAGGGTTTTTCCTTTTCTTTGGTGTGTGAAACAGAAGGTAATTCTCAGGTGGATTCAGAGTTATTCAGAAGCATCTTTGGATATTACTGCAGCTGGTCACTGTGCTTGCTAGTTTGTATTGTAGTGGTGAGGAACAGAAATAATAGGGCTTCTGGTACTAAGGACATTCCTATGATAATTAGGAAAATTAGGAGGAGATACTTCCATTACCAGGTTTACAAGTTTCACAGGTTTCTGAGGACATCTGAGCTCAATCTTTGTTTTCTGAGAGAACTAGCACTACCAAAACATCCAGTCAAAAGCTGTAATGGGCAAATGCTAAAGATCGTGAACAGTGGCTCAGTCAAAATTCCCTGCTGGATTTCCAATTTTAAAAATTACAGTTTTCAGTATTTATTCAATAGCATTCACTTACCTGGACAACATAAAAATCTTATTCATCTTTTGACCTCTCTTCTCTGACCACAAGCATTAAGTAGAGCCAAAAGCAGGAGAATTTTTCTGATGCTGAAGCTTTTCTTCAAGAACTTCTCAAGATCTTCCAGTTCTCCAAAACATCCCACAAAGTAAGCTATTTACTTGTCATCAAAGCAGAACGGCTGTTATTTTCTCAGAGCCTGAGCCATATTTGAACCAGAGGAAGACACGTAACTAATCCCAAACTAGCTCATCCTCCCTGCCAACTTCCAACTGCCTTTTGAAGAGGAAGCTCCCTTTGACATGAAATAGTCTCACTACCCTTTGTAGTTAGCAGTTCCCAGATTGACAAGACGTGTAAGACAGCAGCAACAAATGTCAAAGGAAACTTGGACTCATTAAAAAACAAAAGCAAGAAATAAACAAAAAAACTACAAGCAAACAAGGAGCAAGGGAAAATTTGCTCCGTGCTAACTAGTTTAAAAATTCTGTCTCTGGAGAATTCAACCCCTTCTGCTCTGATGTGTCCTCCTGCTGTTTTACTGCAAGCTCTGTTGACTCACAGCTGCTCCTCTGCACAAGTCCTAGGCTGCTTTCAGAAAGAAACACATGGAAAAGATGGAGAACCATTTTCCCCACTCAAACAGCAAATCCCAAGTCAGGGAGAAGACACCAACACAGAAGTCTGCATTATAACAGCAATGACAAGGTGAGCCAGGGCAAAAGCTGCACTTATCAAACTAATGACAGTCACATCAGCTATTTCCCATACAGAACAGGCCCTGCTTTGAGCTAGTCTCCCTCACCCACGCCCCTGCATTCTTATCCAAAATGCTCTCAAGTTACTGGTGCATTGTGTCCCAGTCTGGTGTCCAAAGCTCAGTGTAATCTATATGTAGTAAACACAAATCACTTAACTGGAACAGCAAGAAGAGTTCAGTTATTTGCTAACATGCATACTTTTGAGGAGGGCAAAGCAAGCACCACACTGCATGCAGAAAACACCCTCAATGTTATTCAAAAATTCTTCATCATACTTTTCAATCCCCTAAGCCTTGTAGCCATAACTACTACATCAAGATAAGACAACCCCAGACAAGGATCTGGGGAGGACTTAGAGAGAAAAACCTATCAGAGCAGCCTAATTTTTATAGTTTGGTAAATGCTCATGGTAGCAGAGACAGGACACTGATTGAGAAGTGATGAGAACCACCACTTCTGAAGTTAAAAAAATCCCTCTGGTGTATATCTGATGATACTGAGAAGCATTTCTGAAGTTGTATCTGGGATTTAAAATTTGAGTCAGGAATCAGAGATGAGCTTTGAGCATTGGAACATTTACTAGCTACTTTAAAAACTTGCTAGAGGTATCCAGATAAGAAGTTTCTCTTGCCCTGGAGAACATGCATGACACAGAATTTCCATGCCTCAGCTCTTGGGGATTAATGGCTGTTGGCAAAAACTGCTGCTTATATCCAAAATATGTCCTGAGCTAAGGGAGTAAGAAACAATCCTTATGCAATGATGTCATCAATGCAGTTAGGTCCTAAAGTTCCCAAGCTGAGAGAAAAGTAACAACTGTGAAAATTGTAAGATGTGCATTAGGAGTCCTGCTGAAATGCATTTGGGTATTTGAAATGGAAAACTGTTACTGACTTGCTCCAGAGTTGCAATTGTTCCACATTAATCAGGACCAGTTATAAGGAGTTAAAAAGTGGGGAGGGACTCAGCCTCATTTAGGCACGTAAAGATTTTGTGCCTCTCCTTTACTAATCACCTCCACACCACTTATGAGGATTTGAGACTAGATATTATAAATCAGGAATCCACTCTCAGTCAGCATAAAAACAGGAAAGTGCAAGTTCAAGCTTTTGAAAACTGCTAAGAACAAAAGTGGGAGGACAAGTGAGGTCAGACTGTTCTTTATGGAAGGATCAGGAAACGAGAGGCAGAGCTGTGAAGACACTGAACGCACATCTCCGACACACAAAGATATGAGTGATAACCAGGAAGCTAAAATGGCAGACTCCAGGGACATACAATGGATGGAGAAGCCTTTCACCCCAGACACCTGTTTCTCTAAAGAAAGAATCTTTTCTGTGGAACAAAGGGGAGTTCTCAGTCCATGACTTCAAAAATAACTAATAAGTTACTTCTGTTACTTTCCACACTGACATAAAACTCATTTTAGCAACCCAAGAAAAGTTAATGCCCTGGCAAGTTTGTGAAAAGTGACTTTTCTGTTTCCCCCAGAAGTCTCTTTCCACCTTGTGGCAGAAGATCAGTGGACTTCAGCCATTTCAAAGACATGCTTCCAAAGTTTCCTCCTTGCAAAGACAGTACACTCAGTAGTTCTCTACTCCAAATCTAACTGAAAGCAGGAGAAATAAAATGCTGCAGTGCATGTGGCAGTAGCCGCAATGCCCACACTAACAAATGCCTGGTGGACAAGCACCCAGGGCACTGGAGCCTAACTTTGTGGTCACGACAAGTTCCTGTGTTCCCCCAGGAACTGCATTTTGCATATTGTTCTGTCATAGGTTCAAGATTTCCCCACCCAGTTTTATGTATGCCCTTATGTTTATGCATATCCCTTATGGAATATGTATGATTTCTGGAAATTTTTGTTGTATTTGGTACGCCGTTTGTTAATTCAAATAGAACCCTCCCCTGAGTTTGTCCCATTGGATGTTTTCCCCTGTCACCCCACAATTTACAGAACCCCATTTGTTGTAACTCTATTCCTCCCCTTTTCACTCCCATACAAAAATAGCTGTACAGCTTTGTTCTCTGCTCTTCTGTTCAGATGCTTCACCTGTAATAAAGGACAGGAACCACGCAGAGAGCTCCCCTCTCATCCTTTACCTCTGCCAGCGCTTTCACATCTGTTTGCAGCGTGCTCCTCGCGAGGGAGATGGCACCGGCACGTTACACTGTAGCCGAGCTCCGTGTGCTGTACTGCAGCCAGGTCCTGTCCCCAGGGACACCTTCAGCAGTTAGACGCTGTGCAGACCCCGGGCAGCCTGCTACCAGTGTCAATAAAACACACAATAACTCCCAAAACCACATAAGTAGGAAAGCATACAGTAGGAGAATGAGAAGAGCAGAACTGCTAATTATTTTAAGTGATAAGATCACATAATTTAAGTTTCCACAGCTGAAGCCCTGCAATATCTTGCACAAATCATAAATAAATAAATAAATAAATAAATGTGGAACTAGGCAGACCCCTGCAACAGGCAGACATCTTCCTGACTAAGCAAGCTATCCACAAGGAATGACCACAGACAAGAACACACAATCTCAGTTCTTCTGTTTGCTATTTAGCATGGCTGCTCTGAAACTATGGCATCTGGAAGCAGCCTCTAGAAGGTTTCCTAAGCCCTCAAGTCATGGCAAAGCTGCAGGACTCAATAAATATCAAGGAAGACATAATCTGTAGAGGACCATACAAAGCCTTAGGTGATTTTGGAAAACCTCTTTTCGAGATTAATTTGGAGAGGAGAAAAAGACAGCTGGAAGATAGAGATTATTTCTAACTTCATTTCAAGTTTTCATAATCCAAATATCCACCAACGACCTGGGAAAACTCGAGCAAAGGATGCCTGGGGTCTGTGGGTACACAGCACCATCTCGTGGAGTGAATGGAAGTATAAAAAACAAGGAATAAAGATTCCAGCAATTGAGACGTCTGCAGCTTGGCTTTTTGACAGCCTGCTCTTCTAGAAGGTTAACAAATCTCTCTATCGAATTTGTGCTTTATAAAAAAAGTTCACTGCAGATCTATAAAGAACAAATGAACAACAAACAACTCCCTATTTTTATCTCTCAAACTCATCACCGTTAACATAAACACTGCAGGCCTCTCCATAAATAGTGTGGGCAGACAACCATCTGTAATGAATTTTACTTGCCAGCAGGCGTAGCACAGCTGTGAGCACCCTTTTCTTGCAAGCCTGAATCTCGCGTACTTAAGGTGGGCAAAGAAAACAAGTCTACAAATACTAAACTTGCCAGGACTAATGACCTATACTTCTCTCTACTTAGTACTGGAAAAGAAAAAAGCCCTTTTCCATTTAGAAAAAGAAGGAAACTCAGAAAACCAGCTATTCCACCCTTTCCAGTATTTGCTCCCAAATATGGAGGTATGCTTACAGAGTGTCTGAGAAGGAACAGCTTAAGTTACCCAGCTGGTTCACATCTTACTGGTAATAAATAAGGCTTTCCAGGCACTACTGAAAGCATGAAGATGTGATTAGTTTCTACTTCATGACAGGTAGAAATTCATCAGTGCAATGGAAAGCATTTAAGTGTCCTGACTTCTAAAGGAGGTAGGCAAGTATAGGGGTCTCTTTGTAGGAGGGAGGTAGTTGATCTTACTTTCAACTCCATCTCAATTATTGTGTTATACCCAGCTTCACTTTAGCAAATACTTCAAAGTTTATTCTTAGTTCATCCTAGTCTCCAGGAGGAAAGTTGTTTAAAACCAGAAAGCACTATGATATATTTTCTATGCATTTTGAATAGCTCCTATAATGATTTTAGTACAGGTCTCTCAAGTGTGATATTTGGGCTAAGTACATTCTCTGGTATGCCTAAATCAAGTTTAAATGAGTTGAACCATCAATATTCCATGCATATGAGCCATCAGTAGCAATTCCACAGCCAAGTGGGGATCTCTGTGAGGATGCTTCCCTTAAGACAAAGCATGCATTTATGTTTCAAGTGTCCATCAGAAGCATCTCTATTTCAGCAGGACAAGGTAAGGGATTTAAGCCTCTAACCTCTTCCAACTGGGACAAATGCCACTGGTAACAAGTGCAAAAAATGGAAAGGAAAAAAAAAAGGTAACAGGCTGGTGGTTTGGGTTTTGGGGTTGTTTGTTTTAGTTGTTTGGGTTTTGGGTTTTTTTCTGACAGTACGAACACTCAACTCTTATGATTTGTGTTTAACAATGTGAAGGATAGATAATTCTGTCTGACCCCAGTTCCCAGCATTCAAGTAACTACAATAAGATAAATTCTCAGGATATTCTCCATACTGCATCACTGTACACTTCAGCATCATGTGGCATGTAGAATTAACATGGTGCCCTGCCTAGCACAATATACTATGTAAATGTGCACAACTCAAGACAGGTATTTCAGGTATCTATGCATGGCAACTCATCTACCAAATACATATTCTTCACAGCTGACAGTACAGGTACCAGACATCAAAATCATGCCCTATTGGGTAACTTTACATGTTTCTGCCAAATATTATGCCCATTGACCTAAAGATAGATACTGGTATCTCTGTCTCTCACACACATGAACAGTCACTCAAACAGATTTTCTCTTGTCCCATATGTCCTAGGTTACAATACAAGATGTAACCAATAGTATATTTTCTATTATCAACTTCACAAGCTGTTAAAGCAGGTGGGACAGTGTTCCTTATCTCCTAACATGACTCATCCTTGATAATTCCCTCTGGGAGCTATCTCTGTTTGATGGGCTATCAAGGACCCACCATGACTCCTAGAATTACATCACCCCATTGTGAGATGCTCTGCCCAGAGGGAGCATTCCCATGTGGATATAATCTGGGGTTTGGAACAGCACAAGCAGCCTTACCTACTGGATTCCCGGAGGACAAGAGCTACACAACCACCGCTGGACTTTCCGAGGAGGACCAGACCTTTTCTACAAGAGCACTGCTTCAACAGAACCACTTCAAAGAGGACTGCAGCCACCACCTAATTGGACTGCTATCACCACCCTGCCCGGCAGGGTGTCAGGTTACCCTGACTCTGTCAGGCTAAGCCAGTTACTTCTGTATTACTGCTTTGTTTTACATATATATATATATACACATTAGTAAAGAACTGTTATTCCTTTTTCTCATATCTTTGCCTGAAAGCTCCTTAATTTCAAAATTATAATAATTCGGAGGGAAGGGGCTTACATTTTCCATTCCAAGGGAGGCTCCTGCCTTCCTTGGCAGACACCTGTCTTTCAAACCAGGACACCATATCACACAGCAGGAGTGACTACAACTATTTGCTGGCAGTCGGATTCACAGTCCCTGCTTCTGAGAACTTTGGCTCATTCACGCAGAGCAAGGGCTTGAAAGCCAGGTCTGCTCAGTTCATTCTGCATTGGTAACACAACCAATCCAGTGTTACAACGGCAAAGCAGGAAAATGAGTCTTTGCTGATGTCAGCAATAGTGCTGCTACTGTAACACGCAGTTGGCTTGGATCCATAATTTAAACCCTGGTGCACAGGCACTTATGACAGTCTGCACATCCAAGTGAAAGACACCTGACAGCTGAAGTCTTCAGTAATAAAAAGAAATACCAATATTAGCCCTCTCTTCAGCATTTTGTGGTATTGAATTATGAGTCTATCTGTGACAGATGAACTGTTAAAGACACAGATGCTTCTAAGGGACCTACAAATTGTATGATGGATGGCTTGTGATATTGCTATCTATCTCCATCATTTGCCTGAGATCAGAGGGCAGAAATGTAACAGACAAGGTCATTTAGTACAATCTGAAAAAGTGGGGAAAAAAAGAAAGAAAAGAAATATGACAGATGGTTATGGGAAGCCAGCAAACCTGACACCAGTTTTGCTGTGGTCAAGCACTGCAAATAGGTTTCAGATCAGAGAAAAGAAGAAGAATAGAGCCCCAACCACACTTCCTTCAAAATAAACATTAGAGTCTCTCTGGAAGAAAAATATGCTTATATTTGGCAGTTGCATTATTAAAGTCAGTCTAGTGAAGACACTCTGGTCTAGAGGTCGGTTATGTTCTCTGAGACAGTTACTCAATAAATGTGAGCACAACTACTCTTGTATTAAGGCTAGAGGCACCTGAATAAAATCTACAAAGATCAAACTCTGCTTTCTTAGGGATCGAGTCATTTTCTACTCTCTTTCCCCATTCTGCTCAAGACCACACTCTCAAGCACTCTGCTGGCAATATCCTGAAAGGCAAATTCTAGACCAGGTAGGCCACCACCAGCCCGTGCTGATTATCTCCAACACAGAGGTCTGTGAAGAGCCTCAAGAAGTCACAGCACAGTAGCTTATTAAATAATAAACCTAGGCAGAGGAGGATGAACTAACTTGGGTCAATGCTTTTAAACTAAGGTTAGTTGTCTTCTCAGGCTTATAAGTGTTTTCTGCTAACTTTCACAATAAATTCATCCTTTTGATGCAGTCAGTGAATTCTGAGTTTTATTTTGAAAATGAGTAAATCAACCACATCCTGGTTTTTTGTTCCTTCATTTTTTTCTGTTCAAAGCTATTCTAAGACTTCCACTGAAATATGCAAAGTTTGCTTGCCCTAAGTGTGAAGTTTTCACTGATTAAACTAGCACCCATGAAAAATTTTCACCAGCTCTGTATGCATCCAAGACTTTGCAATGATCTAACATTCACAGCTTTGGAAGCATTTTCATCTGAAGACAGCTGTTAGCTAACTGTGGTTTCAGTTAACATTTACATCCCAATAGAATTCAAGTTATATGATTGTCCTTAGGGGTTTTTACTGAAAAGCCTAATTCCTTCCACAATCAGAGAAGCTATTTTGTGTCCCAAAATCTCTAAGGACAGTAAAAGGCAGCTGAAGTCCCAGACTCCACTCCCAGCATTTGCCAAGGCCTCAGATGTCAGTACACAATGAAACACCTCCACAAAGATAAATGAAATCCACCAAAATGTGCTCCCCTGTGCAAAGCTAGTTTCACAGGTACCCGAGCAGCCAATTTCAATCTGCCCCTCAGGGATCATTATTAAGATAACTGTAATTAAGGTTTTTCATCTAATCCCCAGTGTTCTACAGCTGAGATTATTATACCAGCTCCTGGGTAACAAGATTGCAACATAATAAAGCTATGTCCCTATATGCAGCTAAACTCCACTGGAGATCAATAGTAGCCTTCTGTCAATGACAGGAAATAATTAGTACATTAGGCAGCTTGGATAGTGAACAAAGAATCTCCTTCAGGACCTCTGACTCCTCCTGCCTTTGTTTTTCTGTTAACAATTTCCATTGCAAAAAAACAAATAAACGTAAAAGATCTGTCTCTTGATCCCTACTGACCCCAGCTTCCTCCCTTAACTACCCCCAGACTTGCAGGCTCAAAAACCAGCAAGAAGAAAAAAGTTTAAAAATTCTAGTACTACCTGAATCTCTCTGCATGTCGGCATTCTCTCAGCTACCCACAGATGTAAATATTTTATGACATAGATTTGTCCACCTACTGACTGTAATCATAAAGGTAGCTTTTAGTCTAAGGTATAAAAACAATGTATATAAATCTTAAATACAAAACAATTAGGCACATTTGATATGTGGACTGTGAGAATCCTATACCAGATTTCGATCTGCAAATATTGGCATAAATCAAAAGTTACCTCATTGAATTAAAATAATTACTTTGTATTTTAAAATTTACTGCAAACAGTCTAGTCTGTAAAGTGGAAAAGATTGACTTCAATCCTCATCTATTTGTTCTCACCCAATAATGTAGGCTCCTCTTTGCAAACTGTTCTCTGTGTAGACAGCCTGGGAAATAAACAAT
>WEIT01010210.1:195724-207813 GCA_013389985.1 Dryoscopus gambensis | reverse complement strand
ATAGTAACAGTGATTGATTCTATGCCCTCAGTGCCTTTGGGAATACTCCCAGGTAATTTCAGAGGATGTGGGACTTGGGCTCAAATTCACTGTTCAGCAAGATGACCAACTCAAGGGTTGTGAGTGATCAGTTGCAGGAATGTCAGTGTGCTGTTGTTGTACCACTGAAATAAAGGTGACTTTCCCACGTTCTGCAAAAGGGGAGGATGAAATCCCTATGCTTGTGTACTTCAAAGAACACAAAACTAAATTAAGCATATGTAACCATTCCTATGCAGCAAATGGGGCTAGCCCTGGCTTTACTGAATGCAGTCCCACACCNNTACTGAATGCAGTCCCGCACCTGTAAATAACTCAGGGCCAATTTAGAGGTTACTAGAGGCTCCTCTGAAAATGCATTTCATAACAGTGCTTCAGTCACTGAGGCCAAGTTTTGCTGCCCTTTTTAATGAACAGCAAATTTTCCTGAGTAGCAACCATGGAACAGCAAAGTAAGACACTACAGAGTGGTGTAACTGAAGACAAGCACAGACATCCTCTTTTGATTTGGGCAATGGGGGTAGCAACCAGTTCTACAGCAAAACAGATATATTTACCTCTTTTGGTTTTTTATTATGGTACTAGTATTCATAAATAAGAGAATCATTGTTTAGTCTCTTATGCTGTCAACTATTGCAAAGAACCCAGAAGATATTTAATGGAGAATTATAACAGAATATTTATGGCAAGTAAATTATTGTTAAATCAATCAGAATGCAAACAGGCTGCATTATTGATTGTTATAACTTTGCTTTTCAGGCAAGTGCCACCTTTTTATAAAACTAGCTATTAATAATTGTTACATTAATATGTCACTAAAAATAATACATTTCTATTGTATTACAGTGATACAAAGTAAAATATTTCTGCTAGGATTCTCTAAACTGAAATAGTTCAATAGTTCAGTAGTTCAATAGTTCCATTCCTAATACTTCTACCAAAACATTACACAATAGGCCTTGTGTGAAATTTCAATTCTTGCATTTGCTACCATCTTTTGAAAGGTATTCAGCAACCCAAACAAGCAGGGTGATCTCTAGAAGGATTTTTGGAAAGAACCTAGATTTTAAAAACCCTCATATGTTTGAAAATCATGATAGATATTTCAATCAAAAAATTCAGTAGGTATCAACCTTTTTGTACTTTAGATGAGTATTACCTTGTGCTTGGTACTGTGAATTTAAGTGGAAATTAAGTTCTCAATAGGAGGCCATAACCGGTACTGCAGGGTATTATTTTGACACAATAAAATGGTATCTTTTGATAAACACCTAGGTTACAGGTTATCACAATTCCATTTCACACTATTTTACTGTGTACCATAAACTTGCTTCAATATGGAAACTGCTGTCTGCTTCCAAAGAACAGCAGGAAAATCCCATGAAAACAGCAATTATAATAACTATAAAGAATTAAAACAGCTCTTGGGCACTTTTTTTATTGTTGTTTTCAGTTATCAAGGGGAAAAACGGAACAAAGAAAAAGAAAGATCTGCTCCCAGCAATAGGGAAAGTATTTAAAAGGATCCTGTAAACAAGCTGACAACAATTCATTCAGGGTTATGCATTTATAAGTGAAAAAACCCAAAAAGTATGTTTGGGAAAAAAGTAAGGCAGGGCAGTAAGAGGTCTCCAGTTTGAAATGTCCTGTGGGAACGGCAAAGCAACTTCTAGCAATAAACCTTTAGAATGATTGACTAATGGTAGCTGAAAAGATAGATTTAGAGGTGGTAGAAAAGTACATACTCTCCTATTAACAGCCACAATGCCACCTGAAGAGAGAATATGTTTTTCTTGCCATCAAAAGACTCAAAACTGCTGGATTTTTTATGGTAAATAAGATTGATGGATTTCCTTTCCACAACTCTACCAGTTGCTTCTTATTCCAACAAAAATTACTAGAAGCAGTGAGAGAGACAATTAAAGACCTGCTGTGGCTCCTTTATCTTAGTGGTAATCTCCAATAAAACCTGAGGCTTTTTTGCACAAACCACTAAGATCAATCTTCTCTGGACCTGTAGTGACAAGATCTGGAGACACAGAAGAAACTTTTTAAATGGTCTGCTTTGAAAAAAATGATTAGCAGAGAGTTCTTATTCTGCCTGTGAGACAGGCAGAACAGTACTTCAATGGAGCTCTGGCCACTGCACCCAAACAGCATGAGCTGGTCAGTGGGGCATCAGGCAGGACAGAAGATGAAAGGCTGCTTTCTCTATAAATATCTGTTGCTGCTGTTGTCATTTTACTTGATTTGGTACCACTGAATACCCACAACTAGAAGATCAAACTTTTGGGGACTCCTTAGAGGAACTTTCAACACAGAGAATTGTGTGTTTCTAATCTACCAAGTCAAACGGATTTTCTGGGGACATCAGGAAAAGTTCCGTTTAACCCAAATGAGAACAAAAAGTATCATTCTTTCCCTCAAAATCATTACTAGCTTGTAAACCTTCCCCAAGGATATTCTTGCCTTAGAATATAATATGCCTTCCCTTTGAAGGTCCTCTTGCTGCTGAGGGAGCACCATCATCTGCCTCCAGCCAGCCCAGCTCCACACTGAGCATCCTCGCAGCCCACGATCATTTCCTAGAACTCTCCCTCACACTCTTTCTAGCTAATCCTTGCAAAAACATTTTCAGATCTTGTGTTTAACATCAGGGTCCTTCCAAACCGTCAGTGTGGCCGCCATGCAGACTTGTCAGTGTCTGCCAGGTGCTCCATCATTCCAAAATGTGTTCTTCTGGTAGCATTGCCACAGCACTGAGAGCAGTTGTACGTAACCCACACAGACATGAGGTTTGGAGAGATTCACAGGCTAGATTTACACTGTTGAGGTTCCCATCAAGACAAGATTCAAGTAGTCCTCATCCTTCACATCCAGGTTTCTATAAAGGGTAAGATTAGAAAAGGTGGTGTGAGGTACTTCAGAAAATCCTTTTAACCGATGTTGGGACGAACAGGGCTGCAAAAGGCTTTGGTGCTGTAAATTTATGTGCACAGTGGAAGGCCAAGAGACAATAGACATAATATTGACTATGAATAAGGAAAAATTTTCACAGTGAGAGTGGGTAAGTCCTGGAAGAGGTAGCCCAAAAATCTGTCAAGTTTATGTTGGAGAAACACAAACTCAATGGACAACGTCCTGAGCATCTTGATGAGCTTTCAAGTTAGTTCTGCTCTGAGTAAATCCTGCTCTACACGATCTTCAGAAATTGCTTTTTCCTTAATTATTTCTATGGCTCTCTATTGTACAGCTGATTCCCTGACTCACTTTTCCAATGAACCAATGATTCCAACTGGTGGCTAGAAGACTTCCCGGAATCACAGTTCTTGAAAGATCTTTCTTTAGTAGGACAGAATTTTGAGAAAAGGCATTTAAAATCAAAAGTAAATGCCATGCTTTGTTTCTATCACTGGAGTCACTGGCAAAATAAGGGCATAAGAAGAAGAATTTATTTTGTTTTTAATAAGATATTACTAATAATATTTCACAAAAATCACAGAAATTAAATGAATGAAAATATTAAATCGAATAAAAATAAAAGGAATTAAAATATTAAAATTCAGCCTTTAATCCAGACTGAAGGTGCTGCTATACTCTAAAATTTTGATGGATGACTGAATGGGAAGTGATTGTACAGAAAACTTTTATTATGGTTACACAGTGACTCTGCTACTTTTCAAATATAGTCAGATGGGAAACCAAAAAGAATCTTTCTCCTCCTAGATGTCAGCTCTGAAAACTCTCCTTAAGTTCAAGAGGCTTCTTAGTACAACACTGCTAATAATAATGATTCTGGGTGGGGTTTTCAGGGCAGCGTGGTGGTTTTTCTGCTCAGACCCCGCTGATTTTAGGAGATGGCCTCCTTAGAAGGGAACTCTTTTTCCTCCCGACTTTTTCTCATTTAACTGTTCATTTCATACTATATCAGGCAAAAGAGACTCCAGCTAAGAGAACCAGTGACTTAGTGGCACTACATGAAGCACAAACCTAACTGAAGCATACATTTATCACAATGCTTTTAACCACCAGCAGTAATGAACCAAAGAGTATCTTCCTTTTGTGCCTTCTCTATTCTCATTTGGTGAAATCTAGTCACAGTTTGATTTACAAAGACCAAACTGAAAGACATGTTGATGATTTAACCCACCATATCTGGGAAATTTAAAATTAATATATTTGCATATGTCCTGCTTAAGGAATTTTGACCACCTCACAGTCAGAAGTATTCCAATGCTACTAAACATGTGATTCAGCATGAAGGCAAGGAACAAATAAGTTGATAAATATCACTTTTTCCATGTAATCTTTGTGTGAATTGCATTTAAGCTAACAGCTGAGTCACATTCTACAGTCATTCCCCTAACTCTAAAGTAGTTTGAGGATTCAGTTGGCACAAGAAATCTAGAAATACACAATTAAGTTTGAATAATGGCACCTTCTTACATCAACATAGCTCATTATTTAATACTATCAAAACATCAGCTTTAACTACATCTGAGTAGCTAACAATAAATGTCACAGATTTCTTTTCTTTGTATTGTCTCTGCTAAGGGCCCCTTCTTTTTCAAGTGTGTACACATACTGCCTGAACAATGCAGTTTCCCTGACTGTGCCTATAACCTGATTTAGTTACATTTTTGCTTTATATCAACTGGGAAATAAATGAGAGTAAACCTAGTTGTGAATTCCTGCATGCAAACATTGGAATTATCTGAATGGCTAGCAAACTTCCTTGTACACAGCTGACAACCTTACTTCAACAGGATGGGGAAACTACAGGCTTGCCAAGGCAAAGGTTTTGTGATGTTTATTCAGTGCAATTACCAGAAAGTAGAGACATTGTCCTGCACTGCAGGGTATACTAATTACAGAGAGCTTCAGCTGGAAAATCTTTCTGTTGGACAACTCAGGTTCCACCAACAAACTCTAGAGTGCGCCTGAGCCAAATTTAATCACTTAAAGTTTCCTGGACCAAAACAGGAATCTAGTTTATGTCTACAGCCTGAGGAGAAAAGATCAGCTACCTCCAGAGGGCAAGTCAGATCACTACAGTGTGAATGACTGCGAGACATGGAGTGACTGTGGCATTGTGGAGAGTAGCTGGAGCAGTCCATCTCCCTTTAGCAAGTGTAGAAGGAGCTACAGGACCACATTAGGTTAGATCTCTATGTTTTACACCACTCAGAGTGTGTGAAAGAACCTTGTTCTGAGAATATGGCCTGTGCACGCATAGCTGAGAAAAGTTTTCTTGAGAACAGTGCTCTTCCTCCTCTGCTGCCCAGACCCAGAAATGGGAAAGGGAAATACACACTTTTCATATTGTAACTGATCACATAAACTCAGTTATTTTCATCTTCTAATAAAGAATATCTGGAAGCTATTCAGCCTGGCAAAGAGAAGGCTTCAGGGACACCTAATTGCAACCTTTCAGTACTTAAAGGGGGCTACAAGAAAAATAGAACGTTTAACAGGGCCTGTTGCAATAGGACAAGTGATAATGGTTCTAAACTAAAGTAGAGTCAATTCAAAATACATACAAGGAAGAAGTTTTTTAGAGTGAGTGTGATGAAACACTGGCATAGGTGGCCCAGAGAGGTGGCCCAGGAAACATTCAAGATCAGGTTGGATGGGGCTCTAAGTAACCTGATCTAGTTGAAGATGTCCCTGCTCATTGCAGGGGGACTGGACTAGATGACCTTTAGACTCAAACCATTGAATGATTCTAGAAACAAGGGACACTTTCTCACTAATGAATGCTTTCTTGGACTTCTGTTGCAGTGCATGTCGCTCTGGCCACAACCCCAACACCGGGCAATTCCTGGAGGATGAGTGGCACTCAGAGCTCTGTACTCTAACCTCTTCTACTCACTGTGAATCCCCGTGCCCCCACAGGGCCTGCCTTCTGCATATTGTTATAAATTCAAGGTTTCACCCACCCAGTTTTATGTAAATCCTGATGTTTATGCATATCCCGTATGGAATATGCATGACCTCTGGAAAGTTCTGTTAAGTTCAATGTTCCATTTGTTCATTCAAACAGAAACCTCCCCTGAGATTTCCCCTTTGGATGTGCTCCCTCTCATTTCACCGTATGCAGGGCTCTATTGGTTGTAATCTCTATGTCCTGCCCTTTCTGGCACTCAGACAAAAGAGTTGGGAAAAGCACGGGCTGGGTCTTTTGTCTGTGCTTCTGAACCAATAAAGGAACCTGCATCTGACCCTTCTCGTCTCCTGTCTTTGTCTATGCAATCTTTACATCTGGTTTGCAGTCCTGCTTCCTGCAAAGTAGAAGCCAGCGCTGGTTTGTTACTTTTGTAATGAATTTCTTGCCGTTTATTGCTGTGGTAAAACTCCCATTCCGGGACACCTGAAACAGCAAAAGGCGCAGCAGCTGTTGGCCGGGCTCTTGCAGACTGTGTCAGACTTCATTCTCTTGAACAGGACCAAACAGAGTGTTTCATGCTTCCTCATTCCATATGAAAAGGGTGAGAACACTACAAAATTAGAAGCCTCAATTCCATATATGCCCTGGAAGGTATTAATCTTTTTAGAGTCCAGTAGAATACACAGAATAGCACAACTTTTGAGATTTACTGTACTGTTCATTACTTTGTTCTTCAATAGGAAATTGCCTAGTGCAAATATTTTGAAAAACAGAAGAAAGCATTGAGTTTGGTCTTAAGCTGTAAAATATTGTGAACAATTTGTGACAGGGGCCACTGCTGTGTTTGAGTTCCCATAGTCCATATTAAAGCCTGTCACATTACTACATCCTAAAGAGTCTAGAGAACTATGCTAAATGAAATCTCCAATTTCTATGTCCTTAAAACTAACATAGATCAATTTTACCCTAGGAACAGATTGACTCTTTCACTGTTGTGGTGGTTTGAGCCTGGGTTGATGGACAGTCGTTTAAACCAATAACGCTTCTAGAAATCTACATATTTAAACAGCGTGGGGAGGCAGGAAGTTCCCTTTTGGTGTTCGAATCTCCCACAGGATAAGGGGGGGGCAATGGGCCCCGGGGCTCTGTCTCCGGGAGCTGCCCCGGGCCCCCCTCTTCCCCAGCCCCAGGGCACGGCCCCAGATAGAGGCGGGAGAGCCCCCTCAGAGCCGCGGGCAGCTAAGGAACAACCCGTAAGCTGCTGCATAGCTGATACCACCTGGCGCGGCTTCTAAGGACTGGAGAAGAGCCTCCCTCCCCCCTCACACAGCCCCGCGCAGACCCGGCGGGAGCTGATAGAGCTTTCTACAACCAACGTTATTAGAGCTGAGTCGAGGAACCAGCCGCATGAAGAGAAAGAAATTTTTTTCTCCAGCATAAGGCCTGAAGAAAATCATGGTGACTTCAAGGTCAGAGAGAAAGAAAAAGTAAGTCACGGGAAATGGAGCTGAAGATGGTGACAGGAAAAAAAGGGTGGAGTCGCATGTCCAGCGCAGAGCTTAAAAACACTTTTTGCAGACCATGGTGAAAACTGTAATATTACAAACTGTTCTTTTTCTCTTTAATCCACTTAAAAACATGGGGGGGTGAGATTTTTTGTGCAGCCTTTGGGAAAAGAATCGTGACCATGCCAGGTCACCTTGGAACTATGAGAGACTTTTAAGAGATGTTGTGAAGAAGAGAACAGTTGCTTTTAAGATAGAATTTGCCTATTATGCAGTCACTCCAAGACACATATCCTTAAAAGATACGCCCCATGTGTGGCCCATGCTGGCAGTGTGAAAAAAAACCTGCAAGCGTTATGGAAGAGATGTTTTGCACGGCGGCAGCAGAATTTTCGGGCGGGTCTGTTGCCCTTTGAGCAGTTTGGAAACCACGTGAAGCAAAAGAAAAACCTTTTTTCCTTAAATAGTGGAGACACTTTTAAGAACTGTAATACTGACCAAAATTGTAGTTTGTTATCCTTTGTGCGAGGGGAGGTGCTGGAGGAAAAAGGGGGTTTTGCTTTAATTCCTTGTTATTTCTTTTTTTTCTTTCAGTTCTATTAATAAACTTCTTTATAGTCATTAAAGTATGGAGCCTGCTTTGCAATTCCTTCTAATCCTTATCTCACAGAAAGTAAAAATGTGAACCAAACCACTACAACTGTTGAGTAGGTTTTACTATTTTTTTAGTTACAAGTTGTTTCTTTCCATGGTGAATTCTAGCTGACATATACAAGCATCTATCAGGTGTCAAAGAGCATGCAGGTAAATGGAGGTGATCATAGTTTTTCTTGAAAAGTTAGGCAAGTTTACAAGGAGCATGTTGATCTGACAATGCTGCCTAAGTTATCCTTAAACATTTTCACACAGTGGAATACAAATGAGACCCTGCCAGACAAATATTTGTAAAAAAATATTCATATTGCTTCATTGTCAGCCAAAAGAGAGATTACTAAGTTGTTGAAATCAGGCAAAACTCCCACTCATAACTCTTGGCTGGAAAATATGTATAGATTTACTCCACTGAAAAAGGCTTGCTGTCAAATCAGCAGATGAACACAAGCTTTCAATAAGATAAGGCACTCGCCTTTCTGGGCCTTTGTCTAATGATATACTGATGGTATTATCAATGAGCCTATTGCTATTTCCTGCCTTGCAATTAATCTCCAAACTTGTTACATTTCTGATTAAATAAATAATTCCTCCTTCAAGAGTTAGGTTCTGGCTCTGGAATCCCACTCCAATGAGTAAACCACAGCAAAATGAATAAAACCAACAAACCATCCCCCAGCGGTCCTCAGATTGCAAGACATTAATCTCCAGTGATTTACAGAAGACTTTCTTACAGTGTCTGCCACCAACCAATCTAAGGTGAGCAATGGCATTCTCCAGACTAATCAGGGTGCAGGAAAATAGACTGACTCATGGCCGAGCATGCACCTGTGTCTCTTGCTTTCTCTGAGAAGGACTCCCCAAACAGCTGCTCTGACTAGCAGCCAGTAACAAATGTAGGACTCTTACTTTCCCCTCTGTTTTTAACTTTGCTGCTCATTTACACATTGTGCATATTAGTAGCTTGTTATTTTAATAGTTATCACATAAGAAAGAATGAAGTGTGTCATGTGTTATGTGTTCAGTGCTTTTGAGAAAAAAACTCTGTTTGCTTTGGCAACTGCAGCTCCAGTAATTTGTCTGAACCGGAGATGGTAATCTAACAGCATATGGCTGCAGATATAAATACAGATCTAGAATTATATGCAGACATACTATACATTAAAATGAGAAACATTTCATGGGCAGTTGGTCACAGTGATAATTCCAAAATGCAGGATTTAGTTACCATTCTAAAGTATTTATCCCTTACTATTCACAGTATTTTGTCCTCTCAAATCCTTATTGTAATCTAAATTTATCTGGAAGATGGCAGATGACCAGATTTATCCCTAACTGCTCAAGGCATGCCATTTTCCTCAGATGCATCTTATTATACCTTGCAAAGAGCAGAATGAGACAAAACTATATGGTGTGCTTCAAATATGCTTATGATTTATCTGTACCATTAGCTTTCAATAGAGAGAAGAGAGAAGAAAGTGATGAGTCTCCATTAACTCCTAGGGAGAATTATGGCTTGAGGAATATTATTTAAAGTTCTTCATAATTTGAGTCCTTGCTTACAAAAAAGCAGACTCATACACAATGAAACAAGCAAGAGCAATGGAGATGCTTCAGTCTTGAGCACTTATGGAGTCAGAAGGTTTTGATGAAGGATAATAATGATAGGAAGGCACCCAAGGGTGCTACATGTATTTCAAATTTAGCTCTTCTAACTTTAATTTGTATCAAAATTAATTTTGGCCCACTACTTTCCTGAAAAAATGTCCTATTTTTCAATTCATAAACCTTTGAAATCAATTTGATTTACCTTCACTTCTTCAAGTTTCCCTCTTGCTGAGCTGTCAGGTTATTTCTGGGTTTTAGACTGATTGCTGCATTACCACACTATTATGTGGATCAGCCTACACAATGGTGAATGTGGCTTCAAAAAACAAAACAACAAAGCAACCTCTCAATTTCACTGATGAAAGTGAAATCTTCATTCCTTAAATATTTGGATATCAAAATATGGCCATCACCTGTGTGCACTCTGTTTGGAAGGTGTAAGTAGCAGTGTTTCATGGGGAGGACTGGAGGAAAAAAAAAACCAAACAACTAATGAAAAATTCACATTTGCTTGGAATAAGTAGCTGGGGAAAAAAAAAAAAATTAAAAGTGAGTTTTCTGTTCATGTTTATCTGATTATTATCAGGGCTGTTACTGGGATCATTACTGCTATTTACTTGCTGCTGCGCTGAGGCAGTTTGGCACACGGATGCAGTAATGAAGAGTGGCCCTACAAGTGTGAAAACACATTCCTGACTAAATTTACCATTAAGCACAGTCTCAAGTACTACTGAGATATACATTATTTCAAGTATACCAAAGGGGAAAAAACCAGCTCCAAACCTTAGATTTTCACAGCATGCAATTTAATCATCCAATACCATTTTAAAATGCTTTTAAGTGTCTTGCTGATCAAACAGCGAAAGTATCTACAGAAGCCATCAGTAATTGATACTTTAACAGGTATTGTGTAACTGATAAAATTTTATTTTGAACCAAGAACCAACTCTAAATTATATAGAAATTCTGAGGAGTTAAAAGGATACAGTAATTCCAATTATTGAGACCAAACAACAACAAAATAGAAAGGAAATTATATACAAAGATAAAAATATTTTTCTATTATGAATCTTTTGTTAAAATAACTAAACTGATCCTGATAATGAATAGCAGTTTATCATTTGTTGCTGAGGGATTTTTGTTTCCTTATATTATTTTGCAGATACAAGAAGTTAGTCATTAATGCAATAATATGGAAGAGTATGAATTAGCTTTCAATCCTATGATGCATGTCAGAGTGATCTGTCATTATTTTTAATCAGATGGTTTTAAGAGAAAGAAGCAAAACTTGAGTTGCAATTCTTATTTTATCACTGCTGAAGCATGAGGTGATTTTTTACAAGCCTGACTTGCCAATCTGACCTTGAAAACAGTTTTATTCATTAACCCTCTGTTGACAAAAGAAATACTGTTCTAGTAGGAAGGCAAGTCTTGACATTTCTTTATAAAAAGGAAAGATTAGCCAATCCATAATGCCATTGTCAAACTGTAAAATGAGTTCAACAGGATGCAGTAGAAACATGTTGCAAAAAATATTTTTCAGACCCTAGGCATTAACAGCAAAGGGTTCAAGCTCATTCTGGATGAATTTCAATTGCTGCAGTAAAGATAATATCTCTCTTCATATAAAGGTAAGAAGTGGTACACTGACACACTGTGAACAGCTTTTTGTTGCCCATCATTAAAGTCTAAGTAAATCCATAAATCCAAAAAATAATGGAAGACCTGTGAAGAGCACCTGGTTAAATCTTGTGTTTTAATTCAAACAAGGAAGTAAAACATATTGCCAAACAGTCCCAATTTTTGTTTTTTATAATGTTTTTCTGGCATTTCCAGTATACACTTTGCTTTCTATTCTTTCATACAGAGAAGAACAATATCTAAATATTTACAGCAGCCATTATTTATGTAAAACAGTGGATAAGTTTACAAATGTCATAACCAGGAGTAGATACTTGGGTTATCTGATATGTACTGTAAAGGCATTATTTAGTTTGGTTAGACTGTGACATTCATCACAGTATCCAGGTGCCTTACAGCTGCTCAGAGAAACATTTGTTAACAACTGGTGTAGTTCAAAAGAGTTGGTTCAGAGCAGAGATCATTCATTGGTATGCTAGACACAGCTCTTGAAAATTAACCCCTGTGGCCAAAACATATAGATTAAATGCATGCAAAAATTAAGAGACAAGGGGGCATGAAAAAAATTAAAACTAAATAATTTATACACTTTGGATGTTACCATACTGCAGAAATGAGAAAATTTCAGACAAAAAGTTCTTTTCCAAGAAGAACACGTACTACTGCTTTGCTGGAGTCCAGCCCTTGGGACCAGTAGTGAAGCTTCAGTGAAAGACAACATGAGGCAGTGCTTGAGATCATGGAGACCACCAGGAACA
>WEIT01010210.1:135850-171637 GCA_013389985.1 Dryoscopus gambensis | reverse complement strand
TGTTTAAACTACCTGCCTGTGACTGCAAAGTTGTAATATTCTACCCATACTAGATCCTTAATGATTCTTCGGGGAAATTCATCAGAATGGCAGAAGTGAATCATGAAGCTCTTGCAATTGTCAACAGTCTTCAGGAGACTGCTGGAGTCCAGAGTGCTCTGCAAGGATTTATGCCAAGCAACACTACCAGGATGCATTCCAAGGCTAGTGGGCATTTTAGTGCATTGGGGTTTTGCAGCATCAAGCAGGAAATGGGGAATTTAAAAAGCATTCATAAAGGGTAGGGGAGGTTGGAAACCACAATTAAAAAAAGAATAAAAATCACACCCTGGTTGGTATGAAAGTATGTAGGATCCATTCAGAAAAAAAATCTGATGAAGAAACATTAATACAGACTCCAGGATTACAAGCTGAGATGAATCAGAGCACTTCTGGCCTGCAGACAGTGCTGTTATTAAGAGTTATTGCTCAGTGTAAAGAGCCAAAAAAATGTGCTCAGCTCTGTATGAGCTGCAAATAAAGACAATCCCTGCTGGAAGATTTTCTGGTCTAGGATGCTGGTCCTAAGTCCTCTCTTCACAGCCCACTGTGTCTATGCAAAGGCTGGTTAGCTCTCATGGGGCACATATCCACAGCAAGACTGTCACCACAGGACATGTGACAGACATGCTAAAACTGAGGTCCTGAAGGGACAGCCAGTGGCCCAAGGATTCCCTGTGTTAGAACACACATGAAAGCCACTGCTGGAAGGTCACACTGGCCTTAAATTGGCAGAATTGCTTCCTGGAAGATCCCCTGACGTCCTGATGACTACAGAAGTTCCTGAGCATGAGCACACACCCAACATCAATGCTGCTGTGCCTGATAGTAGGAGACAGATTTTCCTTCCACGGCCTTATGGTGAGGTTAATACAATATTTTTGACCAGAAATCTTGAATAAGCATGGCATATACCCAGGAAAAAAATCCTATGACAAAAAGAATCATCCAGTATGAGTAAAAGCACAGTCATTGAAAACCTTGTGGGACCTCCTTGGTCTGTGCATGGTTCCCAGGCGGAGCAGAGAGACTTCAGCCTTCAGGGAAAACTTGCAAGAATAACAGAGCAATAATAAAATGCAGGGCTTTGTTTTTAGTTCACATGAGGCCCCAGTAGGAAAGTTGAAAACCTGCTGAAAGAGCGTCTTATGAAGCATTATTAATAAGTTATGCATTGAGTCACTGATTACAGCAGCTCCTGAGAAGAATTCTTAAAACAAAAATGCATTCATTATTATGTCCCTGCTCATGCTTCATGCATCCTGCTCCTTAGATTTTTTTTTTGTTTTAACATATTTTATTTAGATTACATAAATGCAGACAAGCATTAATTCTTTCTTTTATAAATGGATTAAAACATTGCACACAAATATGTATATATATGCATATCTGAAGTTGACTGAGAGATAATTCATTGACACAGAAAGAATTTGTTTTCTGTACCTCCTACAGTCAGCTTATTTATAACTACTATTTGTGTACCTAGGTTATGTGAGCATGGTGCTCTGCCAAAAAAATTAGTATTCAGCCTTTTCAGGCCCTCATATATAAGCTGTTCTTGAGAGTGAAAACTCGCAGTTTTAGAAAAAAAATTGCATGAATCCAGTGGCTTGCATTACCATCTGCTCAATCATCTTTTCTGGATTGTAAAGTGGAAAGTGTCGGATTTATAGAAACCACATGCAAAGATTCATATTTAATTCTGCCAAGTTTTGCTGTCACAGCAGCCTTAAAGAAGATATGCAAGCCACACAAAACTCAGTCACTCTCCTGGTATTTCTGACAAGGATGTATAATCAGGAAAGTGCATCTTTTATTTAAAGTCTCCTGATAACCTAAAGTAATTACAGTAATCTTTTATTTCCCAGTAGGTTAGTCCTGTTGAGATTAATTGTCTCACCTTCACAGAGATCTGGCATAAGTCCTGTTTGAAATATAAGGGACACAGGCAAGTTTATAATACACAGGTCAAATTTCTGCAGTAATTTAGAAATTTGGTCCAAAAATTTCTCCAGATGTTCCTATTCACTATTCTATTTACTATTTCTGCACCAAAGTAATTGAAACAATGAATATTTATCTTGGATCACTGCAAATATCATGTTAGTTTTGTATTGCAATAATTTCAGGATACAGTACAAGGATCCAGAGTGAAGAACAAAGAAAAAACACCATAAAGAAACAAAAACAAAAACAAACAAACAAAAAACCCCAACCCAAACAAAAAAAAAACCAACAAAACAAAACAAAAAATCCAGCCATGTCACATAGGGCAGAATTGTCTCCTCTTATTATTTTTAGCAGTGTCTCAACTTAGAAAAGAATCAACTGTACTACTGTAATACTACAGTATTAAGTGAATTCCTATTCAGAAGTGCTTGCAATATGCATTCAAAAAGACAGGTAAAGAAACAGCACGCAATAACTCAACAAGTAGCAGATGCTACAGCTGTTTTTTCTGACAACCAGATCCAGGACTGGCAACACCTTTTCTAGCACAGGAGAAAGAAATTTTAAGTGTCACTTTAGTAATAAAGACCTCTGGCTGGAGCCCAGTGTGGCTGATGGTAGTCATTCCTTGTGAATATTCATGCTGTTTTTAGGAATACTTTCACACAAGGAGAGAAGGGGAAGAACTCTTGCAGAATGTCCTCTGCTGCACCTTATTTCAAAATGAGGCTTCAAGCCCAATTCTGAAATGATTGTTATTCTACTCGGATGTTGTCAGAAATCACACAACATTTCCTCATCAGCTATGCTGGCAACAGCAGACATGGTGATGTATACTTGAATTTAAAGCTACATTTTTTTTAAAAACAAAGTGGAAAATTAGATCTTTGAACAGACTTGAATTCCAGATTTCAGGATAGAGACTTTATCTTTTTTTCTGCTATAATAATGCAAATTTTAAGCCTCCAAACCCCACTCTTGCTTTGCATTCACATGATACACTGAAGCCACAGAAATATTTGTTATAAATCAGATCAATGGTAATTGTTATTCACTCTTGTGCAATAGCAAGGATCCATGCTAGATGTTCCAGAGGAAGGTGTCAGCTTTTCTGAACATGGGATTAGCTTTGCATGCTTTATGTCACGAAACTTGAGGGTCAAAACCTTTTATAAATATTTATCCTAGTTTGTGTAAATAAGACTGACATTCTTCTTTCCACAGTTGTGTAAAGAGTGAGCAAAAATTCTCTTTGAAGAGCCAAATTATAAACTTGCTCTCATGGCTGTGATTTTGTGGAAGACTGATTTTTTTCTGCCTTGAGAGAGGGAAAACAGTTCCCTTGACTTCAGCAGGAATCCACATTCTGCTGCTATTTAAGCATGATATCCATATCCTCATTTCCAGTATCTTCCCCGCCTTTCTATTCCTATTACTTGCCATCATCCTGACTAAGAGCTCAAACTAAGATTTAGGCTTGTCTGCTGTTAATTTCATTTTTTTCTTACTTTTATTCATACAGTGTGAAAGGACTCAACTGGTAAGATCATGCTGGTGGACCTGGCTGAGGTTGGGTATCCATGCAAAATGATCTTCCTGTGAATTGCATAGTTCTGCCAGTTACAGACCTGAGCAGTGTTTGATCTGAAACTTCTAGAATTACTAAAGAAAAAAAGGGAAGGGGATATAGCAATGATTTTTCTATTTCATGGTTATGTAGCTCTTTCCTCTTCAGGGTCATAAGTTTTTTGAAAGACTTTTTGTTACCACTACCCACTGTGCATTCATGTGACATGTGCAATATTTTAACAAAACAGGTAGATTTTGTATTTTTCAGCTCTCTCTCTCAGATCTGTGTTGCAGTCATAGTACTTAGGGAACTTCTTGCCTTTCCAGAGGAAGTTTTTACACATATGATCTAAGAGTTTTAGACAGAAGTATTAAGAGAACTGTCAGGACTTCAAAGTGGAAGAACAGGAATGGGAGGATGTTCACTTCTAATGAATGGACCTTGTCCCATAGCGACATATGGCAGTCTTACCACTCAACAAGTCTAAATTCAGATTTTTAAATATGAGAACAAATTTGATCATGGGTTCAACAGGGCTCTTTTTACATAGTGTGTAGGAATACATTCAGTGCAGGTAGCTCCGTGAGCAGCTGCAGTGCGAGCTGCAGGTCGAGCTCTGGGGTGTGGGAGACCCACGCTAAAGGCTGTGAGCTGCTGAGCCTTTGCACGACAATGGGCACAAGGACCTGTGGCCTGGCAAAGGGGACTGCACACTTGGAGACACAGCAGGAGCTGGGAACTCTGGACTTTGGCACGCTGGGACTGTGAGGTATGAAACTCCAGGGTTTCCTTCATTTGGGGTCCCTGCTCGAGCTGTTGTACCAAGATTAAGTTACTTGAAGGATCCAGATGTCTGAGAGTCTGCTATGGGAAACCTGAGGTCAAGCTGGTGAGGGGACCTTGTCTGACTGTGTGAGTGCGAGGTGCATCTGCAAAGGGGCCTCAGTCCCAGCTCAGGTGGTGAGAGAGTGACTGACAAGAGTGGCTCCTGCATGGTCAGACTGGGAAGTTTCCTAAATACTAGTTTTGGTAGCACTCCCTGAAATGCACTTGGATGTTCGACTGGTATTTTTAAGAATATTCAGAACAGCAGAACAGTGTATCACTGCCTGTCCTCTTGCTGAAAGACTTGCCTTTTTATGTTTGAAGGAAGATTTCAAAAGCTCCAACAAGTTTGCATACTAGAATCACAAAAATAGAAATCTACTTTTTTAACAAAGTAAAACATAGTGTAAACAAAAACGAAAGGAGGGATTCTTCTACTGCCAGTGTGTCTAAATCTGCTATTTCTGGTATCAGTCCATTCTTATAATTAAATATAAATAAGGTTAAAATAAGCATGGAGTCCTGAAGGATTTACAAGCTAAATTAGACTTGTGTGGAGATAGGGAA
The DNA here is from genome assembly GCA_013389985.1 of Dryoscopus gambensis. Classification (NCBI taxonomy): domain Eukaryota; kingdom Metazoa; phylum Chordata; class Aves; order Passeriformes; family Malaconotidae; genus Dryoscopus; species Dryoscopus gambensis. Next base: position 166,686 of record WEIT01010210.1, on the reverse strand, counting down.
ACAAATACAGACAAAGAAAAAGCAGACAAACTCTAAAATTGCTTCTCATGATTAAAAGCAGAGAATTCAATACTTCTGTTAAGAAACATTTGTATGAGTATAGCTCATGTGGCACTGAAAATGAGGAAGAGAAATGCATACAGGAGACTGAGCCTTAGTATAAACAGGCAACATACAATAGTGGCTGTAAAAATAGAATAATGGAATTAATGAAAGACAACTTCCTAGCATTTAGAATTTTAGAAAGATGAAAATTTTAAAAAAATCTGGCTCCTAGTCTACTGATACAATTGAAATAAGAACATGAAATTCAGTTCCACTTCTGGGAATCAGAAATAAAGTTTTCATAGCAGAGTGGCTGGAGAACAGGTTATGGCAGGCAGCATGGGGTCCAGTCTCTGTTTTAACATCTTCTGCAACCTGTTACAAAGTTCAGTCCCTCAGTGTGCCTATGACTGAAAATGGAACACTTTTTAACATACATTATAAATTTTTAAAGGGTGTATATGCAAAATGAGCCTTCTCTTGGTTTTGACACTTAAAAGACTAATGCACACCAAAACAGCTGAGCACTCTACTGCAAACACATTCAAGGTCAGGTTGGATGGGGCTCTGAGCAACCTGATTTATTTGGAGATCTGACAAGGCTTTGGGCTAGATGACTTTTAAGAGGTCCTTCCCACCCAAACTATTCTATGTTTCTATGAATGCAATTTCTATGAAAGAACTTTACATAACCGCATTTTCTTGAATATTGATGTTCACCTCTTCAGAAAATAATCACCTCTGTGGTGCAACTGGAGACAGTGCTGGAGCATTAATCAGTCAGCATCATGTCACTTAACAGTACCAGTTCTGGTAAAGAATTTGCTGGAACTCAGCATTGTCAGTCAAGTCTGTGCATTTAGTGTGATGCTATTTTTTTCTGCCAAAGCAAGTCTAAACTTGCCAAGGATTTAGTCTGTTAACATGATACTATTAAGAACTGAAACTCATTCAACTTAAGTTAGCCAACTCTTTCCAAAACAGGGTTCCATGTGTTGGTTTCTGAAATTTAATAGGAGGCAATAATTACCCTCTAGCTTAGGCTGTCTATTTAAGATTGCCTACTCTTTCTTAACATGGCTCTTTATTACTGGTATCACATTATATGTTTGAACTATTCTTTTATCCATGTGATTTTCTGAATATGTAAGACATTTTTGATCTGATCCAAAATGACTGGATTACTTGTTGAGTTCAAAATCTTGTCCTGACATATAAAGCTGAAAAATAAAAAATTTCAGAGCCTTGTTCAGCTGCAAATGATTCAACTTCCCATTTTCAACTGGTCCTAAATTATTAAGATCTGGGTATAGAATGTGATTATTCTGTCTCTGATAGGGTATATAGAATTTGCACCAGTTGCTACTGTAATTAGGTAATTCTTATTAGATTGAACTAATTCAATTATTTGCCATACTTGCACACAAAACCCCTTGTGCCCTTGAATAACCTCAAAACACATCCACTAACCTAAACACATTGCTGTGTGTAGGAGATGCAAGGCTGCCACATAGAGCTTTGCACAAGGACAGTATAAAGAATGAAGAAATTTTTTAAAAATATCTTTACTACTCACTCCAAGCCTAGAATGAAACATTTTTTCTACAAAGAGGATTAAGACAATTTTATGTTAATCTTAGACAGCAATAAATGTGTGTTTAAAACAAGGCTAGTTCCCATAACACAATGTGGTAGATAGATTCATTATCTCTCTTTTAAATAGGGTGAAGAAAGAGGGAGAGCACACAGGGTTTAACTTTGACAATTATTGTTTTTTAAGGACTTCTTAACGGACTGAAGGAAAGTTCTTGTTAAATCTACCAAAGATGAGTAGGTTTAAATCTATACAAAGCTGCTTTCTCATGCATTCAAAAATCTGAGTAAGCCTTAAAGATAAAATAAATACTAATAAAATTACTTCTTTAATTACAGAATGTTAATAATCAACCGTACTGTGCACAACTTTGGGTGAAGTCTGCCAAGTGAACCAAGATATTTCAGTGGGTAATATACTATTTTGTTCATCTCACGTACTGTTACAGATGTGTTTTGTGTGCTTGGAGCTCTGAGAAATCTGTCAATTTCATCCTCTATCTAAAACCCCTCTAAATTAATGGAGGTGGTTTGAATTAGATCTGATTTGTCTTCATTCACACATTGGTATATAAGTAACTTAAAATTATCTCTTTGAACATTCTGAACCCACTAACATTCTGAAAGAAAAATCTAAAAAAAATTCCTATAGACCAGGCTTGCCCCAGAAACTGGACGGTGTATTTAAGATAATACAAAATATTAAACCCTATATGATATATTTGTTTCATCTGATTCAGGATTTTGAAGTGTTAAGGAATAGAAGCAAACTAAATGTAGGCACAAAGTTTTTAAAAGCAAAGAACAAACAGAAACAATGGTAGGAAAACACACTTGTGCAACATATCACAGAAAGATTTCCAGCTAAGGCAGAGACCATCATCACAGATAGTCAGCTCTGCATGTGCTCTCAGCTACCATGTGGAAGCTAAAACCCTAATGCAATTTTTGGATATATAAATGGTGATATCTAGAAATTAGGAAATTACCTTTCCTCTGCACACAGAGCTGGTAAGATTTTTGCCAGACTATTGTATCCATTACTGGTGTGGAAAAGTCTGGGAATCATAGAAAGTTCAAGAAGTTTTCAAAGAGAATCACAATTTTTTTCTTCCCAGAGAAGGAGCTCAGTCTTCTCAGCTACTTAAAGAAAAGTCTGAGAGAAGGGAAAGCTTGATTATATGAATATAGGGTGCTCAGATGTGGCAGAATTATCCAAAAGAAAGGGACTATTCTGCAAAGAAATTAGTAACCAGAACTTTAGAGATGGAAATTGAGGTTACACAGATTCATCCTAACAATCTCACATTACAAGGGGTGAGGACAGCCCTGGAGCCACCTGCCAGAGAAAGTGGTGTCTTCCAAGATGGGCGAGAAGATTTGTCTGTAGCTGCATCCCAGAAGATGCTTCCAACACACTGGTAGGATGTGAGTTTGGGCCCCTGACCTGATCTAGGCTATAATCTTGGTTTTCTGCATCCTCTAGGCCAGGATCTAGACCCTAGACTGGTGAATATCATGGGATCAGTCTCTCCTCTCTCAGCAATGAAGTTTAGACGTCCAATGTAAGAGGACACTCATAATTCATTCAACACTGAGCAGAAGGATTCTACTTTATTTGGCCCTTATTGGCTAGCTCTTTTTTTTGCTATCTTAGCCTGCTTCTGAGGAGGGTATTTTGGGTTTGGCTTCAGTGGGTCAGAGAAATTGTGAAGTTAAAATTTAGAGTGAACTCTACACCTGTGAATATCTAGCCCATGTTCTTTAGTTACCTTTCAAATATATTGATAAAACTATTTAACAGGAAGATCAAGGGAAGAAAGTATTACTTTTGTCTGTATTCTACTGGTACTTTGTAGCAATTGTTCTATTTCACTTTCTAAATGTGCACAGTGCCTAACACAGTAAGGCAATAGTTTTAGCTGGAAACAATTCACAACTTTTTTAATACATACGTGTGTGTGTGTGTGTATATATATATATCTTTTTAATGACAGGCAAATGTATTTTGAAAATATTATTTCTTCAATGGAATATGAAAAATGTTGGTACTTAAAGCTCTATTGCAATATTTAGCATGCATATTGATTTTGACAATCATAATATATAGTAACACCGGTTCACTACAGATATGACAAAGTGATTTTCATACTACCTTTGTTAAATGTGATGAACACACACACCCCAACTTTTATTTGACTGAGAAATTACATTGATTTCCAGAATAAGATGGATGTAGTCTTTGTGATCATGAATGGTAATGGGAATCTTAGTTTTATATTTCTTCACTTATGGGAAAGCTTATTTTCATATACACATTAATCACATTATGTATGTGATAATACATTCTCCAGTGTTAAAATGAATTTCTGGGAAACTTGTGAGCAGACAAGATGCCAAACTGAATTTAAAGCAAAGGGTAGTCCTAAAGACAAGAACACCCAAAACTCCCCAAAACAAAACCAATCCGCACCTCAAATTCTTGACAGGATATCCCCACAGTGAGGTTTGTCTCAGCAGATACGCAGAGCTGACCTGTCACTGGATACCAGCTGATGTAACACCAATCCTGTTTACTCTGCAGGAGACATAGTACACATACGTTTTACTAGTGGCAAGAAATCCCTGCCACCTTCCCAGGAGTTTGAACTAATAAGTGGATATAATCTATAGCATATAGAAATGAAAGGAATAAACATAAATCAGAAACTAATCTGAGTCCAGGCTAATGACATTGCAGCCCTGCCTATATGCTGGTGAGATTATCAGTATGCAATCTGGGGTTGAGGAAACAGCGTTTGTTTACAGATATACTCAAGCAAGTTCAATTCATCAGATCAGTCTCTTGGTTTTGTTTCTCACATTTACTCCTTCTTTCCACTGTTAAATTATTGTCTTCCTTTCATGCTTTCTTTTGAGTAAAGCTAAGTGGAGGTAAAAGGAAACCACAACAACTATGTGTAATGTGGGAAATATCATATGACCAAATAATTTAACCACAGTTTTCACAAATGAAAGATGAACTAGTTAGATAATGATAAATCAGTCCTAGAAAGATTAGAAAATACTGCTTGAATCCTCTAATTTCCTGCTAACACATTATGATCTATTATATTGCCACTTTTTGCCACTGTAAGGAAATATAAGGTAAAATATTGTTTTTACACACTGTACAGTAATTAAGATGAAACACTGTAGCTAAGGAAAGCTTAAAAGGCACCATTTAGCCTACAGTTGATCTGATGTTGTCCTGAAAGGGGCTAAAATAGGCTTTTTACTGTCAGCTAGTTCTCTTGTACTAGCTAATGTAGTTTTTCCATTAATATTCACTGAAGCATTTGAGAGTAGCTTGTGAAGTTATGAGTTATCCCAACTCTCAGAGTAACAGCATTCATATAATGCACAATAAAACTCTGGAAGACTTGATTGAGAGAAATGGGAATATGTATTAGCCATTTACTGACCTGACAGGGCAGAAACATAATTAACAGTGAGATAATACAGAAAAAAACTTCCTGCAATGGGCTGGTACCATATGATCAATGATTATGAACAGAGCACAAAAATACTTTAGAACATTCACAGTATTGTTTTACTGCTACTTCTTCAAAGATCTTCCAAGTAATCTCCTTTATTGAGCACTGTCTAGCACTTATTGAAAAGGCTGCATGTATTCATTGCTTCCCAGTATAACCATTTAGTTAGCAACATAAAGAGAACTAATCATTCTGTATTTCTGCAGTGTCAGAAGAGAGGGTCATTTCCAGACCCTGATTCAGACTGCAAATGGGATCATCGCTGTCTGGAAGTAGAGCTTTCTGCTCACTTCTTCTTCATTGATTATGAGACTGAACAGACAAATTAAAATTAAGCAACACAATTCAAGTTGTGAACTGTGTAAGTTAAGGCTCATAAGCTTCTCCTGTGTCAGTGAAGTGGTAGTAAATGGAAGACCCAGTCCAGGGAAAACACTCTAGGTGAAATCACATTTTACTGCTAATATCTGATATTGAAAGACATTAGTATCAGCTGCTATTGAGGAATGCTATTAACCTCAGGAAATAGGAATAGAATGAGACAAGGAGCAAGATAACAATGAAACACTGTGATTGCCTTTTTCCAGCAACTAAATACTACTAATACATGGTGGCCCTGGCACATTTTCCTTTCTAGAGGTTCAGAGTAGAGATGACAGTTCATTTTTCAGCTAACCCCTATAAATTAAGCGGTTGTTACTCTTAAAACCTATACTAAAACTGTATGAGGAGATGTATACAATGACTTCCATAATTTTTGTCCTTTTCCATCCATTCAACATTTCTTCTTCAGAGCATATATGATTTTCCTTTTTCATAATGATCTATTAAGTCCTGTAGGACAGAGTGGACAGAGGTGGCTGGAGTTACTATAGGATCTGCCTGTCTGCATTGCTGTAAGATGGGGCAATATGATTGGATGAAATTAATCCCTTCTCACCTTAACTGTCACAGCACACAATCCACAAAATGTGTCAAGCCTCATTTTAAGAGACATGAAAAAAGCTATGTAATACCATGTTTAAAACTTTTAAAAAACCTTTGAGGAAGGTTTCACTGTAATTAAAAATTGTCATGGAACCAGTGAAAGCAAAATATATCATTCAGGAAGGAATGACAATTCCACCTCAGTCCGACAGACTGACTGATTTATGCCCTAATGACAGAATTAATGAATTGCTGCCTATGTAGTTTTTGTTGTCTTGCATCATTCCCCATAGACCTACTATAAAGCATTGTATCAGCAAGCTAAAACATTTGGAAAACAACCTTAAGAAATCAAGGAAGCAGAACTAAGAGTCTCTGCTTCCCCACCTGGTAAATGTACCAAGGGTTCTCTCCAAAAGCACAGAGGCCACCTTACAGTCTACAATGCAGAAATTAACTTATTTAGTCACTGTCCTTCCAGCCTGACAAGCATAGTGGGTCTTGCAGATCAGATACACAACTAAACACAGAAATTTCAAGCACTGTATTAGCCAACTTTTAGGCATTTGTCTGGTGGCATCTATTATTCTGGCTTGGGAACCTGTGCTCCTGCACAATCTTTGACTGAAATTAGATATTCCAAAATGCAAGCCATCAAAACCTAAAGAAAGACCTGTTGTGGATGTAAGTCTAGCTGTCTGCTTGATGAAGTTAAGTGTTGAGTTCACAGTTCATCCAAACTCGTCTGCAACAGTACTTGCCTTATGCTGGCTCAGTTGTGTGTATACTAGGATATATAAAATCCCTATCCTCATGCTCCCTATCTCTATGCTCATTTCATCCTGTACAGAAACTCCTGGTCAACCCTCACCTGAAAAGCAATGGCCCTTTGTAGTTTTTAATCCTTCCTTCTCCCAAAGGAAATAATAAAATCATAGAATGGCTTGAGTTGGAAGATACATTAAAGATCATTGAGTTCCAATCCCCCTGCCACAGACTGGGACATCTTCCACAAGACCAGGTTATTCAGGGCCCCATCCAACCCAGCCTTGGACACTTCCAGGGATGGGGCATCCACAGCTTCTCTGGACAACCTGTTCCAGTGCCTCATCACCCTCCCAGTAAAAAATTTCTGCCTAATATCGAATCTAAACATACTCTCTTATCGTTTAAAGCCATTCTTCTTTGTCCTATCACTGCATGTCCTTGTAAAGAGTACCTCTCCTGTTCTCTTGTAGTCTCTTTAGGTACAGGAAAGTGTTATAAGGTCTCCCCAGTGCCTTCTTTTCTCCACGTTGAACAACCCCAACTCTCTCAGTCTGTCTTCATAGCAAAGATGCTCCTGGCCTCTGATAATCTTCATGGCCTCCTCTGGTCTCTCTTCAACAGATCCATGACCTTTTTGTATTGGGGCCCCAGATCTGGATGCAGCACTCCAGGTGGGGTCTCACCAGAGCAGAGTAGAGGGGAAGAATCATCCCCCTTGACCTGCCCATGTTGCTTTTGATACAGCCCGGGATACAATTGATTTTTGGGCCGCGAATGCACATTGCCAGGTCATGTTCAGCTTCTCATCAGCCAACACCCCCAAGTGCTTCTCCTCAGGGATGATCTCAATCTATTCTCTGCCCACCTTGTGGTTGTGCTTGGCATCGCACCAACCCAGGTACAGGGCCAAGTGCTTGGCCTTGTTGAATTTACCATGGTTTGCACAAGCCCAGAGAATTCAAGGTCTCTCTGGATGGCATCCCTTCCCTCCAGCGTGTCGAGTGCACCACACATCAGCCAACTTGCCGAGGGTGCTCTCAATCCTCTGGAAAAGATGGTAAACAGTACTGATCCCAGTACCAACCCCTGAGGAATACCACTCATTGCTGCTCCCCACTTGCACTGCATTGTCAACTGTCATGGCCTTTTGAACTGTTCAATTTGTGTATTAATTGTTTTAAATGGCTAAATAACAGTACAGCCTGAGGTGCTGAAGAGCTGTTACAACAACTGTGGTTGTTCCTGGCCTCACTGGCAAGCACGGTTATATTTCTCCTCTATCAACCATTGTATGTACACTGTCAAGGTAGAAATGAGTCAGGGACTCCCCTGCTGTAAGAAGCAGACCACAAAGATACTGTAACATGTGAACTAAAACAATTCTATCGCTTGTGGGGATCGAGGCTTCCACTCACATGCAACTCAACGTGCCTAATTGAACCAAGTTCTCACGTCCTGTGTACCCTGTGCAGAGGAAACAGGCAGTTAGCTGAAGGTCAGCACTCTCATATAACTGTCTCAGTAAAAAGAAGATAAAATCACAATCAAGCTGCTAGTTATTTAAGATAGGAAACTATGAAGATTATTGTAGGCCATGTTTAGGTCATCAGAGGAAGTACTCAAGGAGCACATTTAGTACCTGAAAGGCAAAATATTAACCCTGTCCTTTCCAGACTCAAATTAGAGAAAAGAAGTCTCTTTCCCTTTCTTTGTTTGTTTACAGCTTCTGCTTTCATTTCAGACAGAAGATGGTCTTCATCCTGAAAGGTACTCTGATGCTGTACTTTTGAATTTTGCTGTGGATGCAGATAATGATTAGTATGTCCATTGTAATGCAAATTGTTAGCATAGAAAGGTAAATAGGGTTCTACTCATTTATTTATAGCATAAGGAATTATACAGATTTAGGGAGCACTGTAAAACAATTTAGAAAGGACTTGGGGCTGTTATCCACCCTCAGTAAATGCTATCAGAATGGGAAGAAAGCAGTTATGGACGCCAAGGAAATTCTACAAATTCAAGACAGACTGTGGGGTCTTTCCTGGTGAGCTCTGCTGGGATGGGAGAAGGGTGAATGATGCCTTTCCTGAGCATCTATTCCTTCCTCTGACTATCAGGCATTACTTTATAAAACAGATGGAAAAAATTCTAAATTGTTACTACAAATTTGTTCTGCATGCCTAATGCTAGAAACTCTTTCCTCTCTTCAAATAGTCTCTCAGAAAAAGCCAGGTTGTCTATGAGTATATGATCACTATATGTGATTAGTCAGCACAAAGCATATAAAATCCTCCTGGATTGTATTGTCTTCCACAGGAAAGGAAAAAAAGTACCCAAATCAGCTGACTAACTCCACATGAGCAGGGACGTGGTACTGCAATCAGTTCCTGCATGGCAATAGGGAGATAGGAATGCCACCAATAGCACAGGAGCAAACAAAAAGAAGCATTATTTCGATGTCTATAGCCTTCACAAGGCAGTATGGGAGTGGGAACAGCCCCAGGTGAATAAAGCAGAAACTCAGTACATATAGCAGCAACAAAAACATACAGATGGGGGAATAAAGGGGTCTCACCAGAACTCTCCATCTCAGGGGGTCTCAGCTACTGTCAAGCTCCAAGTTTTAGCTCTTCTAAAGCTGGAGTTGCTTTGCTGATCAGAGACCATCTTTCCACACTTTGATTTCAGAGGATGGAGCACTCTTCTTATTCAGGGCACTTATAAAAATATGGTTTTTGGAATTTTTGTGTGTGCTGGAGTGGGAAGTCCTGGGCTGTTGTTTCAGGCCCTGTAGGTCACATTTTAAATAGCTACCCCATGAAAACTGAACTTTCTACTTTTACTAAGCACCCAGTGGCAAAATAGAATAACTGCAAAAATCCTAGCCATAATTTCCCTTGCAAAGTCTGTCTCAGACTCTTTCCATCTCCAAAACAACTGACACTGTCTCATGACAGTTTTTATTCATGTTCTGAATCTTTAACCACTCCTTCCTGGGAATTTTTCTTCACCATGAAAGCACTCAAATTCTGGAACAGGTTATTTGGACAAGGTTTATGTTCTCCATCTGTAGTGATTCCAAACTTGACTGAATATGACCATGAGAAATATTTGAGCCCAGCTTCAAAGCTGGGCCTGTTTTAAGCAGGATGCTAGACCAGATGACCTCCAGAGGTCTCTTCTGGCCTAAATTATTCCATGAATCTATGTGACTGGATGAGATTGGTAATGTGAGCTGAGCATCAGGAAAATTAAAAGTATGACTCCTGTGTCTGGCATCACTTTATTTATAAACTGAACTTCACAGATAATAACTCACCTGAAGGAATATTTGCTGCATCAGACATGAATGACTTCATATTATTTTAGAAAATTCAGGAGTTCACTCTGTGTTTGCCATTTCATTCTGAAATTTCATGGGACATTTAGTAGCAGACAAGTGAAAAATCTGGATATTTTTTGCTGAAACTGAGAAAGCAATATGAGTATGTGCCATATGTCACACTGAAATGTAAGAGATTTGAGTCATAAGTTGTTCCCTATAACTTTTTCCTCTAAACAATAGAGCCTCCTCAGGAAATTGTGCAATGAGAATACAGTTCATGGTTTCAAAATAATAGTGGGTTAATTAGTAAAAAAAAGTGTTCCTACCTCTAATTAACATAGTTCTAAACCCCATCCATGACAGAAATAGCACAAAAAGTGTACAACATATGTATGCCAGTGGAATTGCATCAGACATAAGTTTACCTAGGTTAAATGACCGATAAATGTCATGATGATGTGTGACATTATTGATGTAATTAAAAAGATGCTAACCACTATAAATAAGACATTTTGCGCAAAGCTTTTATTTACTGCTTATGCTTGAGATTTCAAAGGAAGGACCTTTTTCTGGTGTGAAAACCAAACCAAAAGATTTTCTTGTAAATTTTATATTCCCTGTGAATCTGATTGTGATTATTTAGAACAGGTATTTTTAAAAAAGTGTAACAAGATCCTTTTCAGGTTTGGATTGCGATGATTCACATTTGATAGAGTTATAATGAAATTACCATACTCAGCTTGACTGCTGGCACAGTAAATACTGCTCTGAAGGGGAAAGTTAGAACATTATGGCAAAGTTTGCAAGCCATCAATGATCTCAGAGGAAGGGCGTTTCTTCCAGTTGTTAACTTAAACAAAAACAACTGAAGACTATACACTGGTCCTGGAGGGAACAAAACACTGGGAGTTTCGCAAAGCACACTCTAAATATATTAACTTAGAATATCTTTGTGAAGGAGCTAACTCCATTTTCAGTGCTGGTCTACTGTAGAGAAAGCTTGTTCCAGCATTCTGAAGTTATAATAAATCTGAGACTTTATCAAATGCAAAGCTGATTCAGGCATCTTTGTCTTCAGCCTGACTCTGTCTGTCCCTTTACAGTCCATACCAACAACTGATCCCTCTGCCTTGCCCACATGGAGCCCCACAGAAAAAGAGAAAAAATTCAGAAGCCAATGGTTGAATTGAACTAGTAACCAGAAGGCACAGGTTCAAATTATGTTTTGCCGCAGGCTTCCTATGTGATTATAGACCAGTCAGTCTCCCAGGGCTTTAGCAGGGATAAATACAGCTTCTTTGCAACCTTTAATATATTCTGCAGAAATGGAAACCAAATTTGTATCCAAGACCTTTCTACTGTCATGTGTCATGATGACAGAGAAACATGAGGAAGACATGATTTTTCCTTTCCTTTAAGCACATCCAGGTAATTTCTCTCTAAATCCTTCCCTGTCTTTCCTCCTTATCTTGCACTAAACTCTGGACACCCACTGCAGGTTTCTAACAATCCTGTGAGCAGACATGCAAGACGCTGCACTAACGAATAGTATAGATAGCTTCAAGTCTCCATCCCCCTCCTTGCACCTTTCAGAAGGAGGTTTTACACTGAAAATTTTCTTTATTTGGAGATTTAGGCAGGATGATCTGGGCCAATGATTTTTTTCTTCAAGTATTTATGAAGGGCAAAATATTATGTTCAGCTAGGCAGCTCATGTTTCTTGCATAAGAGTATCTTTCAGGATTTTATCTGTCCTGGAAAAGGGCAGATTTTTAACTGATTAAAGGGAATAGAAAATGTATCACATGCTACACAAAAACTGTAGGACAGCTCCTGAAGCCTCTTAACCAGCACTTTGACATTTCCGGTTTTGTGGTCCAACAGCCATGAAGGGAGAACTGTGGAAAAAAACCCCTATTTTTATAGGTCCTTGCTTCAAGCATTTATTGAGAAAGATAATTGGTGATTGCTAGCATGAATATCCAGTTTGGAAAAAAGCTTTCATCTCAAGGGAAGTGGTTTTTTTAAGATCAATTCTCTTTAAGGAATCTTGAAAGGAACAACTGAAGTAAGCAAATAAGATATCATCCAAAAATTCACCCCTGTCCTGGAACTGAGGTACACATATTCATCAGATGTATAGGAGTGTTCTCAGTATGAATAAAAGTATTCAGTGGGGTTTTCCTGCATCCTACACAGATTCCTGTCTGCAAAGACAGAACAGAGGGGCTGAAGAGAACAGAATGCCTAAGACATGACCAGGTAAGTGCCAAGAGCATAACCAGAAGGCAAAAGATAGGAACATTAGCTTTCCTGTATATATATATATATATATGTATATATATATATATATATATATATGTATATTTAAATCTTAGAATGCTCTGAAATATTTGCTTTATTTGGTCTAAGGAAACAGATGTGCCCTTTTAAAACAAAGTAAGTGATCAAGTTAGCAGCAGCATGAAGACATAAGTAACACTGCAGCTAAACGTGGCCTGTGTGTGCAGAAACTTCTGGCTGAGATGGTGGCTTTTATTTCCAAAGCTGCTTTCTCCACAACTACAGAAATAACCTGGATTGTTCTAGAAAGAGATAAATAGCAAGCTGCTGCAGAGCAATTTCTTCTGAGTATTTTATCCCTTGATTTCTTTATTTTGCTGTATCTCATGCATCCTTCCATTATAATGTGCCAAACAATAGAAATTTAAAGCCAAAAATGTTATTTATTTTTCTTTGATGTAGTTGAATAAATTAAGGTTTTGAAACATGCCCTAGAGTTGCTATTATTAATATAGATTTTTAAATGTAGCTTCTGATAAAACAGCAATAAGTATTTCTTGATTAGAATAATCTGACTGAAGTATTTACATCGGTCACTGGCCTTTTTACTTTGTGATTTACAGTGCTAAAGAGATTAAGTTTTAATTCCTGTCGAAAGAACAGTTCCTGTGGCAGCAGTTTCTACCAGGAGAACACACAGCTTAGAATTTTAAGACTAATGTTAGTTCCAAGTCTTTGAAATTTTTTTCCTTTTACTACTTTGTCAGTGATCTCATGGACTTGCTCTGAGTAGGAGTTTGAACTTAATGGCCTCAAAGGGACTCAAATCAGTTGAAAATTATGATGGGATTAATGATAGTGACCTTACATAGAGATTCTGGTGAAATGTAAACATAAATTGCCAGGGAAAGAGAGTAATGTCTACTTTCTTTCATTTACAGCTTAATTTAGGTTCTATAAGTGGATACTGATAATTAAAGTGTTCTTTGTGCTGTATGCCTTTGAAAAAAGTATGTTTAAATGTACATATAAGTACACATACAGTTGTCTTCAATGTGTGTGTGCCTATACAGATAGAATAAATATTATATATCAAAGGCTAAAAATTATACTGCCACCAAAGAAGGCATTTAAGTTGGAAAGTTATGCATTCTGGGTTGAGGTAAAACTTAGATGTGGGCAGATGTAAAAGAGTCTACTTTTGAAAAGGAGAAAACAGCATCGTCTATTGGCTTGAACTCTGCCTCCTTTAGATCAGAACTGGACACTGTAAGCCAACAGATTGAATATATTTCTTCTGTGTGTACATAACCACATCCAGTGATGGTTATAAAATCTTATGAAGGGCTTTTGATGAATTATTTTGGGTTTTTAAGAAAGCATCAAATTAAATCATCATCTCGGTCAGAATAAAGCTATTTTAAGTCCTCAGCTAACCCACACAGGCTTTTCTAGGCCCCAAAACAAAAAAGGCTATCTCTTATCTTGGTGCAAAGTCACAACCTCTTAAATTCTCTTTTCAGAATAGATAGATGCTGTCCAAGCTAGATGCTTTTGCTCAAGAAGCTTATTTCCTCAATTTCTTTGTCTCTTTTCAAGCCAACAGTAGATTTGCAAATAAAAACCATAAGAGGCATCGACAGAGTACAGATTTTTTTTTAACTGATAAACCAGTTCAGCTGAGTTAACACAAAATTCATCACATTAGAGGTAAAGACATAGCATTGAAACGAGGGAAATAAGTATATTTGTGCATCGGATGAAAGAGAGAGAGCTATTGTCTGGATCACAAGTTTAGATAAAGTATTTCTACTTCCGTTTAACTGCTGCTTATTGTTAGTGGCAAGTAATTCTGTATCCGACCCACCCCAGGAACACTCAGAAGCAGTGTGCACTTATGTTTGCTTACAGCCAGCTAAGGAGAACCACACAGCACATCTGCTATGCTTGATATCAAATCACAGAAAGCTTGATGAGTGCAATGAGTAACAAGAAAAAAGAATTAGAAGTTCTTCAAATTGTCCTAGATGCATATCCCAAACACTGAAATATATTGCCATGCAGTGTAAAAAAAAGAAGACTTGTACAATTTATATCTGAATGGAGGAGCTTTATAGCCTTTTTATTGTTTTAATGGAGTTTTGTATGTTTATGTGAAGAGCTGAAAGGTGAGGGAAGCTGGAGAGGACGAGCAGAGTGCCAAACAGACTACCAGATTAAGGGCTGGCAGCATAGCCGTAGGGAAAACCAAAAGACAGGTATGGATATGCTTTTCTCTGGTACTGTTAAAGGGACTTGAAGCTGTGAGCAAGTAAACTATCTGCTGTTGTATTCTTAATATAAGGGAAATGGAATTTTCTGCGTCTTTGGCAGATTAACTGGAGAGCATCTATCACCAGTTTCTCATCAAAGATGCAACTGGCCTTGTCTCAAATTTTGAATAATTGCACGGGTCAGTAACAATTCACATCAAAATGTTAAAACATAAAAGCCTAATGTTGTGCCCTCTCAGAAGTGTTAGAACAGTTTTTAGGTAGGTTTGTGCCCTGCCGTTGGCCTTCCATTTACAATTTTAGTCCTTTTTTTTAAGTACTGCTTTTTTCATTCATCAAATTATACCCCAAAATATGAAAAACAAGTCTGACAATGGGTCAAGACAAAAGTATGTCAATGAAGTTTTGTGGCATTGGTGTAATGATTAGTATCAGCCACTGCTATTAACTAGCATACTGAATTTCCCTTTCAAATACTGACTATTAAAATATATAAATGTTCTCAGCTTAGTATGAGTAGGAGATATTTGCTGCAACTATAAACTATTTTTTTTTCTCCACTAAAACCGTATTTTATCGAGTTACTTTAACACTCTTGTGAATAAGCCTTCTCATTCCACCTGCAACAAGTTCCTGCTAAGTGACCATGTCAACAACA
Source organism: Dryoscopus gambensis (assembly GCA_013389985.1). Taxonomy (NCBI): domain Eukaryota; kingdom Metazoa; phylum Chordata; class Aves; order Passeriformes; family Malaconotidae; genus Dryoscopus; species Dryoscopus gambensis. The sequence continues at coordinate 151,278 of WEIT01010210.1, read as the reverse complement.
GCCAGAGGCAAGGTCAGCCATGCCAAGGGACAAAGAGAGAGGTGGTGTTCACAGGAAAGCCAGCTGTACCCAATTTGATCTTGGCAGGATTTGTTTTTACCAGTATAACTCCTGCCATACCAAGTATGAATCCAGTTAATGAGTGCAGTGGTGTTCTAAAGTGAATTCAAATACATGAAATGGGAACCACTATGCAAGCTGATGAAAAAAACCCAGCACACAGAGGAACTTTCATCAGACAAGTCCAGTTCTTGAAGACAAAGATAGACTAAGAAAATTTGGTGCAACTGATGGTAAAGGACTAGCACTGACGAGAATTACTGACAAAGGGACACAGAATTATTTTTCAAGTACACATTTTGGCTGTATTTTTCCTACAACCCTTTGGACCTGAGGAAGACAATTCTGCCTTTGGTGGGTGATTAATTAAGTTTCCTTGATTTGTCTGGATCTGGAGTGCCAAAAAGACATGAAAGATCTCCAAGAATGTTTGAAGAACATGATGTCCATCCTGAACAGGATTTTTAGAGTCAAGACTGCACTACCTAACATTGCACTAACACATACATTTGTTTCCTGTTGTTGAGTATTCCATATTGATTTTCCTTTCCTGAGCAGGTAGTAGTTGAGGACATTAGAGGTAATGAAATGTCCTGTACCTTTTCTCAAGAGATAAGGACACTGAAAGACTTTAATAGAACGTCTTTGTGAAATTACAACTGTAACCCCAAAGATATCAAGCTGTTAGTTGTTCTGAAAACATTATTTATTTTTAACAAAACATTACGCTAATTGTGTTGGTTTTCTTAATTACAAAAATTGCAACTGAGATCTAAAATAACCAAACGAAATTTTTAATTTCAGCTCTTTTTTTTTTAAACCATTAACACTATTGTCATGAAGATATTAAGAATTGTTTATCTCTTTCCCAATTTTTTTCTTTTATGATGTTTCAAAATTTTTTCCATGTGGTAGTACAGATGGGAAAACGGACAGACTGTGCTCTGTTCCTTAATTTTTAAAATTTTGATGAAAACTAAACTTTGTCTTTTCAAGGTCAAACATTCTTTTTTACTTTATAAATCTGCTGTAAAACATTCTTGATAAAATTTTATAATTTATGAATGTTGAATTTACACTGCCAGCTTTAATGAGAAACAAATGAAAAAAGATATCTCTGAAGAAATTCACAATGAACACTTATTTATATTAAATTCTGGGATTGGATTTGGGACAGTGGTAAAATGAACTCATATGTGAATTGTATTCCTAAATATATATATATGGATTTCTGGTAACGGAAATCCATGTTTGAGTCATTTAGAGAAAATGCATGGCAAACAGCAGAGCTCTTCTGTGTTTCATTTATACAGAATTATAGAAAGTGAGATAACACCAGTGAAGTTTCTTTTACTAAAGGAGTGTTAAGCTGCCAAACACCAAATATTCACTGGACTCATTTCTCAGTTGCTCTTGAGTACTTCTGAGTACAGCAATGTCAAAAAAGTGGTTGTTCCATAAGCAGTTCTTTATAATAAATGTTTTTACACATCAAAATTTATTCCAATCTGCAACGAAAAGAATTGATGTTACATCAGAATTGCTGGATGATTGTTGCAGTGCATGTCGCTCTGGCTACAGCCCCCACACGAGGCAATTCCTGGTGGATTCCTGGGTACAGGCACTCAGAGCTCTGTACTCTGACATCTCCTGCTCACCGCTAATCCCCGTGCCCCCGTGGGATCTGCCTTTTGCACATTGTTATAAATTCAAGGTTTCCCCCACCCAGTTTTATGTAAATCCTGATGTTTATGCATATCCCGTATGGAATATGCATGACCTCTGGAAAGTTCTGTTAAGTTCAATGTTCCATTGGTTCATTCAAACAGAAACCTCCCCTAAGATTTCCCCTTTGGATGTGCTCCCTGTCATTTCACGGTGTGCAGGGCTCTATTGGTTGTAATCTCTCTATCCTGCCCTGTCTGGCATTCAGACAAAAGACTTTGCAAAGCCCACACTGCCATCTTTGTCTGCCAGTTTTGGTTCCAGTAAAGGTTGCAGAAAAGATCCTTCTCATCTCCTGCCTTTGTTTACACAATCTTTACACAGTCCTGCTCCCTGAAAGGGAACAGCAGCACTGATTTGTTACTTTTGTAATGAATTTCTTACCGCTTATTGCTGTTAACTCCCACTCCGGGACACCTGAAACAGGAAGAAGGCACAGCTGCTGCTGGCTGGGCGACTTGCAGACTGCGTCTGATGGTTGGATTTGTTTCTTGAAATTCTGAAGGAAATAACCCCCACAATTTTACGTGGAAAAATCTAAACATTGACATTTTTGAGGTTTTATCTTTTTTTTTTTTTTAATTCACCTTTCACAAAAGCATTTTGGGGCTACCCAATTTATGTTATGAGACAGGGTGGAGATCTGGGGGTTTTTAACAGCAAAAAAATTTCTCAACTGATCTGACTGCATGAAAATAAGCAGACAGCAATAAAAAGCTATAGATACTTTAGGAAACTTCCCTAATGCATTGTGAGGGCCCAGTAACCTTCTTAAATTATGAACAGATAATTCAAGTAGTTTTCCATAAGTTTACAAGGAGGTAATCAGAAATAAGAACTGTCATTCCCAACTGCAGGACCATAAAGCTCTTTCTATTTAGTGCTATATTCACTGCTAGTTTGCTTAACTATTGTTATGTGAAAGTGGTATCTGATTTTGCCTAGTTTGCAGTAAGGTTCTTGCTGCAAGACATGGGGCTGCCTGCCATCCTTTAAGGAAAATTCTAGACCATAGTAACAAGATTTTGTCTTAGCTGGTCACACAGAATATCTTTCCCAGTGAAATGTAAATTCAAATTAGCTGCAACTTGGGAGAGAGCAGCAGGACTTCCCAAGAAGAACACCTTATGTCAGGGAAGGTGTGGAGTCTCCCTCTCTGGAGACAGTCAAAACCAACCTGGACCCATTCCTGTGTGACCTGCTCTAGGTGACCCAGCCTTGGCAGGGAAGCTGGGCTAGAACAACTCCAGAGGTCTCTTCCAACACTAACAATTCTGTGATTCTGTGACAAAATGAATGCAAAAGAAAGTAGCTTTCAGTGTAATTGGATGGATTTTATTTCTGACAGATTTTTCCCCTGTCAAGTAACCTGTAGAAAGAATATTCTAAAATAGACCCTTTAAATGTGATTTAATATGCTTCTTCTCAGTTAGAAGGAAGAGACAAACTTCATAGTAATTAATCTGGTTTAGCATTTTATGCATTTGGGCCAGACAAAATTGGTTGAACCCATATAAAGATAGCTACCTAACTTGTCTGTGGCTCTTCTGCCAAGAATGGCAAAAGAAATCATAGTGGGAAATGTAACAGGATAAAGATTCTCAGGAGTCAAGAGGATGTCCAAGCCACAAATACATTCCAGTAGATCACTAATGAGTGAACATGTCTCATGTCTTACTGCCTGCTAAAATCACTCATTTGATTTAAACAACATTTGGTTCCAACGTGAGTTTCATTCCCAGAAGGCGGGTCAAACTCTAGCTGAAAATTATATTCAGTGTTGTCTTTGCTGTTTTGATTAATTTCGAGGCAGGATGACTGTGGTTTGGGTTGCTTTGAGCACTGGCATGAAGAGTTTCCACAATTTGGCTCGCAGTTTACTATGATCAAGTTTTGTGGCAGCTAGATTCTTTGTTAAAACCTGGTTGAAACTAAAAATTTGATTTCCACAGGAAATACTGACATCTGGGGATGAGGGTGTGGGGAATGGCAAGCTCCAGCTAAAATTGAAGACTGATCATTTTCTGAACTCTGTGTGCAGGGAGGTTCCAGGGGGGTAAAAATGGCTTTGGGAAGAATGAACTGTTGGAGACTGATTCTGAGCAACAACCTAGGTGGTCCCTGGAAACTGGGGACCATGAGATCATCTAATTTCAGAAAATCAAAGATAGTCTGAAACCTTCACTGTGTTGAAAAGGAAGCCCCAAATCTCTGGACACCAGCAGGGCTTGGTAGGAGGACTGAGAAAGTAAAAATTGAAAGCCTCATATCCTTTAAGACTTAAATTTAGTAGCGTGAGGGCTGCCCAAAGTTTCCTTACTCATATCACAGGATGGTCTTGAACTTCAGATCCTGGACTTTGAGATTGCTAAATATTATACTCGACAAAAACAGGAATGCAACCCACTTTAGTCACCATGGAAGTTCAGAGCAGGGAGATATGTTGTTGCAAACAAAGTATTTGTGAAGACCTTATTTTCAACTCTTAAATATCAGCCAAAACGGAGTCACTCGATTGTTGATGTAAATTGGAGGCTTTCAAGCATATTAAGAACTCTATTCAGTTGGTTTTGTATTACTCTGCATGAGGTATCATTTGAAACTTGTATTATAGGAATCAGTCCAGGGAACACACAACATAAATGTACAGTCCTACCCACAGCTGTAGAAAGAATGAAATCTTCAAAAATTATGTTTGTCTAGAAATCAAGTTCCTTCAGTCCCACAGAAGAAAAACACCACTCCCTTCACCTCTCAAGAAGTGTTTCCCTCCTCTGTTTTTCAGACTTTAATTAAAAAATGCCATTAAATTATATTTTGTTTGCTGATCTCATTTCCAGAGAAGGGAACGAGGAAAACTCTGCAGTAAAAAAAGGAGAGTAGAGTAAAGGAAAATCTCTTACCTTTGACTCCTTTAAGTGAAACAATTGAGTCAACTAGTCTAAAACTGAATTTGTTTACTTGCCAGACTGTGAACAGCAGTTGAAATACATAAAAGTCAGACAGAATAAGTTCTAATCCCAAGGTAGCACAGAGTTACTTAGATTTTAAGATAGGTCAGTACGGGAGTAGATCCACTGAAGAGGAAAAAAGTCAGTTCTTGACAAATAGCAATTCCTCTAGCTCTATGCCTACAACAGTAAATTGCCTCCGCTTTCATTCACTTTTCTTTGGTACTTATTCCTTTTTCAGATGTGAGATAGTTCCTTGTTCAGAAAATTATGGATTGGCTTAGTTTTCAAAGCTGCTGCTTTTCACATTTGGTGGTGATGCAGTGAGCACTGATGAACTTCCTCACCATGGATTGACTTGCAATATTTTACCAGCAATTGACTTTATTTGGGGATATTGTCTATGCCAGTCCTGTCAGTAAAGCCGTTCTTAGCCTTTGTACCAAGGTAGCCACGTGCTGTGAATGTGCTCCTCTATCTCCAGCTGTGTCCTCTCTTGCAGAGAAGAAACAAGGCAATCACTCAGCTATTCTGATCATATAAGTCAAAAAACTGTCTTCTTGTTGAGAACAATGGGCCTCATTCTTCTCTTCATTATCCTGTCCTTTGCTGGGCTGATGCCACTGAGAGGCTGTTACACCACCACAAAACTGGTCCTATACATAGAAACAGTCCTGGAAAATCCTGGAAATAATAAAATACTAAGATGATTCTTCCCTGTATAAAAGAAGATTTAATTCTTCTTAGTATTGTGTTTTTATCATATTTCATCTTGTTGTCTGAACTGCAGAAACATGGAAAAATAGTTGCACGTCTTGACCTTTTCCCCTAAGATACATTCAGCAAAGTGGATTAATACATTTTGAACCCAGATTCATTCTTGGAACACCCATTCCCTTATACTTCCATAATGCTGCTGTGCCCAATCCACCTCTAAATACAATAATGATATGTCCTTGATTAATTCCTCATCAGCTGGAAAATTTGTTAATTTTACCCATACCACATAGTTTAGAGTAAGGATCTAACTTCAGTACTTTCAAGAAGGCAATTAGAAACTGCAACGGTATTTAGCTACAGTGCTTCTGAAATTTTAGTGATGGCGTTTGTGAGGAAAAAAATCTCTAAACAATTGGAAAAAAAAAGCATATCTACAGACAAGTATGCATGCAAACACATGCGCTTGTATGCATTTTCAGATATATATGTGCAGGATTTATATTGTGTTCCAGCTGAATAAGAAGAGTCTCCAGTATCTGGCTTAAAAATCCTTGTAACACATGGATCTTATTAAAATGTACCTTGGTCTAACTGTGGCTGAGAAAACAAAAGTGGTTCCACATGGCTGATAAAAAGCCTGATCAAGAATAGGAAAGAAAAATGTTTCTACTTGCCTTGCTGCCTCCGGAAATCTGCAGATCGAAGACTGAATTATTTTGCCTCTACTGCAGTGTATGTAGTCACAGAAGTCTGACCATGTCTCCATTCTAATGAGAGGGAAAATATCAGATGTATTCAGCCAAACAAAGCGGAGTGATTCCACACTGAAACCTAATGACAGCAATAGCTATACATGCAAAAGGGAAAGCTTTCTTCCTCTCACATCTTGCGATCTATATCCTTCCCATAACACTGTAAGAGTAAAGAATTTGGACAATAGATTGAGAACTTTTTTTTAGAGCAGTGACCTTTAAATACTAGAACACCTACCTATGTTATACTAAATACAATAAATAACTATATGTTTTATGTGATCATTCTTGCACTTGCATAGTACTTCTAATAAGGCATAGAACTTGTAAAATAATTTCTGTGTCCTGCTGGAACATGAAAGGACATCTGTTTGTAAGCACAAAGTACACTGTACAACAATCTAAATCTGCACTCTTATCTCCCCACTGGATGCAGTTATGGTTGCACACACAATATATCTCCTCTGAGATATCAGTACTTCCTGACAAAGTACTACAGCACTGCAGCTTACTGTGCCATGTAGGAGAGAAAATAGCTGATGCCTAATCTACTTATACAGAAATACAAATAGCTTCTCACATATACCACTGCTAATATGTGATCAAATATTTCTAAACTTAGATTGTTATAAATAGGGAGTCATAAGGGAACCTAATAGAGTTATGTAGTACAAGCAAGCTTGTAAGAGACAGAGCAGGCAGCCTTGTGAAATGGACTTGCGAAAGGTAGAAGATATTAATAGATTTACTCATCTCAAATAGCACTTCACTTCATATAAAAGTAAAATACCATGACATCAGTGGAGATATTTCTGAAATTAGACACTCCTCAGAAAGATAAAGTTGCAGGTATAAGTTGACTAAAAAATAATAGAATCATGAATAACAATCACAGCAGTTTTTCAAATCAAGAAACTGGGTCTGGTTTTCTTCTTTTAACTACTGAATAAGGAATAAAGTAAACAAATAGCCAAATTGGATAGCTTCTGCAATAGACATATAAAATGTTAGCGGTCTTTACCCATCTCCAACTTTTCTCACACTTCTTGTTCCTTAGCTTCTTTTCCCCCTGCCTTCATCACCGCTAAGTGCTTTTCATTTCTGCCTTCCTATCTACCTGGCATTGCTTCCTTCCTCTTTCTCAGGACATTCTCTTTCCTAAAATTCAGTATGCTTATCCTTGATTTAGCATTTACATCATGATTTAAAAGAGTGATAGGGAGAAACAGTGAGGTGAAAAACAGTATGGAGATAGACTAATGGGGTTTTGACTGGTTGGTAGGTTTTGCTGTTGCTTTACCTTCTTCACTGTTCTTTCCCAGAAGCCACAGTCAGGATGGGCTTTAGGGCCACAGTCAGGAAAAAGCCAAGAGGAGGCTATGAATGGATCCTTGTAAAGGGTGTCAGGTACTCACCAAAGGAGAAAGCAGAGGGACTGAAGAGAGGAATTCTAAAAAAGGTATAGTTCTGCCCTGGAAGTGCTGAAATCCTGTTCAACTAAAATTCCTTACTTTACTGGCAAGCAAAGTATTAGCTTCCTCAGTGCAATTTAATCAGATAAAAAGCATCAAAACAAGTTCTGGATCCTGCACCTGGAACGAGGCAAGTCAGGATGTATGGATAGACTGAGGAATGAGAGGCTAGAAAGCAGCACCATGGCAAGGGACTTGGGGGTCCTGGTTGTTGCAAGTTGAATCTGAGCCAGCAGTGCTCTGGCAGCCAGGAGGGCCAAGCGTGTCCTGGGGTGCATCAGGGACAGCATCGCCAGCCAGGCAAGGGAGGGGATTGTCCTGCTGTGCTCTGCACTGGGGCGGCCTCGCCTCGAGTGCTGGGGGCAGTTCTGAACACCACAATTAGAGAAAGATGTTAAACTATTAGATATTGTCCAAAGGAGGGTAACAAGGATGATGAAGGGTCTGGAGGGGAGGACATACGACAAGCAGCTGAGGTCACTTGGACTGTTCAGCCTCAGCGACACTGAGGGGAGACCTCATATCAGCTTACAGCTTCCTCATGAGGGGAAGTGGAGCAGAAGGCACTGACCTCTGCTCTCCAGTGACCAGTGATAGAACTCAAGGGATGTCACAGAGCTCTGTCGGAGGAAAAGGTTCTTCACCCAGATGCTGTGCAGTGGAACAGGCTCCCCAGGGAAGTGGTCACAGCACCAAGCCTGACAGAGTTCAAGAAGCATTTGAACAATGCTCTCAGGCACATGGTGTCATTACTGAGGCTGTCTTGTGCAGAGACAGGAGTTGGACTTCGATGATCCCTATGGGTCCCTTCCAACTCAGGATATTCTATAAACAAAGGGAAAAATCTGACCCTATAATCCTATAGGAAGAGTGAACATTATCTTCAAGATGTTGTGTAGGACTAATTAAATGAAAGAGAGAAAATCTCTTATCAATGTCTTGTTCACAATAAGATCTGGTGATACCTGTGGCGTCACAATATTTATTTTACATCAACTATCGAATACTTCATTTCCAATAAGTGACTTCCATATTAATAATTATATGTGAATATGTGTTATTTAGTTACAATAACCTTGCAGTTGTGTCTCTTAATTAAATTTCAAACTTAAAATCTTGAAGCTTTAATGAATGTCATTTATCAAGTTTGATAAAGACAGAAAGCTTTAAAAAAACCACAGAAACTCCACAATAATTCTGTCTGAGAGTGCAAGCTAGGTAATGAAGCAGGCCCCTTGAAGGAGAAATAACTAAGTTTGAAGAATAGTGTAAATTCAAAATTGGTTTCTGGCATGATCAGAAACAGTTATCAGAACTTCCTGCCCACTAGCAAATATTAGTCTGATCTTCTGCCACAACAGGAGGAATTTTTTCTGCTGGTTGTGCTGAAGAAAATGGGCAGAACACCATGTTTTTATTCTATATTCAGGCTTCAAGGCAGGAGGAATTCAAAGGATGCTGGGTTTCCTCCAAAAGAACTCCATCTTCTATCATCATTGTCATCAATGTTAACATATATTATTTTGAGGGAAAAAATGGAGAGAATGTGAGCACAACCTAGCCTTCTCTTTTTGAACCAAATTGGCATCAATGAAATCCAGGCTCAGTGAAAAAAAGGTTAATCAGATTCATTATCACCAGGTCCTTGAAGTTCATTGATCCACAGGGTCATTGCACACAACCACAAAAGTTAGACAGTTCAGTCTTTATTTCAGCAGTCAGAGAAAATGTGAATTATTGAAGTCTAAAATGTTCTATGATTTTTTTTTTTTTTTGACAAATCCTTTCTGATTACTGCAAAGCCAGATTTGCAACACAGCCATGCTGTAACCTGTTGGAACCATTGGTGTCCTCAAGGACAATATGAGTTTTTGAAGACAAAGATAGGACTAAAACTGACAAGGTCTTCTTAGAACACAAAAACATGCTCTAAGTAGACAATGTACAAAGTATCCTGTAAAATACACGACAAATGGTCTGCAGCCTGTTTTCACCACAGAAATGAAAGGAATGCCAACATCAGTAATGAAAAACACTTACTGAACTGTTAGTTGCCTGGAAACAGATCATACTTTCTTGATGAATCTGCAGAGAATATTGGGAGAAAGTAAAAGTAACCTCCCTATATGCTTATGTATTCCATTTACATGGCAAGGTTTTGGTCAGCCAGGGGCAGGGCTACAGGAGGGGCTTTCTTGAAAAGAGTCCAACAGTTGGCCCCATGTGAGACGGAGCCAGTTTTGGATGACTCCAAAGCAGATCCATCACTGGGCAAAGTTGAACCCTTCAGCAATGCTGGTAGTACCTCTCTGATAACATACAGTAAAAATGCTGTGAGGGACAGAATGAGAAAAAATGTGAGAGAAACAACCCTGCAAACAACAAGGTCAGTGCAGAAGGAGGGCGAGGAGGTGGTCCAGGGGCTGGAGCAGAGATTCCTGTGCAGCCTGTGTCAAAGCTCTCTGCAGGGCAAGCTGTCCCGTGGAGGTCCACAGTGGAGCAGATTTGGACCCTGCAGTCTGTCAAGGACTACATGCCACAGTACTGGATATTTCCTGAAGGAAGCTGTCGCTCAAGGAGATTCCATGGTGGAGCACTGTCCAGGCAGGAGCTGCAGACTGTTGACAGGACCAGGTTTTCTGCAGCACCTATGACTCCATGGGTGACCCATGCTGGAGCGGTTTGTTCCTGAAGGGCTGCACTCCATGGAAAGGGACCAACACTAGAAGAATTCTTGAAGAATTGCAGCTGTTGGGAAGGACCCACATTGGAGCAGTTCATGAAGGACTGTCTCCTGTGGGAGGGTCCCCATGCTGGAGTAGGAGAACAGCATGAGAAGGAAGGACTGACAAAGACAAATTGTTATAAACTCCACAGTCTGCCATCCACACTGTCCTGTGGCACTTGGGGAAGGGGAGGAAGAGGGAGAAGAGTCAGGAAAAAAGGAATGTTGTTGAGCCTGGAAAGAAAGGGAGTGTGGGGAAAGGTGGCTTTAGTTTTGATTTTATTAATCATCAGTCTAGTCTGGACCTAATTGGAAATTAGTTAAATTAATCTTCCCTGAGTCAAATCTGTTTTCCTGTAACAGTAATTGGTGAATGATTGCCCTGCCCTTATCTCAACCTATGAGCTTTATTAGTCTTATTTTCTCCCACTGTCCTGCTGAGGAGGAGGAGTGGGGAAAATGCACCACAGTGTATTTTTAGAGATATAAAGAGCAATTAGAATGACAGAACAAAATGAAATAGTTGGCTATATTTACAACAGAAGTATTTTTCTCTCTCCATCTGATTTCAAAGTTTGTTTATAAAGATAATACAAAATACTATCAAACATTGCAATCATAGTTATTGATAAGAATCACAAATCAAATTTTTAAATGACATAAGTACATTTAAGTACAACATTTTTATTCAAAGAATTCAGTCCACATCTGAATAACAACCTAACAGAATATCCTGTAAATCACAGGATTCTCTTGTGACTATTATAGTTGTGTAATAAATTATAGATCAAATTATACAGGACAGCAACTATAAAACATGTCAACCAATACTGACAGTTCTTACAGAATCCCTGTTACTTAAAGAGGAAGAACAACAGCAATGCCTCTGGTTTGTACATTACAGCTTTTCTGCTAGGTTAACAAACTTAGCAGTCAAAAGTGACACTTCATATTTTAGAGCTGCCATATTTGATCACCTTTAACAAATGTTATGTCTTTTATAAAAAGTGGTTACATAAATCAACTTGATCCTTTGAGTATTTATTGAATGCTCTAAGCTTCATTGAAACCCAGAGATGTAGGACTAGATGGACCTCAGCAGTTCACTTAGGCCACTGACAAGATCATCTGATTTTACATGACCCCTCAGACATACTTTTTTATAATTACTCAGAGAGATGTCCCAGCCACCCAGGTACTCTCTTTCACTTATTCAGTGTGCAGAGGAAGAGGAGGAAAAGAAACAAAGAGCCCAGGGGTGAAAGCAAAAAGGTCAGCAGAGGTTTACCTGTCACTGAGAAATACAAGAATTGTGCACAGGGAAGAGGGAGCAGGAGATGTGAGGCACCTACCTTTAGAAACAGGAATTAGGTTACAAAAACAAGGCCTTAGTGTTAATGATTTAGGATCTTGTATCAGCTCTGCTTATATGTCAGTGATGCCTCCTTGCAGTCACAACAATGCCAAAACTGGGGTGGAAATGAAAGGATAGCGGACAGAACAATTTCTGCAGATAGTAGAATTTAAAGGTAAGGTATTATTTTTAGAGTCTTGACTTAGATGAGTTTGAAAGGGAAATATAAACTAAAGATATTGTATTTGGAGTTTAGTTCAATTTTTTCTGATGTTCATGGACAATTTCTATGACTTCAAATAAAAATATTTCAGAGGCTTCAGGACAATGTCTGCTTGAGATTGACCTGGGTTTTTACAAAAATATTTGAAAGCTTCAGTGAATGCTAAAAATTCAGAAGTGGTAATCTGGAAGGCAAAATGCAGCTGCTCTTTGCCCCTCCTGTAAATCTGCGTGTGCATCCTGCTCCTTTTTATACGACTTTCAGACACCTTCTGATCTTTCTATAGGATCTATATATTTAGGGAGAATACAACTCTATGGTGAATTTCATTATGCAAATGTGAAGGGGAGGAAATTGCTCCTTGTAATTTTCTAATGATATATTTAAGTTCTAGAAATTTTCATTCATAATTTAAGAGTACAAATATGTCAGACCACCTGATGTTAAATCAACTTTGCACATCTAATAGCAGTTCTGAGCTTCCACAGAACCTGCTATAAGATTAGAACCTATATATAGACCCCAGTTTGCCTGGCAGGATATAGACCTAAAAGCCATTTGATCAGGTGCTGTATTACTCCAGCACAAATGGAAGGGGATTAGATTGCTGCACAGCCTCCCGCATGGAGCGGGATAAAAGATCATGCACTTGATGCTTTTGGGCAAGGCTGAGAAGGCACACTGCTCCTGGCATTCCCTTGAGTCAGGGATGGAAAAGCATTGGCAGACATTTGAGAAGAGCTCCAAACCTGAGCTGACGATGCTAAAATGTCAGCTGGCATAATGCTGACAATGAAGAAACTGCATAATTTCTCTTCTTTCCCATTTCTCCACAATTTTTTTCACACACTTATGCAAGGATGTGAATTTTCAGGAATAGCTTAACATTGCAAAGTGGGGAGAACATAAAGGCTCTTAACATGCAAAAGTATATTAAACTCCAGTCTGGAGTGCATGAGTCTGGCAGGGTACTACTGAATTCAAAGGTCAATTTGTGCTTACTGGAGGTCAGTAAACTGTTAGGAGCATAGTTGTCCCTGGGCAACAAATGGGCTTTGCAAACAAAAGTGATAGAGAAAAAAATAGAGAAACTTTGAAAACACTGAGGAGATTTTAGTATTTCAATGGTCCTGAAATCTAACAGCTATTTCCCACTGGGATTTCAGTTTGTCCCCAGGATGCCTTGGCATAGATCACGCAACTCAAGGATTAGCGCATATATTTCCTCCTCCTGGTGTGGGAGCCATTTGTACAGCTGCTGCTTGGGAAATGTTCAATAATCCTTCATTCTGAAAAGTCATAACCACTCATGGAAGCCAAGAAATCCTTCTAGGACATGCGCTGCCTCTTTGCTTTGACTTCCATACATTTGGTATGCACATGTAAGGCACAGAAAAAGCTTGGTAGCGAGTTTGTCGCATTCTAAGAGTGAGAAATCATGGAAGTAACAGGTTGCAGTTTAATGCCTTTTAACTCTCAAGGCAGAGCACTAACAGGACAGATGCATTCAAAAGAATGAAAGCAGATGAATCTGGAACTGAAGTAGGGCCTAACATATGGGAGCAGATAAACCTGTCTATAGAAAATAAGGACACATGGAATTTTGCCAGTAGTCAGCTGAAACTGGCTCTGCTCACAGCCTTGAAATGTATATTCTGTCTCCTCTCCAAGCCTTTCTTTCTGTTTGATCGTTCCTGCTTCCAGTCCAGAAGACTCAAGATTCCAAGAAACCATTCTATTGGGGTTGTTTTGCCCACCTAGTAACAGGATGATCTGCAAACCTTATGAGAACTGTACTTTAACCTGGCAGGCAATCATAGCCCAAATAGAGCTCAGTTTAAAACCCTGAAGTCAGTAGAAAAGCTCCCTGTGCCTGAAGCCCAGGCCTGAACTGCATTTAGAATTCCCGTGCCTGAATGTGGCTCCAGTGGTATACTTGGTCAAGGAAACATATTGTGACTTCAGCCAGGCTCTAGCTGAAGCATGCTGTAGGGATCATGGATAAATGAAAAGCCAAATTTCTGAGTGAGTGTTTTTCCAAGCCAAACAAAGCCGCTGAACTTTCTGGGGTTTTCTTGGCACTTCTAGTGCTTTTGGGAATTTGAATGGTGCCTGTCCGAGGATAATTGACTCCCTCTGTATGCTATTGTGAGTCTCAAAAAAAGCAACATTTTTCTCAATCTTTCCAGGCATAGTCATGTTCTTAATAGCAACTGGACAGAATAGGAAATGGAATGGGGTGTTCTACAAGATCTAGATTAATGTCCATGAAAAGAAACTCACACCCCTGGATCACCTCAACATGTGATGACCCAGTTACTTGAATAATTCATCATAGGATATTATTCTCCTTATTTACACATGGTACTCCCATTTCCATTTGTTTGAGTGGTGTAGCCACAGCAGGAAAGAGGAGGTTTAAATCTCTTGTTTCTCTACGCATGTTTTAAGAAAGAAATTAACTGTACTGTACAAGGCAAAAGAACTCTAAGCTACAGAAGCTGACTACACTGAAAATAAAAGCAGAAGTGGCATCACAGCCGGGAGTTGTTATGAACATAAGTCACTCTTTATTTTTAAACTTCATGCTTTATAAGGCACGACATGATTCAACTTGTTGATGAAGTGGAAATTTTCACTTGGTTTAATTTTGCCAGTTCAGTAAGTTTGCCACCATTGATGCACTTTTGAAAGGAAAAGCCAGACAGTCTCAAGGTAGTTCTCCAACTACTGTTCTGACGCAGGCTGCAGGTGCCCGGATTCCACGCTGTGTCGGAGGTGTCCTGGAACAGACCTTTGTCACAGCCTTAGTGGATGGGGATCTGTTACAAAATAACAGAACCAGGGCTGGTTCTCTCGCAGGGAGCAGGCTGCAAACTGATGTGAAAATAGCGTAGATAAAGGCAGGAAACAGAGGCCTTCTGCAACTTAACTTTAATGAATAGGCAGACAAAGACAGATTCGGGCAGATTCCAGCCCCTTTTTGTCTGGGTGCCAGAAGGGGCGGGATAGAAGGACTACAGCCAATAGAGTTCTGTAAATTGTGAAGTGACAGGGCAGAACATCCAACGGGACAAACTCAGGAGAGGGTTCTATTTGAACGAACAAATGAAGTATCGAACTTAACAGAACTTTCCAGAGATCATACATATTCCATATGGGACATGCATAAACATAAGGATATACATAAAACTGGGTGGGAGAACCTTGAACCTTTAACAGAACAACATGCAAAAAGCAGTTCCCGGAGAGGCACAGGAACTCGCAGTGACCAGGATGCTAGACTCCAGATCCCTACATGCTCATCCACCAGGAATTTGTTGATGTGGAGGCTGCAGCCACAGCTACATGCACAGCAACACTGTTCCAATAAGTATACTTGATTGTTTTGAGTTTTAACATGGTGCTGATACTCAAGCAAATCAACTCTTTTTTTTTTTTTTTTT
>WEIT01010210.1:71041-135826 GCA_013389985.1 Dryoscopus gambensis | reverse complement strand
GTATCAAGAAGTTACAAAAAATGTTACTAATTTTAAGAAACTAAAACTAATATTTGTTTCTGAATGAGCCTATCCATATGTAGTCTGACCATCTTCTCTCTAAGCACATCACATGTTTGGATCCTTTGGCATCCTACAGGATGCCACCTTACCAGTAACTCATGCTAATTAAATTCAGCTAATAAAATTCTGAAAATAATTCTTATTAACAGTTTTACTCTTGCTTTTGAGACACAAATGTTCCAAATATTTTTTATTTTACAGAATTCCAAACAGAACTTCACCATGAGGGCACACATTTATTATTAGACTATGAGAATGCCCAAAGCGTGCTTGGCTTCTCTGGTTTTCCTTTTCATGCAAAAGAAAATGAAGTGAAAACAAGAAAATTAAAACTCCAGTAACTGCACAAGATAAGGAATTTCTTTTGTCCCTAAGGGCATCCAGACCAAACACCATTATTATTACTATTATGGCATTGCAGCAAATTGAGTGCTGTTTAATTGCCTCTTTTCTAACTGATCTTTTTTCCAGCTGGGAGCATGAGGGAGGTGAGAAGAGAATGACTTAAAATTTATAACATCCCCATGACAAAGAATCCCCAAAAGGCAACAGCTGCTTAGAGAAGTGAAAACGTTGGACCTTCAGAGGCCATTCAAGCCGAGTATGTATTTCCTTGATGAGCCTGTCACCTAGACTAGCAGTGAGTGTAAAGATATCACATGCAGTTGTTGAGAAATGCCAAGAACACATTTACAGTGCAGGCGTGTATATGCACAAAATCTTACTTATGGCTGATATTGCAACCCTCAGTTCTATGGACATCCCAAAAGTTTTCTGTATTACACTCTACGATAAACATGAAAGTTATTGTCTAAAACAAGAAAAAAAAAAAAACACAACCCACTACCAAGAAGGAAATACACATTTATGAATGAGGTATCACACAAACTGTATTTACATTTCTATGTAAAAGATAAGACACAGAATACTGGAGCTAAGGCTCCCCTTAACTGCACTGATAGTAGGTGAGAAGCAGGAAATCAGCTTTAGGATATAGACAGGTAAATGAGTGAATGAAAGACGGAAGTGACCCAAAGCAGCTACAAGGAAATAGAAACTTCAGCAGAAGCTGGTTAAAGGCAATAGTGACAGGAAGAGCCAAGGCTGGGCTGCCTTTTCCCCGGGTCAGCATCAGACTGAGCCCCGAGGAATTCACTCTGCCAGGCAGGGCCATTAGAGGAACACTGAGGCCCAGCTTTTGTACTGCTAGTACAACAGATAAATTCTACCCAAGAACTACTGAAGCATGGAATTGCCCTTTAGGTTTCAGCTGCTCTTTCTTAACCAGTGTTAAGTCTTGTGAAAATAAAGTGCCTTTTTTTCCCTTCATCTATTCTAGCAGCTTTTCTGGCTCAACTTATTTAGTGTAACATCTCACCTTAGGTATGTCTCTAATAAATAAAGCAGGGAGTATAGCCACCACAGAGTTTCTGTCCCATAATGTGGCTTATAGGCAAATAAGACAGTGATGCCAGATTTGGGGTGTCAGCTCAGAGAAGCATGATACTTAAGGAAACAAGCAGAAGAATGCATCAGGGCTATGGGAAAACACCAAAAAATACTTATCTGCTAAAATATGTGTCTCAGATTTAGGTTTAGTATCACTTAGTGTCATCTCTAAAATATGGACCAGTTTTTTTCTTTAAAAGAGAACCTCTCAGTGCCCACCAAAGATACCAGCATACTCATAACCTGAGCTATCATCCTCTTATACCAGTCTCACCTTTGCTGATGCACTGGCAAAGAGGGACATAACTTGTTTGCCCTCTATGCTATGTCTCAGTCTAACAAAGCACTGAGGCACAGATTATTGTGCTGCAAAGCCATGTAACTGAGCACTTTGCCCAGGAAAGGCACCCTGCCTTGCACTGCCAGTACAGGTGCCAGGAGCAGGATACTGGGAGATCATATTGATCGTCATGGCTCTGATTGCCACATATTTGTGTCACCTGGACTGCCACATAGCCTGTATCACCTGGACTCCAGCCTGCACAGAGACAGAACAGAGGCATGAAAAAAGAAAGATGGTTAAGAAAACCATCTAAGAGAAAGAAAGAAGGTTTTCTGCTGAGAGATGAGGGTTGGAGGACAGAGGGGTGATCACATTAGTGTGTCAGATGACAAAGTTTCTGTTAAGGCTGATAAAGTCAAAAAAACCTCCATTAGATTGGAAGGGACTCCTGGAGGTCATCCAGTCCAACCTCCTGCTCAAAGCAGAACTTCATTCAAAGTTAGACCAGGTTACTTAACACACTGACAACAGAGATGGAGAGACTACCCAGGCTTTCTACTACAAAATAATAGAAATAGCAGGTAACAGTAACACATATTCAGCTAAAATCCATAATTGAATCTTAAATTCGTATATATTCTTTACTATTTCAAAACTGGCTTGCAAAGTAAGAGAATTTCTCACTGTGACACATATATCATCTATAGTTTCATCCTTTTTTTCTGCAACCTTTCTGCAGGTGATGAATGAAGCAAGAGGAAGACTGGGACCCGGACACCTGAGCTCAGACAGGGTTTACCACTGTTCACTGGTAGTCTGCTGCAACTGGAAGCAAGCCCTAGCCAGAACAAAATCCCTCAGTTTGGAAAGCATCACAGTGTAATTTTTCCCACTTCCTCCCTAGCCCAGTATTTTAAAACTTTTTCCTACCTATAATACAGTGATTTGCTAGCTTATTCTTCACACACACCACAGTGAGACATGCAGTGTAACAGGGGAATGCAGAGGTCTGGCAATGTAAAAGAGGAAGCAGTTTAATTTACAGAAACTGTATCCCCTTCCTTGATTTTTCCCTCACTAAAAATGCTTAATCTTTTTTATGTGACAATTTGCTTCTGCTTTCTTGAACACCAGAACAAAGTACTGGTAATCAAAACTTAAATAATATAGTTAATTACTCAAAATAAGTGATGAACATTCAGTGGAATTGCTAGTGAAAATCATAAAGGACTGGGTTGAAATTTTATGCTTCCAGCAAAGGTGTGGCGTGAACCACACTATACTGGGAGTGACTCTGTGACTCAGATGTACGGATCTTTCCTCAATTCCTCTTTGCTTCTGGCACATATTATTTCACTCCTGAGCTACTTCAGTTGTAAAATATGACCCACCCTGCAATGGCTCATCTACTGTTTATATAACCCTACGTTGTGCCTGTGTTTTCCAGATATGTTGCAAAGGGAGAGGAAAAGGACTGGAGGAAAACCAAGGACTTAATTTGCTTTCCTCTGCCTAGAACAATAGCCAGGTAGTTACCTAGATAACAGCTGGGCATATGTTTTTCAGACAAGGATAAAAATGACACCCAAATTAAGTAAGGAGTGTGGAGAATAAATCACATTTAACAAGGCAGACAGAAAAAAAGCCCAACAACTCTGAGTTTCAGAGTACAGACAAATAAATATAGGAGCACCGTGTTCTGGAAAAGTGACAAAATATAAAGCTGTTTGAAAAAATATTATATTATTGAGCTTAGAAAGTCCAAAAATATTGGGAATTTTCAGTGCTTTACAGAAAAAACATAAGGTTTATTAACTTACAAAATTAAAATACCACTTAATAGGGATCTCAGAAAAATGCAAGGCTTTCAACCATAAAGGTCTATCTTAATTTTTTTTTACCTGATTTTCAAATTCATGATTCTATCTGTAAAAGCAGGAATATGAAGGTCTCTAAAGGCCGTTTTCCGTGTCATATTCAGTTGAACCTTTTCCTCACCCCATATCCACTTCTCCCACTGCAAATTAATTTGACAGATTCCTGGCAGGGCTTCAGCAACTTTGCGTTTCTCTGGAATTAGCAAAAATGCTAATTTGGGCAGTTTGCTGCTAGTGCAAGTTTCTTAGCCAGGCTGAAGCTCGAAGGCTATTTGAGATAATATCAAATCAAAGAACAAAGGGGCACCTGTCATGAGCCCGAAGCGAAGGAAACAGACAGTGCTCGAGGAATGAAAACGAGATATCTTTACACCAAATGTCGAAGGCTGTAAGTAGAGTGCTGTAGAACAACTGGGGTTGCTCTAAATCAGGGTGGAGGGGAGGAGAGAAGAGGGAGGGAAATGCGCGGCGTCTCTTTCAAACAAGGGCTGCCGGTGAAAGGGCGGGGACGGCTCTAGATAAGCTTCCTGATCCACTTCCACTGAGACACTCGAAACAATGGGGTGGCAGAGCCATTTGCAGGCAATGGGACACGTACCTCAGACTACACCCCTTCCTCTTGGATGAGGCTACGGCTGCGCTCATCCGGATAGCCCCAAGCCTGAGACCGCCGGCTTGTCGGGGGTTGTGTCCGGAGCTGACGGCAGCGTGGGCACAATGCAGCACCCCAACCCTCAAATCACAGCGGTGAGAGAACAATCCAGCAAAAATCCTACCAGCAATGTGTCACAAAGAGCAGTCCCCACCCTCTGCTGAGTCTCACAGGTCTGCACTACCAGTTTGTGGTCCTGTCTGTAGTCTTTTCAGATCAGCCCAAACTGGAGGCTGCTCTAGTCTCTAGACAGGTTTTGTTTGCTGGTTTTTAATATTCATGTCACAGAATTTGGACCCCAGGCAAGACTACAGGGGGAAGTTGCTAGTGCTGTATCCTCTGTAGGAGCATCTAGGACATAACACAGGCACAGCTTAATTATACAGTCACCTCAGCACAGCACCAGAGTGGGGTCGGCAGCCACCACAGGATATTTCCACCTAGCTTGGATATTCGTGGCACCAACAGAGATTACTATCTGGGAGGGGGTGGGGGGGAGATCTCTTGTAGCTAACAGGTGTTTATCCTACTTCAAGCTCTTTTTTCCAGGCAAAACTGTTTTGGTTGGGCAGTTTTAACTCTTTCAGGTAGGTAGTAGGGATGTTTTCAGCTATGGTTGCTTATTCACATACTCCAAAACTTACATGTGAAACTGCATAAAATCTCAAAATAGAAAGAGCAAGAACAGCAAGAACTGCATTAAGAAAAATCTCCTACCAGACAAGACTGATCTGTATCTGATATTTCTAAAGGCGTTTTATACTTGCAGAGAAAGTTATTGCACTTTCTTTCATCTCTTGAAAGTAGAATATTTTGAAATGGAAATGGCAAGGAGAAAAAAAAGATCCAAATATGACTCCCTTTTCTTCCATTATTTCTTCTGTAATGTCCTGCATTTTCTTCAAAGTGCCATTAATATATGTAGGCTGAATTAAAATCTCGAGCAAAATGTCACAGGTAGCCAAATTTAGGCTCTGACCATTTCTCTAAATTTGTGGTATACCAGGGGTTTTCATTAACAGCGAACTACTTCACAGATTTGTCAAATAAAAATTAAGCTAAACTAAACTAAACTAATTGATTCTGTCATTCTGATTCCACTGGCATCTCTCAGACAAAACAACTGTCACCTCAAAACATGTATACATACACACACACACACACACACACACACACACACACAGAGAAACCTGAAGATTCCTGTCAGTTTTTTCATTTCAGCTAATGTTCTCAGGTGAAGGTTCACAAATTCCCATGCAATTGGAGGTATTTTCCTCCTGTAAAACACATGGTTATACTGTGGAAATCTCTTGACACTGTATCTTGTGTGATGGTTTGCACTGTTTGCATCCCCAGGCTTCAGGAACAGGAAAGAGTGATTTAGGGAAGTACCACTATGTTTTTATGCTGTTCTTATGTACCTGCCTGGTCAAGGTCAGGGGAATTGATTGGGGTGAACCCATGGCCATCATTTTCCCAGGTGACAGCAGAGCTCTAAAGAAACTGTAACTGTTCTCACTGTATATACCAATCTTATTTTAGGTTCTATTTCGGTGTGCATTTTAATTTATAATGAGTGTAAAATCTGTGATTCTCACTGCTCCAGAATCCTTTGGGGATCAGCATGATCTTGGTCTTTGTTTTCAGGCCATCACAGTCATCTTCCTACTTCCAGACTCAAAACTAAAGTCTTAAATATAAGATTACATGTTCATATGACCTAGCACTTCTAGCTATGATAATTATAGATAATACTAAGCTAGAAAAATAGATAATCCTCATGTTTTGGGACATATGCCAAGGAATTATGCCTAATGTTAAAAAGAAACTTTCCTTTGGGCAAGTTTCAATATAATTAGCTCTTTGCAGGAATTCTGACACCTTCTTCCAAAGCATCAGAAATCAACATCAGAAAAGAAATAGCGCAAAAGTCTTCTTTTCCAAGGATTAAAAGAAAAGCTTGCCAAATGTCTCAAGAGACTGAAATACAATTTAAAATTATATTATATAAAATGAGATGTAATTTTAAGACAGGCAATGCAAAGTCAATATCACTCTTTCAAAACTGCCAGGCAATCATGATCTTCAGACTGACTTGGAACGGAGCATTAACTCACCTCAGACAATTCTAAGGAAATCTTGTAGGAATGTCTGTCCATTACTGTGGTTAACTGAATGTTAGTGCTGGTACTATTTCTATGGAAAAGGGAAAACGGAGGCATTCTAAGTGTTAAATCAGCCAGGTATTCTACCTTGACAGGCTATGTGGAGGCCCTATGGAAAAAGTCTCTAACATCTGTTGTGAAACAGGTTAGACATACTCTGCAGATAATGGGTTTATGTGGAAAGCTGCATTTTATTATGAAAGTATGAAGAAATTGAAATTGCAAGTCATGCAGCCTTGTAATTTGATGAACCCAAATGTAAACTGCTCCAAGAAAACAAAAGAATTCTTTAGGGCATTTGGTATGTAAATTATACTTGGGAGGTTTAAGACTATTAAACCTACATTTAGGAAAAGGAGTTAACAGAAACTGGAAGCAATACTTCACTTCTGGACTCAAAAAACCCTTCTTGAATAAACTTAAGAAAATTCCACTAGCAGTCATAGATGTCAAATGGTCAGTCATATGCATTGGAACAGAAGATCTGTATGTTAGCAGGGAAAAAAGAAATTTCAAAGCATGTTCAAAGAACTTCCGCAGCAGACATAAGACCCTCACAGGGACCCTCTATTTGCCAGTTAGGACTGTGTTGCCAGGGCAGAAGCAAAACTTGGAGCCTCCAACCAAAGCAAAATTCCTCTCTGAGAAGCTCTGTCCAGCTGGGGAGAATAATTGCCATAACAACACAGACAACCTCAACATCATGTGATCAACACTACTAGATCTCCTGAACCAGCAGTTTGGAATGGAGTTATGCATCTATTGATTTTACTCTGTAAACCTATTTCAATATTCTGTAATCTGTTGTTTGAGCTTATATTAGTAGAAGAAATCAGCACATCTAACCTTTAGCCTTAACTTGCAATAACCATGAAACAACACCCACAGACTACCCTGTTCTAGGGGGAGAGCAGAAAGAACTAGTTTATGGTGCCTCCTCAATTAACCTGACCTCAGGTCTGTGCTTCAAATCACATCAAGCAGGAATCTGATCCTGCCCTCAGGGAAGCACTCAAACCACTAGGCTGCTGTGGACTAGCCAGGTTGGAAGAGAAACCTCAAGAAACCTCTCCTTAAAGCAAAAAAACAATGTCAACAAATATTTGTCAAAACAAACAGCCACAAAAAGTTTCAGTTTCAACTCATCAGCATTTTTTGAATGGAAAAAAAATTTGTGGAAATATCCTACCCAGCTCTGGATGCTTTTCCTATCATAGGTACAGACTAAAATGAGAAAGAAAGCATTTCTGAGGAAAAGTCATCTACAGACAGATGGCTGAGCTGTGACCCAGATTCTCTCTACACCAGTGGAAACCTGAAATAACCCTATGGAGTACAGAAAGACAAAACCCACTCTGGTACCTCAGCTGCCACAGGACTAGCTGTTCAAGAGTCACAGCTCGGATTCTCTATATTTCTCTATTACAAATGCATGTTACAAACTGTGAGGGAATCTTACGCTTCCTACACTGTGCACAACCCACTGGGGAGGGCAAAGGATGTAAAGATGTCAGTGGCAGAATCCATGCACATACCTTGACAGTTAAGTAGTTCTGCCTTGAGACAGCATTTGTATAGAAAAGATCAATTACAAAAAAATGTCTTTTTCTACTGAAGAGTCATTGCTAAGTTCATATAATCAGATGATCAGTTTTATAGTCATGCTATCTTAATTTAAGAAAACCAATGATGACAAATTGTTATTCACAAAACTCGATGGTCTTACTAGAATATTCCAACCTGTGGCCCAGAGCAGAATGAATGGCATTTCAATTGACCTTAAGTCAGCATGCTGTGAAGAACCTCAGCACTGGAAAGATGGATTTAACTTCAAAATAAAAGGAAATTCTGCATATTTTTCATGTGTATGAACTCTGCTTCTGCTCAGTGCACTGTGAAAAGCACTATCTAAATTGATAATAGATTCTTCTATTATAATCATTTATATATCTGTGGTTTGGCAACCACTGCTAACATTCTACATCCTTTGACTCATTGAGAAAAAAAAAAAAAAAAAAAAAAAAAAAAAAAAAAAAAAAAAAAAAAAAAAAAAAAAAAAAAAAAATCAAGAGACCTCCACTGTACTAGTTACCAAATTTAAACTATGAAAACCCACTTGAGCAACAAGACCCTAACTGTTCTTCATCCTCCTGATTCCCTGCCAGTCTGCCCAAACAATGGCCTTTGCAGTTGAAAAAACAAAAAAATAGGAAGCTCATTTCTGCTGTTGCATCCAAGTTACCTTAACATCTGTTTCTGTGGCTGAGATTGTCCCAGTCCTTAGCAATTTATCACCTATTGTCTACATATTGTTCCTGCTAGGTCCAGCCCAAAAAGCAAGTTTAGATAATGCCAACTAGATCAGACTCCATGTAGAACATTTCCCGAAGGAAGGTTGATCTCCTTTTTTATTCTGTGTTGTGTGAGGGGTCTAGGTTAAGGTTCTTTCTGCCTAGAGGTAGAAAGTGTTCCCCATATGGAAAACTGCATTTTCGTTCAAGAGGTATAGGAAAGCTGGGTAAGGGGAACACTTGTAGGTTCTTTCTAAGTTCTTTCACCTCAGGTTAAATAGCAAAATATTCATTGCAGCAAAAGAGACTGGATAGTCACAAAGGGGACTCAAAAATTACCTTGTAAGGACAGCCATAGTAAGACAAAGGCTGACTCTCAGCTCTATAGAGGACTCTAGAGAACATACAAATTCTGGAAGGGTAACTCAGTTCCAAATTCTGATGGCTCACATGTCTACACATGAACTGGTTTCTAAACTTCTGATGTAATTAATAATGTTTGGAGAGAAATTTCAGTCATCCTGAAGCAGACACCTATCCTGGTAAGCTGAAGACCAGTTTAGACTTTGCTGTATATAACACAATCTGAGATACCAAGATCACCTGTAGAAAGTCACTGTGTCCTATTCTGTATGTGCAGCCTCTCAGATGAGTGCCCTGGTTTCTCTCACCTTGTAGTTAAAGAAGAACTTACACCACTTCCTGTTCCTCGTGCATTTGTAGAGACCAGCATGGTGTGTATGATCAGTGAACACCTACCCAACTAGGTCAGGAAGCAAAATAAGATGCAAGCAACCTAGATCCTAGTTCATGGATCTCAAGGAGGCCTCAGCTGCAGTGAGTCTCGAAGTTGTTATAATTTTGGGGGAAGTGAGAAACAGGTTAAAACTGAGAATAGTTCAGACTAGATCTTCTGCAGTTTCCATTGCTTGGGAGAGGAGAAGAGGAGTGAAGTCAGCTGACCAGAGCATGTAACACGGTCTGCTATGCAACCAGACTTTTCAAGTGCAATGCTCTGAGGTGAAAATCTATCAATATTAGATTTGCCTATACATTTGTGTCCCAATGAGATTTTTGTTATTTGATCACATTGGCTGAATTTTACTGTTCCCTGTAAAACCTTTACTCCTTGATTGAGGTATTTTAAATTATAAATACTACATTTACAAGAAAAATATTCCATTTTATTAAATAATCCTAAAAATGTTTTAATTATTTTGCACATTCCTACAGCATCCTTCAACAATACATGCCATCCCAAAATAAGAAAATATTCAAGATCTATCAGTATCTATTTATGATCTCTGATTTGCTTCTGATTGTATAACTATTTGTAGCAATCCCTCAAAACAAAGCTCCACTCCCCATTGCATCTTGCACAGTCACACATTCTTTCTTTAATGTATGTTGCCAAGTAAATACCTCTTATTTATTAACAGAATGTATGTACCTCTTTTCTCACAAAAATTTGCTACCTAGGAAAGACATAAGGTAAATGATTTAACTTGCTTTATTGTAAAACTTTTTTGTGTATGTTTGGATGCATGTTTCATACTGTACACTGCAAAACAATATTCAGTGTGTGGTAAATGTATAACCTCTTAAACACATACGGAATAGTAAAAAAGTTGATAAACAAGGAATAGAATGACTGTCCTCAGAACATTTCTTAATAAGCCAAAGACAAAGACCTGTTTTATGCTCAGCTCTGCTTCACACTTGCTAAGACCTTCAACAGGAAGTACTAAATCTGGACTAATGCCTTTAAACTCCTTTAGTTCTCTCTGTAGAGGCAGAGAAGGAAAAAGTCACTGCCACAATCAAGCTCTTGGGGAAGTGTCGACTGACATCATTTGGGGAAAGTGTCTTAAGTTTTGGCAATATTAAAACCAAAAACTAAGCCTGGTAACAGTATCAATGATTTCATTCACAGGCGTAACCAAGGTATAGTCCAGTCCAGTTAACACCGAGTCTACTGCAAAATTACTCACTTTAGCTGTCTGAACATCACTCAGGGAGATGTCAAAATGCTTTTAGAAAGCTACCCAGGAGAACACCTGCAATCTGTGGGAAGAAGGAACACCTGTTCCACTCTGATTACAGAGAACGGAAGTCAGCATCTTTCGGTGTGAAAAAACCCTTTCTTCAGATCAAAAGCAAAGCAGAAAGACAGTAAGTTATTTGTGTGGAACTAGCATCAGCACAGAGATAGAAGCAGCATGCTTGGAAGCATTTGCACTGAAAAAAACCAAACCCAACCCACTTGAAAACAGCCCTGAAATGGAGGCTTCTACAATGATTTCAATAGAGCCTTTGTAGTATTACAAAGGAAGAAGTAGACTCCAAGTATAAATTTGGTTTAACACACAGAAAGTAATTTACTTCTTATTTTTGCTGTCTTCTGAACTCCACCTCCTTTCCTTTTTTCAGTAGTTCACTTAGTAAAAAAACTCTACTGCTATTCATGCAGAGTGCAAAATGACACGCATTTGAACCAGAGAGGATGGTTCCTTTCCCAAGGGTCTTACGTTAGACAGTCACCTTTTTCACCTCTAAAGTCAAGCTGCTTCTGATGAGAAATGCTGCAACTCAGGTTAAACAGCACATGAAGTCCCATGGAAGTGTTTATTAGAACTAGCTCATTCAAATCCTCATGGTGCCTTACATAATGCATAAGCTCTCACCGTAGATGTTTTCCCTGAAATAAAACTAGCTAAGGCAGCTAAAAATAGCTGGAGTCATTACAAGGCAGTGTAAGTTTTCAGGGACCTAGCTTTACTTCTCCTCAAATTAATGTGTCTCCAGACAGGTCACTTGCTACCTGGTGACCTTTTTATCACAAGAATTTGCATAAGACTAAATTTAAGTTCCTTACCTATAAAATCTTGACAAGTTTTCACAGATCTCTATTCTCCTTTGTGTTGGGGTGAAAGGTGATTTCTTTCTCAAAAAAAGAATAAGGTTGAAGAATGTTCTACAGTGGAAGACAAGAAATACCAGTAAAATTTAGCACTCTCATTTATTTTCCTTTCTTTTTTAAACCTATCTACTGGAATCTCCTGGACTTGATGAAGAGGAGAAGCAGACTATGACCATAAATTTATTTAATTTTCTGCACAGATGGAACTAACCTTTACAAATTGAGCATTATAAACTTCCAAGATTTTAAGAACGTTTGAGAAAACAAGACAGAAGAATCTATAGTTCTGTAAGGGGGACAGTCTAGCTTTTTGCAAGAACTTATAGTGGTAGTTTCAAATAGAACTGGTATAGAAATGAGGAGAATTATGTATAATGCATTTACCAGGTTAGCAGCAAAGTACTCGGAAACAGAAAAAAAATTCCAAGTAAGTAGTTTAACAGATAAGCTTTTAATTTAAAAAGTGGTGATTCCAGTTACCTGCGAAAACGAAATACTGTCTTTAACATATGTTATGCAATATGTCAACAGTTGAAATGTGCTCTTTCTTCATCAGTTATTACAGTCAGGATATTTTTAACTGTCCCTAGTATCTGAGTGGCTAATATTTAACTAACTATTTCACTCTGGGAGGTCCCAGATACTTCCAACAAAAGCTAGTAAAGGCAAGCTGGATTTCACATTTCAACTTGGCCTCTCCTACTTAACATCTAGAATCTCACTTGCAATATTTTCCACTAAAGGTCTATGCATTTTACATACATACAATATTATATAAATATACAGCTGTATCTGAATAATTATTTTACCAGCATAGTTAAACAAAGCAAAGCAAAACAAAGCAAAGCAAAACAAAACAAAACAAAACAAAACAAAACAAAACAAAACAAAACAAAACAAAACAAACAGCCCAGGTGTTAGTACTGTGTCTTCAAGGAAGCATTGGTGGAACTGATCATCCCTAAAAACAAAGTCGTTCTGGATTGCTAATGCTTGCAAAAATTCTGCCATTTTTAGCTTCCCTTTTGAATATTCAAACTCTGGGGCAGATGTGACAATGTAGAGGAAAAAAAAAAGGCTAGATTTTTTTTATATTATTATATTTAAGGGTTTTTTTCAATAATATAAAAAGATCTTTACTGTTCCTGCTAACTGTATAGTCAACTTACTACTTCCCTATGTTTCTGATGCCTTCAGTAAATTTAGACTTGGGCCCCTCTTTTTTTGAGGCTAGCAAGTGTCTGTGCCCAACATAAACAGAGAAGTATGTAGAGCTCACGTCCAATGCCTCCCCTTTGTCTCCTTGTTTGCAGGTACTCGACCTGTGGCGGAAACTGCACATGAACGAGGTGAAAACTCGTGTTTCTGCAGCCCAAAGCAAAGTCTTTACTTTTCTACTCAAGATATACTGAAGTAGTGAAAATAGCCCTCTGTGTCCTACAAATTGCAGGTTGTGCTCCCCTCAACAGCACCAGGGAGAACGTTGCTTTTTTGGTGGAGGGGCTTTGAGAACAGCTGCCTGTGCACTGCACCCTGCGCCCCTGGCAGGTCAGATGATGCCCTCACAGAGCTGTGGAGGGTACAAAAAGTGCAGCACTTACACTGGTTCCAGTCAAGTTGTCCTCTAACTCAGCACCTGGTCCCAGGAAGTGGAGAGTCCTGGTTGACCTGCCCTTGGCTGCAGCCAAACTGTTGGGACAGTACCAGAAGGAAGCTTTCTAGGAAGAATCCCAGCTGTGTTGAGCCGTGTTGGGCAGTATCCAAAGGTCCTGGGATGCCTTCAAGGTGGGGTGGATGTGCTGCCCAATGTTGACTTTTGTTTTAAGTTGTTCAGCATTTGTTTCCTATGGTTCTATATTTTTTGGGTTTGGATCTTGAGCCTCCTTTTCCTCCCTTGTAAGAAAGCTGTGTTCTTTCCACAAATCTCATTACAATAGATGTCATGCTACTGCTTAGCCCTGCTCTTCATGCATGGATCTACTACTAAGAGAATCCATGGACTGGGACTTGACATATTTCCAGGGAGTTCATCCAGGAGTACATCAAGTCTACCATCTTCTCTGAATCATCTTTTCAAAGCTCAGATCCCCACAAATGATTCACAAACAGAAAAGACATAGGAAGAGCTTTTAGCAAATTAGCTTATTAGTTCCATCCCTCCTCTTCTGAAGCATTCAAGTTATCTGCCCAGATGGCTGTTCACTGAGTCACATTCCTCCCTCACCATTGTGTTTATCAACTATTTAGGTTGCGATGGAAAATCCTTTAAGCATGACCTTGTCTCCCGAGGCCCTAATTCAGCAACAGATTTAAGTATGCCTCAGCATGCAGCTTATTCCATGAAATGCCGTCCATTTCTCTGATAACTACCACACACCTAGAACAAGCAGCTTGCTGAAATGGGACCACAGTACCTTCTGTATACTCAAGCCTAGAAAAACCAGAACCATATAAAAGAATATATGGTCATGAAAGGTACAATTTGCTGTTGTGGGAAATTATACAGCTAAGAAGCCACAGATTTATGAATGACTGCCTGTAATTGAATTTTATTCCCTTACTACAGGCTTAGGCAGAGATGATTCAGTATCACTTCCAGTGATTACTGTAAGGTCATGGAAAACCAGAAGAGTTCTATGAAAAAATAAACCCAAACACAACCTAATCTAAATATTCCAGGAGATTTACTATTTCCAGGTTCAAATTTTTTGATTCAAATGGCAAGAAAGAGAAGGATAAAGAAAAACAATACAAAATCAGCATTTTTTAATCTATCTAAATCCATCTTGCAACTGTCCCAGAAACACAGCATTCAAACTAGTACAATTCTGGTGAAAATGAAGAGAACAATATAAACTTGCCTCATTGAACACAGAATCTTCTCAATTTCTTGCTATTGGCAGGTTGAGACACACAGGGTAGTCCTGAAAAACACTGAAGTGCAGAACACCGGTAAATAATCTACAGAATTAAAAATAAAAATAAAAAAATTTAAAAATACCAAAACAATCCTGGCAGATTAGAGTACTTAGAGGTGCAATGATGAAGATGAGAGATGGATGCTACTACTGTAGCATCCAGATTTCTCTTTCACAAAGACAATATTAATATCAGTGTGTTAAAATGCCGTAACAAAAAAGGATGATTAAGCTTTAGTCCTTTTAACTAGAAGAAGAAAAATGTTAGCTGTGTATTTTAATTTTAAATGCAGTTTCTCCTTTAAATAGCTTTTAGTCCATATGTAGTGAGGTAACTCGGACTGTCTGAAGATGACAGATGTCTCATCATTGTGTGATGTTTCCAAGCAGGACCTAACCTCTCATAGCCTCCTAAGGGTAATTCATGAACTTTGGTATACAGCAAAAAACCTATAAAAATAAGCAATCTTCTGCTAGTTCTTTCATAAGAAATGCAATTTTCTAAACCAAGAAACCTAAAGACTGTAACGGGTAGACACGTCTTGACTGTGAGTCTTTACTGTAAGCTGTATGGACATTAGTCCTATCTCACATAGTATTTGACCTTTTTATCAAGCATCTGCTGGTCGGTAAAAATGGTTTCTTCAGGAAAAGTATATTGACAGTACATCAGGTGTAGAACAGGAATGGGAGCAAAGTGAAAATGTAGGTACCTGCACAGTGGGGTAGTGTTAGATCCCTTTTAATAAAATACCCGTTTTGCAGGCTCTACTTGCAGAATGGGATAAACAAAGTGAAGCCTGGTGAGGCAGTGAATAAAAATTCATCACAAGCTTTTAGTACAATACAGTGACAGGTCTAATTAATAGGACTGTTTAATGTCCCGAATAATGAAAGAAGGAGAAGGAACTAGGATTAGAAGGACAAGTACAGGAATGCAAAACACATTTCTAGTGTCCTTGCTTCTTATCTGCATGAGGTTGTGGAAACTTTCTCACTGTTTAAGTTAAAAAAAACAAACCAACCAACAGAAAATGCAAATCAAAACAATGATTAAACAACCATTGACACTTTTGTACAAGTGTGACCAATCCTGGTTTCAACTATGAAGTAAACTTATATTTCAATTTTCTATGTCTCAGCTGCACTTGTTTTCTAAAAGACTGCAGACTATAAAGTAGGCTGAAAGCTGAAGAGGATATATAGGAGAGCCACAAAGGCAATGGCTACAGAGGTGAGAAATTCTGTACAACAGTAGTGAGTCAGTAGATCAAAACAGTTCTTACTAATGTCACTATGTCTGTGATAATCTAT
Source organism: Dryoscopus gambensis (assembly GCA_013389985.1). Classification (NCBI taxonomy): domain Eukaryota; kingdom Metazoa; phylum Chordata; class Aves; order Passeriformes; family Malaconotidae; genus Dryoscopus; species Dryoscopus gambensis. Next base: position 119,894 of record WEIT01010210.1, on the reverse strand, counting down.
TTAGGACTAAATTCAAGATTTCCTAAATTATCCTTAACTTTCATGTGATTTGAAGGTGTCTGAAGGATTAGTCTGAACCTGATGTCCCCATAAGAAGATAGAGTAAATTTCATCTGCAGCTGGAGCAGATCTTTCACTTAAATTTCTTCATGGGTGATGTGGCACACATCACCAGTACTCTGTGAACAGAGCACCATTGATAGGGGGGCTGCCTTCAAAATAGCATGTTGCTCCATGGCATCCTAAATGCTAAACTCAGCTAAAGTACTTCAAGGACAAAGCAACTTGCCTTATATAAAGATTTTGACTAAGCTTTTCAAAATGAAGACTGAAAGAAGACCAAACATATTGTTAAAAGGATATTTCATTCCTATAAAGCTAAATAATGAAATATTCTTGAATCTATTCAGCAAAAGGCTTAATTAAAGCCAGAAACTTATAGTTTAATCATGATGAATACAAATTTAAAATTAAATGCAGTCTTTTTTCATGATCATTGCTGTTGAAACAAATTATTTGATCCCTTTTTATTTAGCTCAAATAACATTAGCCATCTCATACAAAGACCTGAAAACTTTGCACGTTTAGAGGTACATGAGATGAAGTACTCTGCAGTCTCTGCATTTGCCACTGTATTTGACTGGACTCCCTTTCACTGGCTAGAGCTGAGCAAGCTCAGTGTTCACATGATTCAAACTAAAAATACTCTGGAGGATGTAACTATGAAAGTCTTTCTTTTATCTGGCCTCTTAGAGTCCTAAAGACTAGAAGTAGCCTGTTAGAGTAGGGAAGTCAGACCAGAAGATCTTTACTTGTTCTACACTTTACTCGTTCTAACATTTACAAATGATCCACGTGAAAAACTGTGCAAGTGACTGCAGTGATAGGGAAATCAGGAAAGGTATAATTTTTTCTGAAAGACAGAAAATACAAACCAATGACACCTTCTGCTTTAGACAGAGGCATCAGCACAACAGCTCCTCTTCTGTGAGCATCATCTAAATATCCTTGAAAGCATTGTTTCCACATTTTATTTGCTTTATTTCAATGAGAAGTTAAAGAGGCTTCAAACCCAACACAAGATTTAATTACTGAAAATATTTGGGGTTTAGATTTTGTTTATTTTTTTTTTGTGGTGTTTTGTTGGTGTTTTTTAGTGGTTTTGTGGGGGTTTTTTTATCCTTAAAAAAATGAATAAAGGAGCTGAAAGGAACAGTTTCAGGTGAAGTTGAAGCTTTCACAGTTACTCACATATCTTTAATGCAGGGTGTAACAAGGCCTTCAGTACCAACTCTCTAAGTACACTCCCTGCTGTGGCATTCTCACTGCCTCAAAATAGATCAGTGTGCAGTGCAGAGATACTAGTCTTTAATTAGAGACCAGAGCAGTTTCAACATATGGGTCCAGATTCTATTCAAAGCAACTGTACTACAAGTGCACAATCCACCTTTTGTTGAGTTCAGCAGAAACATAACCTCCTGCCTTCAGTCTGGATATAATACAACCCTCCCAAAAAACAGTGTAAGTCACAGTGGGGTGAATAATCAAGACTCAGACTATTAACTAAAGTAACTGTTTACTGAAGTTTGTAAAAACCGTTTCCTTCATCCCTTTATAACCAGGCTGCCAGTCTGGAGCGAGGCCCAGAGGTTTGCATTCTGTTCCTATAGGTTTTTCTGGACAGCAGTGCAGGAATTTAAAAAAAAAAAATCTGAAACAATAATGAGGTTTTTGTGTGTGTGCAATCACTATAAACAAAGTTCATTTACAGCAAAAGGAAAAAAAAAAGGATCTCCATAACTTTAGGATGAAGTAGTGTGGTGAAAGCTTGAAATATCATTGGACTTTGGTAGCAGTGAGGTCAAGGGTGGACCTGCTAAGAAGAGAGAAGCTCTCCCTGCTGCAAAATGCCCGTAAGGTCCAGGCTCTGGGTTTGGACCTACATCTCCCCACTTCCTCCTTCCACCCCACCTCCTCTCCCCAGACTCCCACCTCAAATTAAAGTCTTTAAGGAAAAGAAAACCAAATTGCCTTTGCTTTGGTTTTCTCTACAAAAGCCAAGTTGCAGGGTGGCTGTTTTATTTTATGTCTGGCAGTCCCATCAATTGACCTAAAGGCCTTGGCCAGGACATGGTGAACTGACACACAGTGTTATGCTCCAAAAAGGCTTCAGGCAAGAGCACACAGTGACCGCCTGCCCAACAGTTGTGATTAAGGCGGTTGGGAATGTAGCAAATACCAAGGTTTTATTTGAAAAAGACATGACAAACTCACTAAAAAGATTTGTGTGTTTATTTCCAATTTGACAAGTAAAGGTAAAGCAGCTTACAGCTTTGAAAATTCCCGACAGTCTTCACAGAGCAACTGTGAAGACATTGAAAGCTCCTTTAAACTAGGATGATAGCAGTAAATGAAGGTCTTTTCTTTGCTAGCTGTGGTTGCTAAAGAGGTAGTTCTCTGAGAACGATAAGTATCCGTCCAGATTAATGAGGTATTTTAGGGTGTCATTATTACACGGTAAGAAATAAAGTGTGCTGAAGACTGCATGAAGAGAAAAAGATTTTCTCCTGAACAGCAAATGCACTATCCAAATCTATCAGGAATGCTACAACTAGTGGTCTAAACAGAAATTTCATAGAAAATAAGATTTAATGGGCTACCCCATTATTCATATTTCTGCTAACAGGTACTGGCCTTGCCTTCCAGACATCCTACCAAAACCTGATAAGTTGTTACTGGCACAGCTGTTGTTCCAGTTCTGGCCCAGATCAGCAGGAGGGGGTATGGTCAAGACATTCTGTTATTCAATGTCATTTTATGTCATAGCCAGAGGAAGGGGAAGAGGGCTACTTGTAACTTCAGAGAAGGGGCATGGTTTCCACTCAGGAACAGGAGTGGTGCATGGAGCTGTCAGAGTAGGTGCCACCAGCTGTGGCCATCTTCTGTCATGTCTGGTCAGGGTCAGTGACCATTTTGCATGTAAATCACCCTCTTTTTTTTGGTACACTTTTGTTATCCATATTGCTGCTGTTACTGTTCATTTTCTTACCTCGTTGCTGTTTCCAGTAAATTGTTCTTAACTCAGCCCATAATTTACACCTTTCTATGTCTCTAATTCTCAAGCCCAGACCCAGAGTGGGAAGGGGAAGGAGAAAGCAGGGGGAGCAAGTGGGTGGTGTGTGGTTTTGGAGAGCTGGGAAGGGGGATCACTAAAATGGGGAGTCCCATTCCTAAACTGTGACACTTGTCCCATGAAAAAGCTTTTTGAATAGATCAGTGTATATAAAAGGTTTCCATGATAAAATGCAGCCTTCACAAATTGTTCTAAATTCAGTCTAACCTTTGGATAATAAAGTGTGTCCTTTTAATCTCTCTTTTCTTCTTATATCTGCTGTATTACTTGAACATAATTTTCAGAAAATTCTTACAATAACAAAAAAAGAAAAAAAGCAAAGAATGCCCAAACAGTCTTCTACATGGCAGAAAATCAATTCAATTCAAGCCTGATAAAAATTTATCTATGCAACAAATGAGTTTATGATGCTCATTGTGCTTTCACAAGACAAAATCCTTCACCTGGAGAACAGTCTTTTCCCCCTACTGAAAAGCCAAGATTAGAAAGCACCTATTACATGAGAGAATTGAGAAGAGCAGCCTACTATAAAAGTGAGACAAAAAGATAAACAGCCATAGCAATTTTGCAAGGGGAATTTTGTTAGTAACTTAAGAGATGATGACTTCAACATCAGCTTAGAATGATTCCCTGTATCTTTATCAATTTTTTCTTACGATAAGAGCCTCCATGCAACTAAAACAAGGTCATGCTTCCGGAAAAACTTTTCAGGTAAAAAAGGCAGAAGATTTTCCTTGCTTGTGATGATTACCCAGTGAATACATTCGAAGCATCTGAAACGAGAGCCTGCATTTTTCAGCTGTGTTTGTGTTTGTTCAGATACTCATCTGTTCCCTTGTGGTGAAAACACAAAATGTACAGTAATATGTAATGTCATCCTTTAGCCACAACAGTCGTGGCTCATGCCCAAGTAAAGTGTTTCCTTTTGCAAAAGAGACAGCACTCATTTTCTGCACCCCACCTTGTTATTAAATGAATGATCATCAGATTTAAGCATCAATTTATCGAGCCTGCTTATCCAAAAGGCACTGCAGGCAGCACAGTGCAGCTGCCCACACTGTGATCTGTCAGTCCTGCATCACTCAGCCCCCTGGATCACTTCTATACATGGGGCACTGAGACCCCATTTGTCACTTGGAGCATTCGTGACTACACAGTAGTTGGACTAGGAAGAAGACTTGAGAAGATCAAATTTGACTTGACAAGATCAGGTTGAGACTTAGGCTAAAAAGTTCACCCTGTACTGAAAACTGACTTCCCATGGGATATCCTGAAGGGAGTTTCAGTTTTGTTTTGTTTTTGTTTTTGTTTTTGTTTTTGTTTTTTTTTTAAGATATAATCCTTAACCTCAAGTGAGCTTAGCTCTGGCTAATTTGACAAACTAAAAGCAACTCTGATATCAGATACTCTTAACACGTTTGCTCAGAAAGTGAAAAATACTACTAGTTCTTTATAGGGGATATGGAAACATAAAACACAGGTCAGAAGGTGACATGGACATATAAGTGCCCATGACGCCGGGAGAGCCACTGCAGCATGCACCGCAGAGTGCCTTGGAATCACAGAAACAGAATCGTTACAGTTGGAAAGGACCTTAAAGATCCTCTAGTTCCAATCTCCCTGCCACTGGCAGGGACATCTTCCTCAAAATCCCATTGAACCTGGTCTTGAACACTTCCAGGGATGGGGTATCCAGAATTTCTCTGGAGAAACTGTTCCACTCTCTGAGTAAAGAAGTTCTTTCTAATGTCTTCACTAGTCAAGGCACCAATGGACAAGAAACTAAAGGTGAGCACTTCAGGTAACAGAAGTAGCTTTTTGGGTGCTGCCTGGCCAACAGCACTTTACCCACTTGGTTGGATGAGTGCTTTGCAGTGCAGCCAGGTGGCATTTATGCCCTGCATGACTGTTACCTGTTACAGTCTACCTGACAATTAAGCCATGGAGTGCATAGCAAGAAGGGAACAAAATGTAGCACAGAGCAGTAGCTCCCATATTTTTGCTATTATCACAAATTTAGTAATTCCCTCTTGAAGCTCAGGTTTCCAGCTGTTGGAAGTTTTCTGTGTTAAAGTTCAAATTTTAATGAATATAAGCAATGAAGCAATTTAACTGGAAGGGCTGTATTTGATTTAATAATGTGAGATACTCTCTTCACAGTGCAGAATGCTACTAGATCTTTAATCTAATGCAAGGTTTTTTTCCATTATAGTGGAATAATGGAAATCTTAGGAGAATATAATCCGCTTTCAAAGAACCCTTCAAGTCTTTATATGTTTCTCTCAACTGAACCATTTATGGTTCACCCGTCATCGGTTTGTTCCTGCAGCGAGTGTTTACCATTTCTATAACTGAGCTGCCACGCACGCCTGCGTACATCTATATATGCACATACACACACCTGCCTCCTCAGATTTTATTAATGCAGCTGTGCTTGAGCACATAAAAAGCTATGTCAGGCACATTCGGGAGCACTGTCAAACACGCTGGCTAATGGAGAGCGCAGCATATGGTGTGTTAATTGTCTCACACTGGAGCTGAGATGAGCAAGTGATTAGGAAACACATTCAANGTGGCGAAAACACAAAATGTACAGTAATATGTAATGTCATCCTTTAGCCACAACAGTCGTGGCTCATGCCCAAGTAAAGTGTTTCCTTTTGCAAAAGAGACAGCACTCATTTTCTGCACCCCACCTTGTTATTAAATGAATGATCATCAGATTTAAGCATCAATTTATCGAGCCTGCTTATCCAAAAGGCACTGCAGGCAGCACAGTGCAGCTGCCCACACTGTGATCTGTCAGTCCTGCATCACTCAGCCCCCTGGATCACTTCTATACATGGGGCACTGAGACCCCATTTGTCACTTGGAGCATTCGTGACTACACAGTAGTTGGACTAGGAAGAAGACTTGAGAAGATCAAATTTGACTTGACAAGATCAGGTTGAGACTTAGGCTAAAAAGTTCACCCTGTACTGAAAACTGACTTCCCATGGGATATCCTGAAGGGAGTTTCAGTTTTGTTTTGTTTTTGTTTTTGTTTTTGTTTTTGTTTTTTTTTTAAGATATAATCCTTAACCTCAAGTGAGCTTAGCTCTGGCTAATTTGACAAACTAAAAGCAACTCTGATATCAGATACTCTTAACACGTTTGCTCAGAAAGTGAAAAATACTACTAGTTCTTTATAGGGGATATGGAAACATAAAACACAGGTCAGAAGGTGACATGGACATATAAGTGCCCATGACGCCGGGAGAGCCACTGCAGCATGCACCGCAGAGTGCCTTGGAATCACAGAAACAGAATCGTTACAGTTGGAAAGGACCTTAAAGATCCTCTAGTTCCAATCTCCCTGCCACTGGCAGGGACATCTTCCTCAAAATCCCATTGAACCTGGTCTTGAACACTTCCAGGGATGGGGTATCCAGAATTTCTCTGGAGAAACTGTTCCACTCTCTGAGTAAAGAAGTTCTTTCTAATGTCTTCACTAGTCAAGGCACCAATGGACAAGAAACTAAAGGTGAGCACTTCAGGTAACAGAAGTAGCTTTTTGGGTGCTGCCTGGCCAACAGCACTTTACCCACTTGGTTGGATGAGTGCTTTGCAGTGCAGCCAGGTGGCATTTATGCCCTGCATGACTGTTACCTGTTACAGTCTACCTGACAATTAAGCCATGGAGTGCATAGCAAGAAGGGAACAAAATGTAGCACAGAGCAGTAGCTCCCATATTTTTGCTATTATCACAAATTTAGTAATTCCCTCTTGAAGCTCAGGTTTCCAGCTGTTGGAAGTTTTCTGTGTTAAAGTTCAAATTTTAATGAATATAAGCAATGAAGCAATTTAACTGGAAGGGCTGTATTTGATTTAATAATGTGAGATACTCTCTTCACAGTGCAGAATGCTACTAGATCTTTAATCTAATGCAAGGTTTTTTTCCATTATAGTGGAATAATGGAAATCTTAGGAGAATATAATCCGCTTTCAAAGAACCCTTCAAGTCTTTATATGTTTCTCTCAACTGAACCATTTATGGTTCACCCGTCATCGGTTTGTTCCTGCAGCGAGTGTTTACCATTTCTATAACTGAGCTGCCACGCACGCCTGCGTACATCTATATATGCACATACACACACCTGCCTCCTCAGATTTTATTAATGCAGCTGTGCTTGAGCACATAAAAAGCTATGTCAGGCACATTCGGGAGCACTGTCAAACACGCTGGCTAATGGAGAGCGCAGCATATGGTGTGTTAATTGTCTCACACTGGAGCTGAGATGAGCAAGTGATTAGGAAACACATTCAAGCTGACAGTATCTGTTCTGGTATCCCAAAATATGTGGCTCCTTAGCTGGGAATCACAGATAACCTGGAAATGGAAAAGATGCCGAAGCTGTCCTTATCTGGAGGCAGCTCAGACATGCAGAACTTGAGCGTAATCACACACGGACCTTAATCTCTTCTTTAACTTTTAAGTGACCCAGAAATTTCTGGTCACTTCCTAGAATTTGAAAAGTAAATGTGCTAGATTAAAAATAGCAGTAATAGTTAAGAAAATACAAGGAAGATAGGGTTTAGCTTCTCTCACTGACTAATCCATGTTATTCCTCAAATTGTTTTCCTCTTTACCTCCACTACTACTCCTCTCATCCGTCCCAGAGAGGAACAGATCAGTCCTAATGACACTGTAACCTCTACAGTCTCCCCAGTTACTTTTCAGTTCTCACTGGATTCATGTATAGAGAATAGTGGTACATAGCTAAATCCTCTGTGACAGTCAAAAAGAGGCCTTTCAGTCACCAAAGGAAAAGGTAAATCTAACAGCATCTCATTCAGAAGCTCTGTACTTCTAATTCAGACATACTGAGAGTGGGGGTGAATCAACAATAAAAACAATTTGGAAGCAATAGTTCAGCATGTCAGGACACTTTGTCTGGCTATGCCACTTGCTGTAAATAAAGAGTTTAGCAGCTCTTACTCCAAGAACTGAAACACTAAGGCCAATTATTAAAACAAGTGTTTTGCATAGACATTTCAAATAATGAATGTGCTTTTTGTAATTGCTTTGCCTAGTCAGTGGAATGCTGTCATCACTTTTGGCCGCTGGTGCATAAATTTACAAACATCATGCAAATGCACTATTTGTAATAAAACTGACTAATGAACTTTAAAGGCCAATTATTTCTACATGTCTGCTGGCTCACAGTAATCATGCATCATTCAGATTTACACTTACATACTTGCTGTAGTGCAATTTTAATCACTTGTTAATGTATGGTTTATAATAAGCATCACGAGCAAGCAAGATGGAAAATGGATTTCTCAGACTTTGAAGGTCTGATATTTCCAAGATTGGGGTAGAAAGCAAAATAGAACTTAGAAGCTCTTTCAAAAAAAATCATACCACAATTCAAATTATAGATAATTCCCAAAATTCAGGTGCCAAGGACTAGCCACAATATCATCTCCTGCAGGACTCCAGCGTGTGCCTGTGCCCCAGTCCCTGGGGCAAGCTGCTTGAGGGGTTCTTCCTGTGGTGGGGCTGTGCAAGATCTGTACCTGTGTAAGGATGTGGACTTTTTAGCTGATTTCACAAATGGACAGACCACAGACTGTTGTGAGATGATTTATGACAAATTCACAGGGCCCTTTGTTTTCATAAACAGGTTTTCCAAGTATCTAAACCTGGCATCTTTTTATTTAATATTTTTTTTCCTGATGCAGGTCCTACTAAGAGGTTTCAGGCAGGTAGATTGCCACTGTTGGCCCATTTCCACAGCCAGATATTCTTTTTATGTATTGACTTTTCTTGCTTCTCTTTGTGCTTCTTTAACCAAATCGGCATTATCCTAGTCATTGTGATAAAAGAGGGTTATGATAATTAGATACATGATGCAATTATCATCAGGAGCTAAAGTCTTTCTGCTGACCAGAAAAAGATGGCTGAGATTCAGAGTCAGTTCCCTATTCTCTCTGGTCTCAGACTGGGGGAAATCTGCTGGCCAGACTGGAATTGCTGTCAATGATTTACCACCAGCAGAGGAGTGGAGTGAACCCCTGGGGGCTGCTTCTGACTCTGTCACTGACCTTGGATTAATCCCTTGACTTCTCTACACTTCATCTTACCTATTGCAAGGCTTAACTGTCTAGAGTACAGATTTAGAAGTTTAATTAAGCTCTTCAAAAATGTTTAAATCCCTTAATATGAGGCTGTTCTTTTTTCTTTCTTTCTTTTTTAATGTCCCCTGCACTGAAAATAACAAGTAAAAGATGTAAACAAACACCTGTAAGAAAGCTGTTGTGCTGCTCACTTCACTCAGCATTCACTCTCTCTCTGCCAAAAATGAGAGTGCAGACCCGCTCCTGCTGAGGATGCTGTTTCTGCAGTGAGTGGGGTGGCGGTGAGAGCTTGTCACCTAGCTGATGCTGCTGCATGTAGTGACACTGAAGGCCCCAGGAAATTCTTCAGGAGAACAGTTTGTTAATGTCACCATTAAAAACTCTCATTAGAAAAATCACTGCTAAGAGTAAATGTCTTCTGTCTTTACAGCCCTCTTCCTGTCTCCTCCGAGCCTGGTATTTCCACTGGGACCCAGGGAAGTGCAAGAATCTGTCATATTGTTATAATAGAAAGAATTAGAAGAAGCTGCTGACTCTTGGAACATTTCGCTTTTCTTTTTTTTCTCTCTTTTACCTCATAAAGGAAATGATAACATTTCACCTCAGGAAAGAGAGGAAGTTAGGAATTTGAGGGTGGAAAGATATGAGGATAAATGTCAAAGGTTCATTAGAAACCAATGCTAGAAGAATAAGCTAGAAAAGAATTCAGGTGGAAAAGCAATTGAGCCTTTTCAGAAAGCCCTAGGCAAGTGGAAAAACCCTGCCTCAGTAATACACATAAGATCAAGGGACACTTCATTAAATCAGTTTTTATGTGATTCACTGGGAATCAAACTGTGCCAGTCCTTGCACAGGCAATTGTATTGGTGCAACAAGGATAGTTTTAGGGAGGCGAGGGTGGAGGGACATTGCAGATACGTAAATCTGCTCAGGGTAGCAAGGCCAGGCTGGGTCCTATAAACCCAGTGCCTGCTTCTGAAACCCTTCTTCTTCCAGCCCACTAGGCGGTTTCACTCTGTTCACAAAACTCATTCCAGTCCAATTTTATTCAATATCAATGCAAAGCCACTCAAGGAGTCTGAGTGACACTTCAAATTAGAATACCAGCAGTGCCTTGACAACCGACAGCCCTGTATTTCCTTACATCTAATCACAGCAGAACTGTCTTACAGCATGCTGCTCATAGCTTCACCATCCCGAGAAAATGCTGATGGAGTAGGCCTCAGGCAAGTGAGAGGTTCAAGTGAGTAAGAACAGGAAACTTTTGAGAACTTTATTCCCTGTGACCTTATTTTCTATTGATCTCTCCAAACCACAGTTTTCAATTCTTTCTGGGCATAAATTCAGTTTTTGAAGGGTAACACTGTTCCTGCTACCGCAGGAATGGTGTCTCCAGATTGCTAGTTTCTCTGAATCTCCCTGGAAAGCTTAAACATCACTGCTTTAATCCTTTCAAGGTCTTCATCCAAACACTACATAACAGTGGAATCAACAAAGTCCAAAATAAAACACAATGCATAAACAAACAGCTATCTTTCCCAAGGGGCAGGTGATTTCCTTCCTCACCAGATCTTCCTGTTTCTAGTAGTTACTTCCCACTTTTTTCTAGGCTCAGTTTTATTAAGTAAGATAAATATCAGCTCATATTTAACTGCTCCCTTCCCTCAGATCTTTTCTCCTTGAGCTTTCTACAGATGACCGGCAGGGTCTTAAAGTCACCTGACCTTGTGTTTGTGTGTTAATCTGCTTAGACATGGTCTACATCTACATTTACAGAGACTTCAGAGAAGGCTTGTTGATGCTAAAAAAAGGCAGCACACTCCTCCATTATAGGTCCTACATCTGGCTAACAGGTGATGCTTTGCTCTGACCTGCTGGAAGTGGTTCCTGTGTTAGTGATGTTGTGGTGTGTCCTCTTGTTGGACTTGACAGAAGGCTTGTCCTTAAGAAAGCACCCTAGAGGACATCCGGTTACTACAGATATGTTTTAAGACCACAAACAACCCTTGAGACATGGGATATTCAGCAAAAGAAATTGCAAGACTCAAAAATAAGTGTCCTCTCTAGCTTACTGGAGAAGAGCTCCTTCTCTGCAGTCTTTGCTCCATCCATCAGTTTCTGGCCATTTCCAAATTTGCATAATTACCCAGTCCCTTCTCGGCCCATAGGAATGGGTTCTCTCTGTCACTCCTGCAGTGAAGACATTGCTCCCTGTTCTTCTCAGGCATTTCCTGTTGCACTGCAGGCAAAGGACAGGGACATTCCCCGTTGCTGCAGGCTTCTCCCCGCTGACCAGGTTTGGATGCCTTTGGTTAACCCAGTCCCCACTGCAGAGGTTTCACCTTCCCCAGAACAAGCATCCAGGACACAGAAGGAAGGCAGTTTCTTGCTTGCTGCCCAGCCACAGCCCTATAGCTGAACCAACACATAGTTATGAATGCAGGCAGGAAAATATAAGTGCTGCCATCCATCTGTAAACCATAATTACAATTTAATTTACTAAGGAAATAAGCTGAGGAAAAAGCAGTTCCTAATGGTTTGAAAGTGAGCAGTCCTGCAGCAGTGGAGGCTGATGATTGCACAACTCACTCTGCTCCACAGCAGCTCCCTGGGGAACATGACAGCACAGTGATGCTCCCAGATTCAGTGCTCAGAACAACACTATTATTTCTCCTCTTTTTACTGTCTTGTCCAAAGGCATGACTTGGAGGATCACTTGGTTGTGCAGGCAGAAGCAGTACCAACAGTAAGTGAACAATATTAACAATCCTCCCAGCTCTAATTGGGGATTCAGTGTCTCCCTTTCTTCACCTCCAGGGAATCCAGATTCTGGGACAATAAATCCCACAAACCCTGTCCTGAAGAATCAAACTAAGCAAACCAAATAGCCAGAAGAACTAACCAGTGTATAAAATGCTCTAACTAAGAGCGCCTTCCTATTACTGTTATCGAGCTCAGCTTTATACAAAAGGAATAATCTTTTTTAAATTTCTTTGGGTTTTTTAAAAATATTTTTTCATTTCTAATGTTTGCACTGGTTATATACTGTTTATGATCTAAGCTCTCTCTGTTACATATTTGGACCCCAATTCTCATTCCTTACAGAATGTCCAGCTTTCCACCAGGGATCCATTATGGTTTGGAGTAATCCTTCCCCCAACACACAGTTATACCGCAGCCTCCCAGTGGCAATAACAAGCCAAGGCAGCACACAGACTACTTCCACTAACTACTGTTTGTGCAACTGATAAACTACAGAAGCACTAACATTTTCCCTCTTGCTATTTAAAAACACATCCTTTCCCTCAGTGCTATCAACAGAACTGAACATAAATTTAAGAAGTGCCAACAGCGTGCCATCAGCTGCTGCTTCATAGCAGAAATGAGTTATGCTTCTGATGTCACATTTTCTTTTACTTCAGGAAACAGTTTTTAAGTAATTTTTGGCATTCAGAAACAATATAAAGACATGAAAGAACATAATAAGTGGTTAATGTTTGCTTCTTATTAAAGTAGTCATTTTCCTGTTGACCTGTGAGGAGACTTAATTTGCTATTTTACTCAGTAGTTTTCTTTTAAAATGTTCACTCATTTAAGTTTCTGAATAAAAGTATTTAACAAACCCAAACCCACACCTTTGTGCTCAGTAAGGTACCACAGACATGTCAGCTTCCCAAAGGTGTGAACAGCTCCTCTGTTTTGTGACTGTTAACACCTTGGTCTGACACTTGGACATTAATTCATGGGAGCAGCTAAAACTAAGCGTCAAATTTTATTTTACCTTTCCTTTTAAAAAAGTAATACCCAGAGCCACAGTAACATACATTTGAATAGAAACCCTTATAGGCCATTCATTTTCCTCTTAAATAGCAGCTTTCCAGTTCTTTCTTGTACAAGTGTTTGTTTAATCAAAAGAGTTTATATCAATCTTGCAATGAAAAAAAATATGTTTGGTTACTATAAAAGCTACAGAGGGACTCAAGAAGTATTTCTGCCAGCCTTGCATAGAACTTGGAGCATATCAACAAGGTACTCTCTGGACTGAGCCACAGTGTTCTGTCCAGATCTACCACTTTAGACTTTGATGACTTCTAGGGAGAAAGGAAGAACAAGGAAACAGCCCTTGCAGTTTTTCTAAAATGTGAAATCTCAAAATTTGCTGCTGTTTATCTAGTAAGACTGGTAGAACAATGCTTTTCACATGCAGCCTCCATAGGTTGCGCTGGCAGCACATCAATGATACTGACATACAGCTGAACTGAGTAGAAAAACAACTCCTTATCTGTCCCAAACTTATAATTTTTAATTATTTTTTTTAAATTCCTGGTTTAGACTGGACCAAAATCCACTTCTGCAAACTTTTTCCTCAAGGGAGTAATTCCCGTGTTGGCAAATATTTCAATTTTCTGGGATGCAGAAGCTTAACTTCAAATTTCCCTTTGGGTTTGGTGAATTTGTTCTTATATATCTCAGAAAATGCTCTTTACACTGGCTAACCACATTCAGGAGTCTCACTCCCCAAAATTTCACCCAGAAATACTATCCCAAAACTGGCACATGACTCTTGATTTGCATCACTATTGCTACGTTCTTGAAGAGAGTTTCAATGTCAGTGAATTATTTATTAAGAAAATTGGTTTAAACAGTTGCTGGCAAATGTACAGGTCCGGTCATACACACTCAGCCATGAATGAATAACCCTGTTCAAGATTATCCAAGCTCAGGGAAACCTCTTTTTCCACACAGGGACATACCAGTGCAGCACAGTCCCCTTCCCAACTGGCAAGCTTATTTTAGGTCTTCTCAGTTGGTCAGGCTGCCCCTGGACTCTGCAGTTTCCTTACCTAAACTCTAAACCTCTGCTTCTTACCCTCATTTCAAAATCCCTTGTTAGGAGAGCACTTTTGCTTTAACTTTTTGCTTTTTGGAGGTTCAGCTGTGATCTCCAGACTTTGTAAAAATAGCAGCTCCATGTTATGCTTTTTGGATAGACTACTGGTACTTATTGTAATAGAGATGAGCTCCAAATTTTGCAGTGAGATCTCTTGGATATTTTGGATTTCTTCTTGTGTATATAATTTTTAAAGAGATAGAAAATGGAGGCTTTAGGATATTTTATTCAGCATTGCGTTAAAATCTATGTATAAAGCAAGTCTGTGCAGCAAGCAGGAAATTCCTCCTTGCAGATCATGTTTCCCTCGCTCAGAATTGCTCCACAGAAGCCAGCGAGGGAGCTCCAGCTATGTCTGCCCGTGCTTCAGGTAAGCAAGGAATGGGCCAGCAGATAGGCACCTGGAGAGGGCAGGCCGGAGCTGGTGGCCTCAGGAATCCTGCTCTGGCGGCAGCTGTGCCATTCGGAGCTGCTGGATGCAGCTCACTGCCCTCCAGGGTGGGGTCTGCCCACTGACCCCATCCCATCACACACGAGATTGCTCTTCCTACGACAGTTGCTGGCTAAAAGCAATTGCACAAAGTTGCAGCTGGACTTTTTACAGTGTTAAGAAAAAAAGGAAGAAAGGGGTCAGCTATCGATTTTCACATGATCCTGACCATTTAAGAGAAGGAGTGGTAAGAGGTTTATTTCACTCCCCTCTTTCTGAAGTTCAGTCTTTAAATTACTGTTCTAGTAAGTTTGTTTTGGTTCTCTTCTGAAGGTGAGATACCGCAGTAAATTTCCACTCTAAAAGGCTTATAGTGCATGAAGTACAGTGGTGTACTGTGCAGACCTCTGCTGAGCATAGCCAGCTCACAGCAATAAACTCTTTTGCCTTGGCAAATTCTGCATCTTTATAGGAGAAATACTATCAGGACATAGCAAAGGCATGGGATTAAAAAACAAAAAAAATGGAGAGTGAGAAAGAGTGTTGAATGCTAGCAAAATACTTGCAGTGTGAATTGTTAAAAGTCAGCTAATTTAAATATATTTATTTTCTCTATGAGAGCAAATATCACAGCCTTTAAGATCAATACTGAGTGAAATGAGGCACTAGTCCTGGTGCTCTGGCATGGCACTTTGCTTGTGTCCCCACTCCAATCACAAAACTGAGATGTCTTAGTCTTAGCTTTTGTGTTTAGTCATGACCTAGCCGGAGCTCCATGGGCTTCCCTGTTAACTGTTGTCATATCCTTCTCTGGCTGGCTTTGCAGGAGTGACTGGCTTAGGGAAGGGAGAGGACAGGGAAGGGAAAGGGAAAGGGGAAGGGGAAGGGAAGGGAAAGAAAAAAGGAAAAGAAAAAGAAAAAGATAAAGAAAAAGAAAAAGATAAAGAAAAAGAAAAAGAAGAAAAAGAAAGATAAAAAAGGAAATCAAACACAAACATTTGAAATTATCAGATAGCTGATAGTTATACCAAGGAAAAAGCATTTCTGAGACTGTCCATTTTAATGTATCTCTATGTTTTGTTGGGTTGCTGAATTTTCTAAAGTTTATTTTTAACCTTCTGTTCTTATTCACGCTTGGATGCTGCACAAACAATGAAATCTTAGGCAACTACTCAAAAATCTAACAAAAATATAATAACAATCCAAACTAACAATGGCTAATAAGATTCAACTGCCCAAATTCAGTTTGATTATGACAGTGTAATATTTTGCTTTTAAACTAACACAGCTAAATAATATTTAGCTCAGTACTTTTGAAAGTCCTTTGTGATACCCTCTTAAAATGGAAAATCAGTGGAAAAAATGAATTAATGAAAATATTAATTTTAAAAAATTGTATGTGAGGTAGAGGTAGAGGCTTAATTTATCCGAAAAAGAAAAACACAAAGGCCCTGAACCTGTTGTCCTACTGGCTAGGACATCCACCTGTACAAGGACGAGTTAAAGTTATTTCATCAATATGCAAATATAGGAATCAGCTCAGGCAGAGGCTGGAGGGACAAGATCCCAAAGCATTGTGTACAGGTTATTCCCATTTGTTGTCTGAAAGCAGTGACACACTTCAACCTTCATGGACAAAAATAAAACTGTTTTGTCTCTAGTTCACCATTTTCAGAAAACATAGTTTGTTTTGCACAACCATATTGACAAACAAACAGCCAGACCTGTTTGCAGAGGACCAGGACCTCTCTAGTGTGGAGTAGTTTCTTCCACTAATAATTCCTCTGAGGGGAAAAAGAGATCTCATACACACTGTACAGATGAGATTGTGTTTCCCTGTCTCTCTAGCACTTGTAATCAAGCTTCCAGTCCTTCCTGTTCTGAAGAGAGCAATTTGATGCAGCTGTACTGTTGGAACGCAGTGATGTAAATCTGAGCTCGCCTGGCTACTTTGGCCTTTAGCTATAACTGAACTGCACTTTGCTTCTCCAGACCAGTGTTGGCTTTTATGTGAGCAGTTCTGATGAAGGCTCAGTTACTAGGCTTTTCTAAGATTACTAGGCTATTCATAAGAAAATACTACCCAAATTTGCTGTTCCTGCTCTTTCCTCACACAGCAGGAGCCTGCTCCTCTGAAACCAAGATTAATAGGGAAAGTTTGGTGTGGATGCCAAAACAAAAATATTATTGTCAAATATTTGCTATGCAAAAGATACGTAGCAGACTGCACATGGCATAAAGCATTAACCTTGATTCTTATTAAAAATTCATTGAAGGAAACTAAACATATAGTTGTGTATAGGAAGAGAAATATATTTACATGTCAGTCTGGACCTGCTAGGCACCTAATGGGATATCCGTGGTCTTAGCCAGAGCTGACAAGAGGTGAGGGAACAAGCACACTCCTTTAGAGTGCAGCATTGGTCAGAGGACTTCCAGAGAACCCTTTCACTCCTCCTTCCCTGTACCAATAACTCATATCATACAGAACTGAAGAAGGCGATTACTTAGTGACAGAGAAAAAGGGCAATTTAAATAAGACTGATGGGAGAAGCCTGAGACCTGACCTGTGTTTTCTGGCTCCTGAAAACTAACTCTCCTGCCTGCAGCACAGATTCTGACTTGATTCGTAATCCAAAGTAAAATTCCTCTTAGAAGGTGGGTATACAGTTTTAAAATTCATCCTGGGTGTATTTAGTTTTCAAGTCTCAAGGTATGGTTTCAATGCTAGGAGTTTCTTTAAAGCTTTTAGGCCAACATTCAGATTAATAACATTAAAACACAGCTACTATACCTGATTTATATTTTTTAGGAGTTCTCTCTCTTGTACCTCTAGCTAAAGCGTAAACTTCACAAAAATGCTGTGTTCAGCAATTCAATAAACTTTAAATTGTTTGCCTGTTCCTAGTGCTTAAATCTCTCACTCCAGCCATGTCCCTGACACTCACTGGGTCAGTATCAGTTAGGTCCTTCAGGAACTTGCAGAGCACAGGCAGAGGACCCATGGCACTGCTCCATCACATTTCAGCATCTGATCTTCTTGGTGCTTGAGGCGGAGAAGCTGAGAAATCCACTCCTCACTCTGATTTCCAAGGGACAGGCTCCGTTCAGAGGTCTGACCAAGTGTTTTAGAAGACAGTTCCCTGCCAGTGCCTGGGGAACTGGTTCCCAACTGGCATGGCATGGGCTACAGTTGCTTTTCTTGGAAATGAGTGGAGCCTCCAGCTTCGGAATGGCTGGATCTTTTGGCTGGAGCAGGAGAGGAAATTCACCTTCCTTTTTTTTGCTTTATGTGAGAGGTATTGTGCAATGTTGAGCAATACCTTCCTAGCTATGTCACTGTTCTTGCCAGTTGACATTATTAAGGCTGCTGCTAATATCTTCCCTCTGGCCTTTCCCCAAGGAGCAGAGGCTGGTGCAGTGCAGAGCATAGGGAGCCACCCCAGCTCCACACTGGAGTATTTCAGCGGGGACTATTCAAATCAAGCAGCTGTTCCATCAGCCAGCTACTCGCCTCTTGAACATCTTCACTAGAGCCAAAAATAAACTTGTGGATCAATTCAGCTGCTGTTGAGTTTGATGGAATGTTTTCCATTGATTTCTAATGAGATCTGGATGACAAGCATTTCTGCAGCGAGCCTATGGGGAGGAGAAATTAACATGTGGTTTCTCCTTTTCACATAGTGTTATTCCCCCAAATCTTGCAAATAAGTGAGGCCTGTGTAGCCTAGGAGACCCACTGGTCCATAGACTTTAACACTGACAGCGTTGGCTCCCCAGCCCTGCAACTGTAGCTATTCAGTATTATAACATTCACAATAATTATACCTTTGAAATACTTCATTTAAAGTTGAAATGACTTTCTTTCATGAACTGTTTCTAATTATTGTACTTCAAGTGACAAATTAAATGTCATTTGAAGCAATTATACCAAATACTCAAAAAAATTATACGTAGGTATTGCAATTAATATAATTAAGTCAAAAGTTACATTTCACAGCTGATTCAGCTTTTCTATTACAGCCTTGAAATTGCTCATGAGTTAAAAGCAACATTTGAACAAATCTGTAGCAAACCAGAACACTAAAGGACTTATTTATTTTTTATGTATTTATTAGACAGATTGGGAAAAGCATGAGTGATCCTACATGAATAAGAAGGAATAATATAGTGTTCTTTTTTCAGAAGCTGGGGGGTTTTTCCCATTTAAGTTCAATAATTTTGTTTGTCAAAGCTCCATAAAGGAACTCGTTGTTCCTGAGCCTCCACTGTTTCTTCATGGAAAAAGCAAACAAACATATTCTAAAGAGATTTATGTGTTAGCTTTAGTTTCACAATGGATATAATGTAGAGATTCAAGTGAGGCAACAGCATGCCAACTTGCTCCTTTCTAAATAGCCCCTAAAACACTGCTACCCTTTCTTGAACCACTTGGTTAATGAGAAACTGGAGTCAGTAGTCTTCTCTTCCTTAGAAGGAAAAACAGATCATGAAGCCTGACATTTTTGATATGCAAAGCTCCCCACCTCTGGACACCGGCAGCCCAAGAGAGTAAACTTCCTTTGCTAATTGCTCCAAGAGTTCTCAGTATGCTTCAGTGTGCTTCTCTACCTTGTATTTACACTTCTCAGGCTTGTTTTCTTGCCTGTCACAGAAACTGCCTGGTCCACCTGGTTAAGCATTTACCCAAATTTGCTATATTGTGGTGTTTTGGTTCACATCACTTGTAAAAGTTACATGATCTTTATTGAATGCAAGAGGGCTGATCAGTCCAGTCTTTAGCAGATAACAATCCCCAAACCATTTTTGCAGAGCTGTGTTCATTCATGCTACTCAGAGAGCAGCCAGTGCTGCCAAGGGGTCACGTGTGCTTGAGAAGTGGTGCAGGGATGCTCGAGAAAAGCCATGACACTGCACAGAGAGCATGAGATGCCAGCAGGCAAATGCAGGGCAGCACTTAGCTCCCCTCAAGCACCCAGGGAACAACACTGTGATCACTGGCTACAGCACAGTTCTCCAGAAACAACACTAAAGGGCTTGGCTTGCACAAGTAATTTTCTTCCAGTAATTTTTTTTAAAGCATTGTCAATTAACATGATTAAACCAACAACAGTGACATGAAGTATAATCCTGTGACCCTTTAGAAACTCTTGTGATTTCTAAGTTTTCTTAAATTATAATAATGCATCTGTGGTCCAAAAAGCCTATTTATCTCTAAAAAAAGTGCTACACATTGACAAAATTAAGGGAGAGAACACGAGCCCTAGATAGAATCTAGAGTTCTTGAAAGGTGCTGAAATTACAGCACGAGAGACAGGTGGTACTCATTAATTCACAGATCAGATTCCATGTGTTTTGTCTTCTCTCCTTGCTGGTTAGTTTCCATGATAGAAAATAAAAATAATCTAAAAGGAATGTGTATTTTGCTCCTTTTTTTATATGAAAACGTTACTCCCTCACACTCTTTTAAAGGATGAGTTACAAAGTTTGACCTATGGTTTGGAATCCAGTGTGGGATGCAGGTGCTGAGATACCATAATAATGAAGGCCATGGTGAAAACACCCCTACAGATAAATACTCACAATGGGGAACCCAGAGACAAAATGAATGTTTCAGAAAACTAGCAGTGCAAGAAGCTGTGAAAGACCAGGGCCTAATTATCATGTTGAGAGCCAGAGTTTCACATGGCCACGATGGTGATGGGAATAATTTAAAAAATAAATGCACATTGCTAAATGTACATGACAAAAAAGATCCATCTAGATGTAAAATGAGAGATCTATGCCATTTTAAATGATAATGAAGAAATGTGCATACATTTGATTTTTCTGGAAAGCTGTCTGTATTTGCAGTTGATTTTGAACTGTACAAAGAAGGGAGGGTAAAAGACCCTTTTCCAAACAATCTGTCCAGTGACTAATGATAAAACTTAGTGATTTCAGTATAAGCTAATACCTGGGCAGATGAGGGACTTATACTGAAAAAGGGGAAATATGACACCTATGTTTATTTTATTAAAATTCTAAAAGTAACTAAATGTGAAAAAGAGAAAATAGAGCCACATTATAATTGCAGAAAAAAATAAAGCACTAGGAAAATATGTCTAAAACCAAAACGTATTGAAATGTAAATTAGCATACTTTCATTAACAGACAACTAGGATAAAGATTCTATAATTAATCTCTTGAGACTAATGGAATGTTCTATCTCTTGGATACTTATTTATATTTGTTATTTGTCACTTCTATTTAAAATTTAAAAAACCCAAACAAACAAACCTACCCTGTTCCCCCCCCCTGCCAAATTCTTAACTAGGAGCACCACAAAAATAGATTAAAAAGTATTTACTCAATAAAAATAAGGAAGTATTACCAGGCAGATATTTAAAAAGTATAGGCATGCAGTCATGTTTAGGACAACATGCAGTTGCCCTTAACACCTTGCACCAGTCCTGTAGAAAGTTGCTTTGCTTCAGTCAGACAGAAAATATTTTGAAGGGGCTTCGGGGATTTTGTGAATTTAGGGCCTGATAATCCCCAAGTGAAGACAAGTAATGAAATCAGCAACAGAAAAGTATTGGCATTCATGATACCGCACTCATCACTTGACAGTCTAGGGAGACTTAAAATGCTACTCTGTTTAAAATGAGAAGTCCTTTTATTATCACGCCATTGTTTCAGTTCCAACTGAATGGCAAATGGTGTGCCTGGAATTTACAGGTATAATTTCTGTGGATTTTTTAATTGCCAGTACACTGATTTGGTTGATAGAAATTTGAGAAAATAGCTCATCTCTGACAAACTGCAGCCAGAAAGCTGGGGCATGGCTTTGTTAATTTACATGCTCAGTTTCTCTAATGGCAGACACGATAAAAAATAAACATAGAAAAGGTAAATAGACAGATCAGCCTTCCCACATCACGTCTCCCCCATAATTTAAGTGTACTAGAACATCTTTTAGCATTCACAGTCTTTTCCATCTACTTGCCAGTCATTATCATGAGATTTTCATTAGCCTGACCCCCTGATATGAAAGTAATCAAGGGGATCTGGGCAACATGTTCTGCATGTAATGTGAAAATCTTCACATATGTGATACCACAAAGGTCTGGCAAGCCAGTCTGAAGGCAGCTGGGCCAAACAACCTAACTCTCTTCAGTTTTTCTCTTGGTAGGCAAAGCATTCACATTTAAATAGCTCTCAGTTTTATTTTATTCAATGAGGCCCTAATGCTCCACCATGTTCCCTGTAAATTCCTCTGTGAGGGCAAAAGAAGCCTTGTGATTGGTGAAACTTGGCAGAACAGGAGTAAAGCACTTTACTTGTGGCTGATATTTCCCACTAATTTTACTTCCTGTGTGTTGTATACATAAGAGTACCTAAATCAAATATTTGTGAATTAAATTATAATGGTGACTGAAATTAGATAGAATGTCTGACAATATTTGTCCATTTACAAACAGATTGTCTTTATCCTAATATTTATTGAGGCTTTTTATCAAGTCAGACCCTTGTTCTTCCTTGCTTTTAAAAGACCAATGGACTGTGTTTTGTTTCCCTGTCTTCTGACTGGCTTTAATGATACCTGCTAATTATACATTACTTTATAAACATTTAATTAAGCCTGGAAATAGTCCTACATGACAGGACGTATTTCCTTATCCCTATCTGGGAGATAGGTATCAGAAGTGTAGATAGGACAAGCAACTTACCTATGAAATAAGGGCACACAATTCTCATTGCCAAACATATCTTTCACGCTAGATTTAATTCACAGTCATGCCTAAAAGAAATATGTAAAATACTGAAAAATAAGTCTCAGGAAAATATTTCACAAATAATACTTTTAGTTGTGTAAAACTTTTTATTGGATAAATCAAGTGGCCCATGCAAAATAATATACCGTTATCTTAATAGATTCCTTAAAAAAATGCTTGACTATCATATTTTATGAATATGCTCTACAAGTTTATTAGCCATGAAAGAAGAGTTTAGCCATCTGTCCCTCAGATCTTGTGTTTATACCTTATTTATAAAACACATCAAACATATACCACACATGTGGACATCACAAACCCAAGGGTGCTTAGTTGGAGCTTTCTGGTGGGTGCATGCTTCAGTTTAAGTGTCAACATGCTCCTAAAATTCTTCCTCCTGGTGCTGCTTGTAAGGTGCATACACATTTATTCTTCAAAAAATGATTCAGGGTATGTTAAGCAAATCTCTGTCTAGCTGGTACATCTGTCAAAGTACAAGAAGATTTTTCCAATGTCCTCATTGCTCTTCTCCAGGTTTACTGTGTTGGTAAATGTTATTCTACTTTAGGTCCATAATTGCCTGGCCAATACTACTTTTGCCAGGAATTTCAATGACTGAGAAATAGAGAGTGGGGTATAATGAAATTCTGATGACCATTACCCATGCAAATAGTAAAGATTACTTAGACAAAGCACAAGCACCAATATTAACAGTCTTTTCTTGTACCTGTTTTAAATGTTAAGTGCCTTTCCATCATTATGGTAAACCAAACTGATTTAATATGAGCAAATTTCATAATAGAAGAAACAAAAATGTATGAAAATGTGGAGGTCTTATCTCTTGTCAGTCTTAAAGAATAATCAATTATCTGAGTTGCTCTGAAATTCTGATTTACTCTAGTTCTCTGCATCCCAGTGGATTTTTCAGATATTGATTTGAATATGACTGCACACAATTAAAGCAAATTATTTCCCAAGAGTCTATGAAGCTATTTACCATTTTGCCTCAATAGCCAGCTGCCATAATTTACCAGTCCAGAGCCTTGCAATTCTTTCGTTTTTTAAATACACCGATCCAATTATTTTTTGCTTCACTTGTCAGCTCTGACTCTAATATATATTTCTTTCTTCCTTGATATTGTGCATTTGTTCTGTTCTGTGTTAAATGGCAACTGCCATTTCTTATTAAAATCCTTTTCTTCTTTGGCCTTTAAACCTACTTCCTCACACAGACTCAACAACAAGTTTCCAAACAGTCTTCTTTCATTATAAAGACAATCAAGAAAACACTGGGAGTGACTTGAAGTGAATATAGGCATAAAGGGAGTAAAACGTGAGCATAAAGAAAGTAAGAAACAAGTATAAGTTCAACATAGAACAATTCCTGAGTACTTGACCTAAACCAACTCACTGTTTAAGAACTTTAAAATTGATATCAATCTTATGAAAGATGAGATGGAACTCAAACCATGTTTAGATGGCAATTGAATCAAATGGAAGAAAGCTTTAAATTTGATTTGGAGAGGACTGGGGATAAATATGCATGGGGAATAAAAAGGTAGATTCCTACATACAGACTTGGAGTGGGAAAGGGAGGAAGCAGGAGACTACAGCAGGGATAATTGAGAGGAAGAATAATTGGGAAAACTAAGATGTTTATGCAGAAATGTCAGGAGCATGAAAGCTAACAGAAAGAACTACAAGCTCTAGAGCATCTGTAAAGCTATGACATACATGACACCAGGACAGGGTGATACAGCACACTAGAACTGTTATAGGAAAACATGGCTTGCTTAACAAATACAGATCAGAAGAAATGGGATGAAGTGTCATGTCATCTAATTAAGATTATATATAGTCATTATGAAGCTCAAGAGGATACAAGAAGAGGATTTGCTGAAAATCTTTCAGTAAAGACAAATGCTTAAAAAAGGAGAGTTGCTGAGCTATATGTCCACCATGGATCACCTAATAAAATATCTCTTTTTTTTAAAGCATATTAAGGATTGTAGCTGGAAGAAGTGGAAAGCTGTGTCAACACTGGTTAATAGGAAAGGAAGTATAAAAGGAGATAAAACATCCTTCAAACTCTTAGGAAAAAATAGATAAAATCTCTTTCAAATTGTAGTATCTTATCAGGGTGCAAGTTACACTCTGAAAAATGGGAAGGAATCTCCTCCTTATGCAGAAGAAATAATGGAGGTACTGGCCAGTAGGGCAAGCAGGACTTGCAACTGCCCCAGAGTATGCTGGGCTGCATTCCCATTTGATATGTCTCCAGCTAGAAATAAGCTACATTTTTCTTGCTTATGTGTGCTTACGGTGCATGGTTCTCAAATTATATTGAAAAGAAAATGTATTGAACTTCAATGCCTGTCTCTGAATAGTTTGCATTTCAAAAGCATCTGTAGATATCAAAGGTAAATAATGCAACAGATAACAGTCATTCAATAGCCTCATTAAAGTAATTGCTGTGTTTAAACCGGAAAACTTTTGAGGTATTTTTATACTCTATGGTCTCCACTGAGATAGGAAGTTTATATGTGTATATATATGTGGGTATCTATAATTTCAGTTCAAGAATTTTATTCAGGGAACAGCATGCCTGGAGAATGGGACTGTTTGAAATGACTGGGTCCTAACTCTAAAACTATCTAGTCACCTATAAGGTTCACCTCTCGGTAGTGTCTGCAGGGAGTCTGCCAAATTCTCCTCCACACAGCTACAAAAGTCTAGATACAGGCTCATGATGTGATGATTGTTCAGGAATGTGAAATGAGGAGAAACATTTTTGCTGAAACTTTTCATGCAGAAATAAAATAAATATGCTTTGGAAAATTAAGTGTTGGAAGATGGAAAATAAATGATATAATTATAGAAAAACCCAAAACCACAGGACTTGCAAGTAGGGCTTTTTAATAAGGTAATGTGAAAATTAGTAAACCATATGAGATCAGGCTATTGCTGTACAATGGTGAACTGTTCCAAAATAAACAAATAAGAGAGAGTAATCATAAAAGCAGACTTATAAAGTTACATTAGCTACTCATTGGTTATCTGAATGTTTTATAAAGCATCGCCTAAAAAGTAGAAACAAATACAATGAAGGGCATATGTGAAATGGGGCTAATAAGTGAAATTACAAAAAAACCCCCAAAACAAAACAGAAAGAAGAAAAGAGGGAGGCACAAAATTATTTATGAGTAAAATTGTACCAGAAATAAGAGAAGAACAAAAAGAAAGTAACTATCCAGCTCTGCATGGAATATGATAAAACTGAGTGAGGTAGAGAAAGCTACAGTGCTCCACTCCTTATGAGCATCATTTAAAAATATTAATAGCAGAAATTAAAAATAAGATTAGGTCTGAATTAGATAAATAATACATTCACTGTCATTTCAGAAGAGCGGATTCCAGTTAAGAGTTCAAAAAGAAAAGATGAAATCCTTGCCTTCCACTCCATAGCTTGTGGCAAAATTCTTGACTACAAAACATTCCATCTATGGTAATTTTGAACATAAATAAAACTGAAGCCAATGAGAACAAATGATTGTGTTGCCACAGCACACTGCTTCCTCAATATTGATACTGTGGGCTAGAGATGATAAAAATTAAGATATTTTTGATAAGATAGTTGTGTTAAACTCAGCAGGCCCTAATGTGTCACTGGAGAGCACTTCAGGATGGCCTTGGAGCAGTCTCTGAGACAGTGAGCTTTGCAAGGAGAGGATAAGGTAGGGAATGTCCCAGAAAACTGGAAAAAGGCAAGCAATATACCTGTCTTTAAAAATGTGATCATGGTAAACCTCAGAAATTATAGACTGGTATAATTTAAAACCCCTGAGAATTTTTTAGAAAACCTGTTGGAAACTATGGGAAGGTTGACCTAGAAGGCAGAAAAGTGACTAAAGCGGCCAATATTGATGTAGCAGAAATGGACCACACAAGTAGAATTTTTTTTAAATTTATTATGTTAACTGGCTTAACCGACATGATGGAAGGCACAGGTTGGAGACATTTCAATTTTAAAAGACTTAATTTTGTCTTACGCATCATCCCCATATACAAGATAAAGAATGATGTTTTACACTTAATCTTTATCAGGTGCATTTATAATTTACCCTAAACCAGCTTGGACTGGTGTGTGTGTGTGCAGGGGAGGTCACTGGATTTATGCAAGTCCTAGTTGATGCTGTCCACTAGATTTTGGAAAAAAAGAATTCAATTAATTCAAAAAATTTAAGTATGACACACAAAAAAAGCATCAGGTAAAAGGATAGAAGCTTTCAGAAGACAAAAAAATGAGAAATTGCCTCAGCAAATAACAACTGGAAATTAAGACAAGTATAAAGAATGTGTACTTAAAACTTTGTACTGTTAGCATTATAGCAGTATAGATAGTTGTAATAGCTCACAAACGAAACAGAAATCAACACAATGTCGTGGTAAAAAAAGATGAATCTTCTGAATATGTTAAGAACGTTGAATGTCAAATATGAGGGAGCTGTTCTATTTGATGCAGCCAGTGATGCCAGTGGTGCAGCTGCTTAAACACTACATCCAGCACTAGACTTTTACAAATGCATGCAAATGCAGCATGGAGATATCTGAAAGAACAGCAGCAAACAAAAGCTTAGAAAACACACAAAGAAAGGCTGGTGGGAGAGGCAGTTGAGTCTCTAGAAAAGCCTGATGAGCAACCTGGAAGTAAATAAAGCCATAAAGGGGGCTGGCAAGGGGATAGAAATCCCTTGTTTTACGTGGCCCTATATAGACACTAAGGAGGTATGTTCAGCAGAGAAGACAAAGGAAATGTACAGAGGGAAAAACTTCCATTCTTAGTAATTTGTTCTTGGTCCTTTTGAGAAGCCCTGGTAACCAAGTGGTCTACAGACTCTCTGGATGTGGGTGTCTGTTGAAAATTGTTTGTGTTTTCTCATCCTTCTGTGCTGATTTGCCTCAATGTGGGGAACTAGGTATTTTTTCTTTTGTTTGGAAGTTTCTTAAATATAGACACCTAATCATAGACATGCATGTGAAGCACACTGCACCCCAAGGCCTTCAGTCTTTTACAACTTCAGCTGGGAACCTGGAATAACATCTCAGCTGTTCCCTTCTCTTCATGCCTCTGATTCTTCTCCCCAGGACCTCAGCAGGAGATGGCAGGGGAACTGTTGGTCACCTGCTCTCTGTCTTTATTTGATGTCCTGGGGTCCTCAGCTTGGAAGGAGCCTTTCATCCTGAAGCTCTATGATTCCTGCTACAAGTCTGCTTTGAAATCAAACTAACAAGAACTGTGCAATTCCCACAATGAATGACTGAGCATGTCCCACAGTGTACGTCCACCTTTTTGCTACCTTGTGTGTTTGTGTGTATGGGGACAACAACATGTTATTATTCAGTTTTTCCCCAGAATAAGGGGCAAAATACTGAGTTATCAATGTTTCCCACGAGAAGATCAAAGGTCCTCAGGATGCTTTCTCCTCATGCTGTGACTCTCTTTAGTCTTTGTGATCTTGTGCTTTTTCCTATGAACGAAAAAACACACTACCTATTTGAAACTACAGGTGCTGAGCACATCCAGAGTCAGTGGTCTGTGAAAGTCTGGATGTCCTTGAGTTGCAGTTACTGTCACCTTATCTGCTGCCTATTTACATTTACTCATTCATGACTACGTGGATTATGGCTGCAAACTTGTGATAATATTTCTGTAAGTTCCTTGCTTAATGCTTTGTACTTTTGCAGAAGCACTTTCCTTCAGTCTTATTATCATTAAGCTTTTAAATTATGCGTGTGTGCGTGTATTTGTCCAGTTTTTTCTGCCTTGCTGTTATTTCAGTTTATTAATAATTCAGGCTTTTCAAACTGCCTTGTACTGGATAAACCCCTCCCCCTTTATTTGACAATAATAAATTAAGCTATTTAAAGAATGACTCATTACAAGTATATATCCTGTTGCTGCCACCACCCTCCTACACATAATAATTACTGAAGTTTGCAATGTGATGCACAGTCAGCACTTTCAGAGCAGGGTATCAGTGCTGGTGGCTGCAGTGCCTGAATACCTTACTGGCACTGGTTACCCATGGCAACTAAAATGATCTATTTGTGGTGATAATAGCTTGTTGTTCTGTTTGATAGTTTTGCTGTATTCTTTCCTGTTTCAATTGCAACAGAAATCTATAGATTTAAAAATTCATTTTGAAAAACAGAAGAGTGAACAAAATTTCACTCTTGGTGTTTGTGCAAATATGAAATAATGGAAATATAACATCATCTCATTGAAGATTTTATATCTGTAACAGACCCCCTTGGGTCTAAAGTAATGAAATTAAATCATTCTACCTTGTCTATATGTGTATTGTTTTATTGTTTGCTAGTAAACACTTACCCTGGAGGTTTTGGCAAGTGTAAGAAAGTGGAGAGCACATAATGATTTCTACTTACCGTGTGTCCATTATTTGCCAATCTTTATGATTTTTTATTGTTATTAATAGCATTTTAAGCAAACTATCCCAAAGGTAGGGAGGATAGTCACTTGCTTCTAATCTGTTAATACAAATTTACTTGTAGATAACACACAATTGTATTTGTAAGTTAATGAGCATTTTCCCTGCTACAAGCAGTTGATAATTGGCAAGTATTTTTAATTGGCAATACTGAAATGCAAATATTTTTGATTGTTCAATCAAACTCAGTGCAACTATGATGTCTTTTGGCAGCTTTTTTATACCATAGCACTCTTAATACCAGAATATTTCTCTCTCAGCTGTTAGATATCTAATAATGGAAAAGAAAGTAGAAATACCAGAATGGCCTTCCTTTTACATTCCTAGTTAACAGCAAGATCATGACAGGTGGGCAGGACACTGCCTTTTGGACAGGAGCACCACACTGTCCCTCCATCTCTGGGCAGCTGCGCAAGCTGGGGCTGACCCTGCCTGGGAAGAATCCCCATCTTCTCTTCTCTGAAGGTGTCTTAGAACTGCAAAGAGACATTTTGTCCCCTTCAGCACTTTCTCTCTTTAAAAGATTCTTAGAAGTCATATCGAAGACCTAAAGCCACTTTTCTCAGAGCGGCAGCAGTCAGAGATTTTAGGCATATTTGCCTTTGTTCGGAAATTGTGCTGCCATCCCATTACCTGCTGATCCAGCCTGAGGTTATTTCTGACTTCCTTCCAAGAGCAAAAAAATTTCCTTTGCATCCAACCTATGCACCACCCATCCCTATATCTTGGGAATCAAGTGGGATTGCTTATAGAGTCAGATAAAAACTTTGCTGCATGTTTAGGATGCGCAGGTGTGAATGTATGATTCATTTAGCCTATTGAGGGTCATAGAACCTAGAGGGAAACTTGAGGATTTTTCTTGTCCCTTTTATTGACATTATCTCTTTTGAATCAAGGATATAAATCCCGATGCCCTTAAACTGCGACGTTTTAGGTAAGAAAATGGGACTTAATCCAACACTGATCTAAATAAGGTTCTCAAAATTTGGCCCTATGGCAGAGAAGCTGTTTTCTGTTGATTGGAGTTACAATTGTGGGTTATAATTAGATAGCATTATTTTCTAGCTAGAGTCACTAACATTTCCAATATTACAAAGATCTACAATCCTGAGAAATTTAATTCATCCTTTCACAAGACAGCAGTGTAAAATTCAAGAAGCCTACATACTATTATCCTTGAAATAAAAAAATATTCTCAGCATTATTTTTAGTTGGGTGTCCCAGAGAAACCAGCTGTTCCCAGGGAGATAGGAAGCACACAAAGCATCTTCAAGATGCCTGGGTAAAATACTTTGTGGTGAAAGTCTGGGTTTCCTTTTTTGGGGGGAAGGGAACAAAGGGTGATGTTTAGCCATGGTATACCTATATTCATGCAATTTCAAGACTAGCCTTTCCTCACACATAAAATCACATCTTTTACTGAATTTATTTTTTTTTAAGGCTTTAAGTGTTTGGTGTTGTAGGAAACTGGAAAATCAGTTTCTCTGTCATTTCCACCTTAATAAATAAAATGTAAGTTGTCCAACCTTAGTTGCAGAGAATCCTGTGTTATCAAAACTCATGGAAAACACCACTATTTTGATTTACTACCATTTTACATCAATCTTCTTCTCTCTTTGCACTAGCATGATCAATAGCCTGAAGTGTACAAGAAAAGCCTTATTATACTAGGCTCTATTCTACCCATTTTAAACCCAGTGCAATGGTAATTTGATTATGCTGAGGCTGAGATCAATCTAATCTCTGTTGCAGAACACAGATCATCAATTTTGATTTCACTGACCAAGCATCTTCTCTACTGGGAAGCTTTATGAATGATGGACCACATCAATGAACACGCACTCTGAGAATTGCTCCATATGTTGTAGGACAGGGATGATTCACCTCATTCATTCAAGGACTGCTTGAGTGAAGGGAAAGATTGGTAAGATGGTTGGTCATATATCAGAGTGATTTTGTATACTGTAATTTGCAGACTCACCGGGTGTGGTATTTCTGTGTACTGGGTACTCCAGTGAAGCAGGATGTGGTCACTAATGCCAGATCTTTGGGGGAAACTAGCAGCACTTTACAGACTCTGGGAAATGCAGATTTTAGTGTCACCCTTATAAGGTGAGATTCTTAAGAAAGAAGATTTCTAAAGAAAGCAGCTTTGCAGAAAAAGCCCAGTGAGCCCTGGTCATCAGCAAACTGTGCAGGAATCAGCAGGGTGACTGCAGCAAGGGCAGCCGTCTACATCCTGGTCTGCATTAGGGTAGAGAAAAATGTAGCCAGCAGCTCCAGAGCAGTAATCCTTACCTGCTGTTTGGTACGTGTGAGATCACGTTCAGATATTTTGTCCTTTTTGCAGCTCCTTGAGAAGAGGGTTGCCATACTGTATCAATTCCAGTGACAGACCATCGAGCTGGAACACAGAATACAAGGAACAGCTGAGGGAATGGGGTTTGTTCAGCCTTGAGAAGACATGGCCAAGAGGGATCCTTTTGCTCTCTGCAACAATCTCTTAGTAGCACGTAGAAAGGACAGAGTCAGACTGGAAAGAGGAGAGGCAGCAGTTATAAGCTAGGATACAGGAAACTCCAACATGATAAAAGGGAAAATTAAGATGAGGGTAGTCAAATATTGGAGCAGGTTGCCCAGAGAAGCTGAGGGAACTCCATCCTTGGAGGTAATCACACCTTAGGTATATGAGGCCCTAAGCACCCTGCTGTGCTGAACTTAGTAGGAACAAGAGATAGGAGTGGGGATCCCCCCAGGGTCATTCCCTCCCAGCATATGCAACGCTGTGATTGTCACATGTATTTTTGTGTTTTGTTGCAGTGATAATGCAGTCTTTTGCGTCATAAAAATTAATCACAGCTCAGGGCCCTTCACAAGGCTGTATAACACTGTCTCCCATGCTGACTCCGTTATACTTTCCATCCTTTCAGCTATTTGCATATCTTAGTCCATATCTGCACCAGGTAACTAAACAGTTGCAGGCCATGCTCTGTCCCTGAGCCCACCTGCTGTACTCAGCAGCCACACTCTAAGATCTCTTAGCCTCCAGAACTGGCTGATGCCACCTATACTTCCCTTTGTCAACTTTTGGCCTGTGCTGGCTCCTGAGTCATGGCTGGGAGTTGTTTGACTGACTGAAAGTTGGCCTCTGCCAAAACTCTGCAAGGGTCAAGATAACAATAGTAGAAATGACCGTTTCCCATCACTTGTGTCATAAATAGTATCAGTTATTAAAAACTTGACTTGTCAAGGTTGGTGTGCAGAGGAGGATGAGGTCTTCATTTTACTGCTTGAAAGAGAGACACATCTACTGCAAACAATGCTCAGGAAAAAAAGAAGCTGGAGCGCCACACAAAACTGACATGGGCATCCCTGGTAACTGGTTGTGTAAGTGTGGTCTTGTTTTTTCAAGCAAACAGAAGCACACTGGTAAGAGAGTCTCTGTAAATATGGTTGTTTCAGATTTTTTCTTTATCTTGCTTCCCCTTTTATTATTACTTGCTCCCTGATTTATTCTACCTATAGAACACTGCTTGAATCAGGAACACAGTACTGTTAACAACCAAGTTATATGATTATTCAGGTTGCTCAAAATACACAGAAAGTAACCTACAGAGAGACACCTGTAGACCAAATGAGACATACATAAGGTTATTTCAATGTTTCTCATATACACAGTTGAGACTGCATTGCACAAAAGTGAATTCTATGGGAAATATATGGAAAATTGTTACTCTGACACCACTATGTTTTCACATTGCTGGTAAACTGACAGAGAGATGGTAAAGAAGGAAATACAGCAAAGCTCACCATGTTTTGGGAGACATTATTCAATTAAGCTGCAACTTGAGCAATAATTAATTAAAGGAATGAGGAAGATATAGGGTGGAGATCTCAAAACAACTCAGCATCAGCCTGACTTTGTTCCAATTGAAGTCAAATTGACTTGCTTCCAGTGACGTCAATGGGAGCAGAGCTATATCAGTACTGAGTATTTCTGACAACCCAGTCTCTAAAATGTGCTGACGCGAATTGTCAGGAATCATTTGCGGTTTCAGGTGTCCAGCATAAGGCTCCATAATAAGGTCCATCTTCTGGGACAGGTGTTCAACCTGGAGATTACCAGGTTCAGTATAAGTATCATAGCCCAAAGTTACAAATCAAATTTGAACAGTTAAACCTTAGCAAACTATTTGCTGTGGTATTGCCCAGTATCTGAGATAAACTGAAGTTACATTTGTGTTCAATTCAAGGAGCAGAAGGGCTTTGATTTTTCAATAGCTTTCAACAACATATTTTCTTTCAATTCTTGCATTTCTCTCACGGAATATTACAATTTCTGTAAAAACTGCTTTTTCTTTTGAAGTGATTTTTCTTAGAAAAACTCCCAAGCAACTCTATTAATTAGACATGCTCAACCACACCAAGGAATAGCAGCACGTGTTGCAATGGAGAGTAAGTTATTTTTAAAGCAAGTAAATGTTTTGCTCCTTTCATTGCAGTGACATTCAACATATACCACATATAGCTGCCAACTTCAGGGGCTGATATGATTCCTTCCCTGCATGTTATCCAGTCACAGCAGCTCTCCTCTTCCCAGTGTTTTCAGATTTACTCTTTCAGTTTTCAGTTAAACTTTGCACTTCATTTTCAGTCATTCTAAACGGGCTAATCCAACCTTGGCCTCTTATGTGTAAAATATCTTGGGTTTTGTTCTCTTTTGGAACTTATGCTCTAGCACAGAGTCCCACTGATTCTCCTGGCAGTCACAGGAATAGATACACAAATGAAGTAAGGCGCACAGCACAATACTTCATGGAGGCTTTGAAAAAAGCTGTACACAACAGCAATTACATCCCTTGAGAAGGTATATGTTGCGGTGGCTAAGTCCACATTACACTCCCCGTGTTACTATGAAGTGGTCTCTCCCCACACCACTGTGCTAGAAAGTTCTCCCTTCATCGAGATCCCACTGGCCCCTGGCCTTTTCCCCCCTCCCCTCCCTTCTCCATTGGTCCCCATTATGTCACTCAACCCTGCCTCTACCCCCCAGCCCTCAGACTATTGGCTTCTGATGCTCTGCCCACCCCTGGACCCTCCGAGATAAAACCACGCGCAGGCTT
The DNA here is from genome assembly GCA_013389985.1 of Dryoscopus gambensis. NCBI lineage: Eukaryota > Metazoa > Chordata > Aves > Passeriformes > Malaconotidae > Dryoscopus > Dryoscopus gambensis. The sequence goes on along the minus strand of WEIT01010210.1, from coordinate 85,931 downwards.
TTGTTCTGTGTTCTTTGCCTCTGTTCCCTTCGAGTGCGTTTGTTCTAATGGACGCCTCAGAATTGCACACAGAGAGCCCCTCTCACTTCTCTGTCTCCAGTCAGCGCACAGACCGTGTGTGTGAGTGGCTGCTCACAGCCACCTGTGGGGGTGAGATCGTGTGCACGCGTGGGTGCTGGCAGAGCGCCGTCTGAGCGTCCCCACGAGGGACACTGTGCGAAAAACGCGGCATCGATCCACCGACACCACCACCACGATAGGTATAGAAGAACCTCTGCTTTAGTCCATCCCCAGACTCCTGTTCCAAAGAAAGATCCGTGAAAAACTTAAACCCTCATGCCATAACCATGAAATAATGATTATGTTAAACAGTGGATGTCCACTCTACATTGTCCTCTTATATGAGATATAAGTGTCAAATGAGGAGATGCATTTGCAGTAGGGGAGATTCCATTGTCCTTCTGACAATCTAGCAATCAAACATGGAAGGTTTTGTCCCATCTAGTGAATTTTTTAACCTTACTGTTAGGTGTGTTTCAACTTTGTTCTTAACTTGGATAAGAAAACAAGATACTGATATGACAACATGTTTCCTAGTCCTGTGACACTTCTAAATGAAAGTCACACAATGCGTATTAGAGGTGCAAGATTGATAAGATTCTCTCTGCATATTTTTGTGGCTCCTGTAGGGCCCCACAAAAAAGTTTTTGATCTTTCCAAAATGCAGCTTTATCTACAAAGCATGTAGCAGCTCAAACAGCAGAGGGTGCTTTGTAAGCAAATACAAAACACTTGATCTAAAATTATTGCTCTAGATAGATCCTGCAGCTGTGCGGATGCTTTACTACCAGTTCTATTCATGAAGTGGCAGATTCAATGGCTCACTGCTTATTAGAATTGTTTCACACACTCTAATAAATCTCCTGTGAAAACCACCCACAAAATTCTACATAGAAGGGACAAAATTCTACACATGCAGGATAGCTCTATGTTTTTAAATAAGGTGAACAATATGACATGAAACAATGCATTATTCATAGATGCATACTGTTCTAAGAGCTTAATAAAGAATTTGATTAATAGTCCAGGCATGTGTCCTGCATATTTATACCCCAGTATGCATACAAATGTAATGTATAGCATTGGATACTTGTAATATCCTCTTGTCTTTTATGCTTTTTAAGCACTTACGATGCAGAGCAGTTAAGTTAAATTGCAAAACAAAGCCAAGCACAGCAAATTGTTACCAATTTGCAAAGTGGGTGGTTGGTCATCCTTCACAGGGAGTTCTATTTCATAGAATCATAGACTCCATATCCTGAGTTGGAAGGGACCCTCAAGGATCATTGAAGTGCAACTCCTGGCCTTGCTCAGGACGGCCCCAAGAATCACATCGTGTGCCCGAGAGTGTTGATTTTGGATCTGCCAAAAAAATGAAAAGCACTTTCCCCTCCTTAACATTGCATGGTCTGTTTCCATTGCATTTCACTTCCAACTTGAAAGGGAAGTTCAGCGCTGAGCAATGACAAGAATGGCAATGTTTTCAGTCATGGCGGCAAGCAGGTGGGAAAATAATGACAGTGAGGGAATCACCAGAGCTTCAGTGATAACATTTATTAAAAATTTGTAATTTTGGATTTTGTAATTTTGGAAATATGATGACTTTCACCAGCTGATGATCTCGTCCAGAGAACTTTGGAAGGAAACGTGGAAGAAAATCATATTTGGTCCCATCTATTTCACCTTGTTATAGTGACAGAAGTGAGGGACGGTAAGTTGAGTAAAGAGTAAGAATGAAAAGAAAAACAGAAGACATCAAAGACATGAAGAAATCTGTTTCAGAGGTGCCACTACAGAACTGAATCACACAAGTAGAAAAGATTGGAATAGGAAAGAGGAACAGAGGTGTGGCAGCAAAATTGCTATTTGGCAGAGCCCATAGAAGACATCAACAATCAGATTAACTCAGGATATCACTGGGTGAAAATCAGTTACTGAGTTAGAAAACACTCCACATAGTACAGAGAAATCCCAACATATGAGTTCTCTCACATGTAAACTTTTTAAACTAAAGACTTCACTCGTGATTTCACATTTTGATTTCTTTTACACTTTGGCTTGCAAGACCCTTTCTTGAAACCTCCATTATCCCTTCTTCATTTTCTGCAACTGGATTTTCACTGAGATGCAGCTTCTGTGTACACATGCCATGACTACATCAAGACTCCTTAGTTCTAGGACAAGTTCAGGGCTAGAGTGGACCATGTGGATCATTATTTGGTTGACTTCTGTCAGGAATACATCTTCAGCACTGCAGGCCTGAATTTTCAACTGTATCATATTTTTTCAGAAGTCATAATAAAGGCCTTCGACCCCCTAACTTCAGTTATTCCATTGGCTACTTTTCTTAGTGAATAAAATTTTGCTATATTTTTGTAGTCTGAACTTGCTATTTTTTTCTCAGTCATCTATTGCCAGAAAACTCTTCCAGTTAGGTCCTCATGAGACACAATGAAGCAACTTTTTTTAATATATATTTTAGAATAAGGGAGGCAAGAGATCTAACTCTTCCATTGTAGACATCTTTCATACATATAAAAAAAATTTATAGCTCTTCTCGATTCTTTCTGGTTAAGCATAAGTTTTGAGAAGTTGATGACTCACTGGTTCCAGTATTGCACCAATACCATTTTCTTGCTATTTTTATTTCCTGGTAATAAGGTATCTTCTGCATTGGACTCCAGAGGACATGAGTAATGGGAAAGGAGAAGCAGTAGAAAGTGGTTGCTGTTATAAACAGAAATAGAAGTCAATACATAGATTTGTCCTGTCAGTAGACAGGGCTACAAGGTGATACACAGCACAGCCATGTTAGAGATGAACACTGAGTACAAAAACTTGGGAAAGTTTCAAATTGGGAGAGCAAATCCAGACCAAAATGAGAGGGAGGATTGAGCATTGAGCCTATACTGTGGTGGTGGTGGTGGAAGGGTATAATCATAGATAGATACCAGGAGTCAAAAAAGAGACATTATGGCAGGAGGGTTGAAATGGTATGATCCTTAAGGTCCCTTCCAGCCAGTCCATTCTGTGATTGTTTGATCCCATTATTACAGTAAAAGGTGATTACAGCTCCCAAAAATACTGTGATGGAGGAGGAGGAGGAAAGACAAGGAAGAGAAGAGTTAGGGAACTAGTGATGATATGAATGGTAAAGAGAGGGAAGAAGCAGTGGCAGACAAAGACAGAGGAAGAAGCTTGTTATGGCAGGAGTCACCAGATGGCATTGTTACATGTAGTCTTAATGGTTATTTTCCTTGGCATGTAAACAAGTTTTTGTTTCAGGAAAAATATCTAGTGTTTTAACTCTTATAATGTCTACAGAGGAGTCATAACAAGCAACTGAGCAAGAGACAGTGTTAGAAATGGAAACTCTGAAGGAACTAGACAAGAAGGTTTGATTTTAAAGTAAAAACAAATTAACATTACTAGCTTGTCATGTTGACTTTGTTGATCCGTGACTGATGTGTAGACAAAAGAACTGAGTGAGAACTACAAGCAAATCCAACTTTTTTTTTTTTTTTGACAACACTGAGATAATCTCTAAGGCCCTGACAGCTCCTATCCTTCAGCAGAAAAGCAATCTGATAACATCAGGAAGGATGGAAGGTTTGAAGGCAAGAATCAAGTAAATGGAGGAAAGGAGTATGAAGTGGAAAAATAGAAACATTGGAAAAGAACAGGGAAAACATTAGATACAATCAGTGGGTAATGAAGCATATCTGCAAGTCAAGGCAGTCGATAGAACAGCAAATACAGGACAATGAAAATGGCCCAAAATAACATGTAGAAGTGATATGTAGCCAAAATGGTGTAGATACAGCATTGGACTTGATTTTTTTCAGTCTGTTCTAAAAATGCTAGCATATTTAAATTATACAAACTGCACTAGAAATGATGACTTATGAAGTAGAGCATTGCTGGGGCTGGGAAAGACTTTGGAGTAGAGAGTGGAAGAATATCTGCAACACACACTACTTTTGTTGGTGCTGGATGGCAACAACTGGCTTCTATAATACAACAAAAAACTCTTACATTTAATAACATTTCTGTCTGGTGTTCAAGACTAGTTCAACGCTTCTTCCTTTCCCAGTTCTTGGGCACTAGTCCAGTGTTAGATTTGAATTCTCTAAATAAAAAACCCAAACAAAAAAATGGCTTTTAAACAACTGCCCTCTTTCCAGAGAGCAAAATCCCTAGAGAAGTCCAAGAGATGGTCTCTGAGGCACACTGCTTACTATTCAAAAGGAAGCTGGGGAGAGAAGATGTAAACAAGGGCATTCTCACTCTTCTCTGGGTGGAACATGCACTGCATGTTCATTCCTCCTTCCCGTGGCCTGACCTTTATAACTCAAATGACAAAACAAAAGCCTAGGAATTCTTCATAGTATTGAGTGCTCATGGAGCTTCCCAGAGAAGCTGGTCTGTCACGGCCTAATGTTCTCTAACAGAAAGGACACTTCAAACCCCTTTATATTCTTCTACAGTAAAAATTAATTCCACTTAATTGCATATGGTAATAAAAATCCATCTAGGTGAAATTCTGGGCTTCCTAGAATCAGACCTCTGACCTCCTTTTTCCTCAGTGGGCAGCCTCTGCTCTGAGCCTGAGCTGCAGCACAGAATTCGCCCAGGTGGAAAAAAAGCAAATAAAGTGGGAACCAAAAGGGTGATTCCTAGCAAGGCTAAGTCGGCTAAGCTCCACAGGTAGCTGGGTGGCAGCTTTCCAGGGTGATGTCCTGAAGCATGTGTACAGCTAGTTCCAGGAGAGAGGCTTGTGTTCCCACAACAGCACTTGCTCTCCCAACATAGCCTCACTGATAGGTGTCTTTCAGCCCACTAAGCCTCAAATCACTCTTACCTTAAAGATTTCAACCTCAAAACATTGAACAGCAGTGGAAAAAAAAATGGCAAGTAGCTGGTAGTTGAAAATAGGATTAAAAAAAAGGAAGAAAAGGTATATTATAGAGAGTTCAGGGTATTAGAGATAACAAGCCTTTGGGAGATGAAAACAAGCTTCATCAGGAGAGAAGGACCATGCAGATTTCCCATGACTCCTCTTAGGTGACGTGGGCTACCTTTGCTGTGGTCCCACACTGTTCTGCCTCTCAACTTCTCCTGTTAAAAGGAAGACTCTTCTGTGTTCAGCTAGGTTTTACAACCACCTCTGTACTCTTTCCTGTCCTCAGTCCTCTTCCAATCATTGCATAAAGAACTTTTTCAACCATTAGGAAATCCCAGAGTAATCTTATCTGGTTTCAGAGACAGCTATTCAGCTATGCCTAGACCTCCTTCCCACCCTACCCTGGGAGCCCTTCCAGAACTACCTGCTCTTTGAAGGGCCAAGTTTTTAAATAGCATTAGCTATTTTCAGCTAATCAGGGCCTGCTCTACTTAAAAGCATATTACACCTGCTGGTATTTAAAGTAAATTTAAAAAAGGAAACAAAGCACTAATACATGCCTCTGCCCATCTGTTCTCACATCCACATGGACTCATGGACCATTTAGTTTCTCTTTCTGATGAAACAAATAAGAAGTTATCTTGTTAACAGAGAAGACTAAAAGGAACTATATCATACTTGGAGGATCTCTTTTAATGGAAAACTTTTTAACATTGTAATAAACTCACCCTTCAGCAAAATTTTTGAGCAGCAGTTTATATTTCTCTACTAACACTTTTCTAGGTCTGGATTCCATGTCTTCACATTTTTGCTCTGTTTAGTTTAGCTGATCCCAGTTACATAATTGTTCTCTTTAGTCAGTAAACTTAAAGGTCAGTATAACATAACATCAAAATCAGGATTATATTGTGTCAAGTGGCAACATAACCAGCTAATGTGCTTTGTATCTGACTAGTTCCCCCCCACAGCCTATCTGTAACTGTTCTGTGACTTGCATCTCATTGATACAAGCCAGAAGAGCGGCATCCGTGCCACCACTCAGATTTAATGCTTTAGATGTCATTAGTTCCCAAGAGAGGAAAATTTTTCAGTTTACTGGAAACTGGACAAACATGGTATGTAAAAAAATACAAGGGGAAAAACAAGGAACAATGGTTGCTAGGAAATTCAGTGGCGTCAACAGGTATGATCATGTTCTTTCAGCCCTCAAAAATGTACTTGAATCAAGTACTGGATCACTTCCAAACTAAAGTAATAGTAGCAAGGTAGTACAGGTATACACCTTCTATACATTGTAGAGACCACTTCCATGGTGTACGGCCCAGGGTGTTCAAGTACAAAAAAGAATTTGCTTCCAAAAATAAAAATGCCAACTGTATATTTTTAAAGTATAACAATGAAAACTCCCAAGAAGCCCCCAAGGAGCACAAGAAACTCTCAAATACTCTAGGCAAATGACACCATTTCAAAAATTTGTAACCAGAATGGTCTGTATGCATTTTAGAAGCTTAACCCAAAAGGAAAAGTATCGGGGTATGGGTAATTTCCAGTTTTTCAAAAGGATCAATCCCGTATCACTTGCATTTTCACAGATGAAATTGTATGTTGACTTATGAAAAGGAGGTACCCATTGTTTTAAATAACATGTTGCTATTTAACTTACACTACTCACTTCTAGTAATCTGCAAATTTTGTCTCAGTTCTCTTTAATTTTGGCATGTGTCTTTCAGTCTTCTTAGTGTGAACTGGAATTTGTCTATGTGTTTCAAAGTTTTTCAGTATTAAGAAATGAAGCAGATTAGAGGGGCTACATTAATGAAATTACAGTTCTAGATATATTAGTACAACTTATTCATTTGCCACTGAAATTTTAGAGATAACCACGAGCGAACATGAGCATAGGAAGATGAGACTTCAAAGACAGACAGAAAGCGCTTCTTGAACTGACAGAATTCTAACACCATCATTGCTACTCACTTACTTTTTAAAGTAAAAATACCAGAACCATTTTTCCACACGTAAAGTACTATTCCTCTTGCAGCATAGACACAACACAGTTACATTATGCTCTCCAAATCAATGCTGTTAATCTAGTTTAACATCACACTTGCTATCTTTCATGAACTGAAGAGTTTGCCTGTGACTTTATGCACAGAATTCCAAGTCCACTCGATTTTGCATGTATTAAGGACAGACTCCTAGCAAATGAAATCCTGTTTTAACCTCTTACATGAGGGGACAGAAGAATGGTTTTTCCACAAAGGGGACAGAGTTTTGATTGAGTATGATTTCCAAGGGCTTGACTTAAAGCTGAGACCTATCATCTGATGCTAGGTCTATTTTGTTATTTGTTTTGGTGTGCAACCTAATATTTGCTTAGGCTAACGATTTGAAAATCTATAATGCATTGTCTGTCTGTGAAATTTTTAATGAGTCAGCCTCATATCACAGCTCTTGTTTTTGTTCTCCCTTATCAGGAGAGAGATGGAGTCCATGGAGGGAGATGATGACAATAAGCTCTCTAGAACATACCAAGTTGGGTGATTCAGCAGAGTGGCTCCACACAGTGTAATTAAAAGGCAGGCAGACACACATTTTCAATAAAGTGAAGGAAAGTGTTTTCTAATTGCTGGGTTTTTTCCAACTGAAATACACTTGTTTAACCTATAGTGCAATCCATCCCTTCCTACCATTATGTGTCATCAGTGACTCTGAAGGTTTATTCAAAGTCTGTGCTATACTCCCCCGAACATTTCATACAAGGAAGATTTAAAGCATTGTGCTCGCATTTTGCAAAATTGTCTCAGGCAGTCAGTAGAGGCACTTTCAATATCTTTACTGAAAATTCAGAAAGAATGGACAAGTCCATTTGAAATCAGGGCTGAGAACATTTAATGATTATAGATGAAAATCATGCTATCATCAGGTCCTGTGTGGAGAATATGCATCTATTTACACCTCTCTCTGTAGGCGGAGCGGTTTGTTCTCACATATCCTTGCAATGATACATTTACATACAGAGCCTACTCACAGACCATATCAACTCTGAAGCATTTGGCACCATGTTGCATTCTATTTAGTGTTAACACTTATGTTAAGAAAGGATATACCAGGAATATAGAACAGCAGTGTAAAAGCACTTCTTTCTTTAAGTTTCTCTCCCTTTCTAGCTTGCTGTCACCATATTATTCTGTGCAACAATCACTAATGCATATTAAATTCTAACTTTTCTTTCTATAGAGCTTAAGTATTTTTTTTTAGCTCCCTTGCTTTTATTTTGATGATTCCAAATGATCCAGTTGCTGTTTAATCTTGGGAGATGTCATTACTGTACGAAGAGAATTTTTTTTTCACTAGTATTTTTACAGATGAATACATTTAGGTTTTGGCTCAATTTAATGTTCCAGAGGAACACTTTTCATGACCTTTGCTAAAGCAATTATGTTGGCTAAATTAACTGAAGTACCCTTCTACTGATGCTGATTCAGGGGATCTTGAATTTTCAACTACTTTTCAGCAAAGACCTAGGACAGAGTTGCTAGATTGAGATTAGGACCTGAAATTAAATAAAAAAATGCCAATCAGCAGAAAGAAAAGTATATAATTTCAGTGATTTTTTTTACCTCACAAGTATAAAATAAACATCCCTTTTAAACAAAGGGATTCTTTTAGCTGTAACTTAAAACATGTAGAATAACCATATACAGTAAAAAAAGGAAAAGGGTGAAGAGTTACCCAAGGAGGAGGAGAATTCAATACTGGCATTTTAACCAGTTTTGAACATGCATTGATAGCACTTAGGTTTCAACAACAGCCTAACAGCGACTCCTCTCCTATTTTTTTTTTTAATACTTAGTGTTAAATATTTTTACTGATGAAATCATGATGGAGCTTAAAGTCTTAAAAAACATTATTCCCATTCTTAAATATTCTTCTATGATCAGTGTTGACTGAATGAAGCCTGAGGTTGTAGAGCTTGCACAGAAGAAAATTTTGCTGCAGCTTATTTTGTTCCTAACTAATGAAGGGGGTAAAAGAGCTCGTTTGTATGATGACTCCACTTAGTGATGTTCAGGCTCAGGCTTTTATTGAAAGAGCCCCAGGCTGTGGAGCTGTACAGGTAGATTAGGTGAACAAACCTCTGCTAGGTTTCTGGTGCCCACTTAGTTTACAGTCAGCAATAAATATTAAAGATCATCCTGGAAGGTCACACAAACAGCCTTGGGCCATATCTACAGTGGGGGTTTATTCTTTAACCAGTCACTGGTAACGTCCCATGGAGCTGCTGCACCAACACCATCCTCAGGCTCGACAGTCAGCACTGGGATGTGAGTGAAGGCGGCTCACACTGGCTGCAGGCAGAAAGGGCAAATCACTGCTTGTGTGTAATGGGTCTGTCTGGGTCCCTGTGCCCACAGAGAGGCAAATGACAACCCCCCAGTAAAAACACAGACTGATACACAAATGGGTTCACTCTTCCTGTTGACACAGATCTGCCACTTGAGTCCCAATCTTCTCTGCACACCTTTAAAGCACTGAGAGTGTCTAATGCCGAAAGCAGGCTTGGTCCTGCTCCTAGTGAAATCATTAGTAATGTTGCCACTGACACTGATAGGTACAGGACCAGGCCTGTAGCTCACATGTATCACATTTCCTGAAATATTAGCTAGACCGTGAGTTGCAGAGTGCCACATAGTGTCCCTGCCAATCCCTGTCCCTTCAGGAGCTGTTTTTGTGGAAATCACCTTGGCACTCCTGATCTGCTTTAGCTTACCAAGAGTTAAGGGACTTCACAGACTTTAATTGAATGAAGTCTATAAATAATTATAATTTCCTGCAATTGGAGTTGGAAAGGTGGCTTGGAAAGGATTTTACTTTTGTTTTGAAATTATACTTGCTTTCTTCCTGGCTTCTTTAAGAAGTTCACAGCACAAAAGCTGAAGTTTTCATTGTATTTTTAGATCATGATATTTGACAGCTCTTGGCCTTCTTTTATGTGCAGAGAAGGCTCTCCTGACTGGCTCACGGAATGAGCATTAGCTCCAACAATTTAACAGCTAAAACCTCAACATACCCACTTCCTTCCTTCCTCCAAACTACTGAAATAAAATAGATGTGAACAAGGGCACCAAAAGGTGAAGAAGTAAGAAATCTGACTGTTCCCCTTTTCATTCCCAAAGGCATTTGAAAGTACACCTCCCTTAACAGCCTTTTCTTCTACCCCATGTGAGCAAGTTGGGTGGAGTAAACATGTCTGTGCAGTGATAAACCAAAGAGAGCCATGTATCATTTCATCCCGAGGGAAGGAGCATCTGGTGCATCACAGATTTGTCAGGAATTAGGTTGGGAGTCACATTACTATGTTTTTAATCTTGTTTGACTTAAAACTGTGTTTTGTAATCAGTGTAATAGAAAGGCACCGCTGAGACACAGGGATTAGCTGTAGAGAAGAAAAACAATAGTACACACAGCGCTTTGATGTGTTTCTATTTGAATTATAAAGTGGCACTTCAACGGCTCAGAGAGCTGCATACAAAATCTCAGTTTAGCAATCTCACTGTCCAGCACATGAACTTCTTGCAAAGCACTGTCAAAGTCAGACAGAAACAAACTCTGAGCAATTTTGAAGTGCAATAAAGGATTTAGTATGCAAAAAATCACAAGAAACATGGATCATAATGACTGGCCACAGCTATCATTGATGCCAAGCCTGTGAGTGGAAAGGAGCATTTAGTATGAAAATGAAATGTTTAATATAAGATATTCAATGAAAGAATGCCTATTCTTTAATTAGAGAGAGTAGAAGGGGATATGGGCAAATATTACATTTGACTTTAGTCTTTGTTTTTGTGTGATTTTTTTGAATCCTGGCTTATGAACACAGGCAGAATGATCATGGAGACCTTCTGTCTGTGAAACATAAACTGGGATTTATCACCCTAGAGGAGCTGCCACTGTAGAAATGCCTGTTTCAACACTGTTAAAAGCTGAACATATTTGGCAGCAGAGTAAAGCATTAGGAATTCTTTAAAACCCATCTTTTGATCCAAACTTGTATTGTAAATAACACAGCAACAGCTGCAAAGGATTCTCATTTTCCACCATGAATTTGGTAGGCAGAGACTTTTCTTTCCATAAGTACATTTAAAACTTGCTGAGCTGATTCCATAAAACTTATACACATTTGTAAGACCAAATAAAAGCAAAGTGTATGCTTATTATTGCTATTATTTTAGTGGAGCTGCTCCTACACATATTACACTAGCAAATCCTTCTTTATTAGTAAAAGTTGTGCAAGAATTTAAGCTACAGAATCAAAGCCCAGTGTACACTGAATGGCTCCTTTCTGCTGACAGTCAAGTTACACACCATCAGAATTCTACTGAAAACAAAATGTTTAATTTGGAGTTTTTCAAATTAAGTTTTAAGAAGTGGACTTGGCCTAGAACTTGCCTCTCATGCCACATAAGCGCTGAGAAAGCAGATGGTCTGAAAAAAAGGGCTCATGGAAAGCTGTTTTAGGCTGCATCAGAGAGAAAGATCCAGAAGTTTGACTTAAGTGGAAAACCCAGGACCATACTCACTGAGGTATGAGCCAGTGATAAGTTCAGCTGTGGCCAGTTCTGTTCCTATCTATGCTCAGTCACATCCCTTTCCCCAAGTGCTAAGCAACTCAATACCCAGCTCAGGAGTCAGCCTACAGTGATATATGACCTAAATAAACCCTTTTCTGTCTCCCAAGGAGTTGCTCTTTCCTTCTACCAGAGGCAGAGACTTCATTTTTCCTCAGAAGCTTATTATTCGACTAAACAAGCAGAGTTCCTTTGCTTACAGAAGGAACTGAAATCCGCACCTTTGCTTACTAGGGAAGAGCACTCAGCACCCACCTGCAGACTGCCATGGTGTGGGTGCATAGCAGATGCCTTTCTCCTCGTCACTTTGATACTCCAGTGGGCCTGAATCCATTAACGACAATTGAGTCAAGTTACTTTCTAGTGTGAAGACATGAACTTAGTTCTTATTACAAAAATATGAAATTGTTCTTTGAGCAAGGAGTACAACCCAGGCTGCCTCCACCTTCTAAGAAACACACGCTATTGACCATGCACATGGAAAAGCTGAAAACAAGAAGATAATTGTTTTTTCCTCACCTAAGCTGACTTCCACCTTTTCTTATTCAGGGTTTGGCAAAAATCAAGTTACTTCATGGTCCACTTAAACCTATAGGAATTTACCATTTCACACATTAAACTTGCCTCTTTTCCTTTCCACAGGCCAACAGTTTAACTTATAACTCATCTTTTTAATGATCAGGAACATCAAATTGGCTCATAAAGCACAAGGGTTTGGGTGAAACGCCTGCAGGAGTTCTCCTGGCAAGGCTGAGTGCTTCCCATGCTCAGTAATGAAGACAGTCAGGTACAATAATATGCTGAAACTGTAGAGGAAATGTGATTGCTGCTAAGAAAGTTTTACCCTACTCCTGGTACCAGTCAGGGGTAAAATAGACTGCTTTTGTTTCTGCGGAAATTCAAAGACTGCAAATACAGGGACAATGCTGGGTGTCAGCAGAGAATTGAGGGAAACTGTGAATCTAGAAATATATACAAGGAGGACTTTTATTTTCCTCTTGTATGAGACTCAGGGAAAAAAGCAATTAACAAATATTTTGGTATATTTAAGACAAAAAAAATAGATGTCTTATTTTCTCTTTCATATGTCACAAAAACTTTGCGCTTCTTAAAAATGCTGATATACACATACCTAAATCTATTTCTGACTTCTGTAATTTTACCTTGAACTCTTACTCAGTAAAGCAAATTTTCACCTGTTACATTACTATTTTGTAGCACACACACCTTGCTAGCTGTATCATTACCAACATTACGGTAGCTGGTGGATGGCTTGTTCATTAGTAGAAAGGTATTATGTGTATATGTATATATATGTTGTTTCAGGCCCAGTCTGAGCATGTGAAGAGCTATGTGAATCAATGGGTCTCTAAAATATAGATCTTGATAAACAAGTTCCATGGAACATAAAAATCTTTCTATCAAGAGCAAAGGCTGGACATGGTACATCACCTGTTCTGGTTGCTATCCATAAAAATATGAGGCATATGCTTAAAAAGACTGGTGGATCCAGTCAGAGAAACTAATATTATTTTTCCAACCGTGTTGTTGACAGACTGACATTCGAGAACACTATAGATGAACACTATAGGTAAACAAAGAAGTAAACACAAGGAATATCCTATAATCTACTTAAATGGGAGATTCCACACCATCTATCCTTTGACTTTTCTGATTCTAAGATGGAGATCAGAGAGGTCACCCTTCACACTTCCAAGGTAAATTCAGTGAGGCTATGTCAGTTTTCACCTGATGGGGATTTGGCTCACTGAATATGAGACTAATGGTTTCAGAAAAAACTTCGCCTTGGCAGCGATAGTGAACTCTCTTTCATGTTAGTGATGTATACTTCACACACTTAGCTCTAACTTACTGTAAATAGAATGAAGAGTGCTTTGTTGCTGAATAATTTATTATGCAGTAAATATGGCCCAAGGCAATAGAGTTTTCAAGTTCCACAAAGGCCTTATATATTTCCTGCTGTTATAATTATGCAAAGGAAATACTGACAGACTGAATTATGAAATATAGATTATCCATTCAGCAACAGTTCAAAGATGTATGTGAGGGTACTGAGCAAAGACAGGTGATTTCAAGCACCATGTGCACTCTTATGGTAGATACAGTATCTGTTTAAGCACCTCCTTGCTCTGTAGCAGAGCTCTAGAACATGAAGAGGCTCTCAGTTACCCAACAAACTGGCATGACTGACACTTCTGACTCATATACCCTTTAAAGCCACATTTTCTTCTCTTTTCTGTTTCCTAGTTTCACTTTATCCTTCTTTTCATGCCTAATGAGACATAAAAATACCTTCACTGAACATCTTTCATCCAAGCAGCTCAAAGAATACCACATTAAGGCTTACAACACCCCTGTGAGGAAGACAAGAGGTACCCTGAGATTTTTTTTTAACGTCTTAGAAGGTGTATGAATCTCTGAAGCAGAGGGTAGAAACTTCTAAGAAGCAATATACCTCAAGATTATTCTTAAACAGCATAATACATTGATCTGGAAAGGTGCTGCACAACAGGTCAAGAAAAATACTCAGTATTTGTGCTTAAATAAGATGTGCTTAAATTTATTGAAGTTACAAGTTCTTAAAATGACAGGTGGTTAAAAGTTTCACTTCTACACCTTGAAGAACCAAATATTTTAGGAAACCAGGATCAATGGATTCTTCAGTCCCAATGAAATCTGAAGAAAATATCAGGCAACATGAATGGGTTTTCAGCTATGGACAAATTTTAAGAATACTTTACAATTTTGCAATGACTTTCATCAGAGTTCAAAATGCATTATAAAAGTTACGAAGCGCATTAGTTCTGTGTTAAAAGGGAGGATGTTACACAAAAACAGATGATGTGATTTTCAAAGGTTGACAAAAAAAAAGCCTGGCACAAACAGGAACACCTTGCTGGCTTCCTGTCCCCCACTTCTAACACTGGGTTATACTTTCTCTCATATACTTTATGGAGAGAATTATACACTCCCTTTTGAATCTAGGCAAAGATATGCATTAATCTTAATGCTGGAAGCTCTGATCTAGGATTTATTTTCTATTTTTTAAAAAGTCATCAGGCCTGGGACAAAGATTTTGAAAATTATAAACATGTAGATTCAAAATATTTTGATTATTCAGGAGTGATTTTTTTGGTGTGTTTATGTTTCTGTGCTTTTGAAGTGGAGGGCTTTCAGAAAGCCCACACCTTTGGTAGGAAGTTTGCTAGCTTTTCCAGATCCTTCCTAAACATCCCTGTCCCCATGGAATTATGAAACTCTCCTATGATATGTT
>WEIT01010210.1:47224-62063 GCA_013389985.1 Dryoscopus gambensis | reverse complement strand
AACTCCGTCCTGTGCACTGGGATCATTATAGAGTGCTATTTTCAGTGTGTAGAAGACTATTTATGTATATTTTATTCTGCTGACATGCAGAGGAAATAGCTGCTTGGTAAATGTCATGTTATAGTAAGTGTATGGCCTATTTTTAGCTAGGCAATTATGTGAAAGGTGCCATTCTTTACAGGCCACTGTGGGAGTGCATGGTCTTGCATACAAAGGCTGGATGGAAGACTTTAAAAAGCCAATGCCTTGCTCCTGCTGTGAGCTGAGGGCATGCAGAATCCTACCTATGCTTCAGAGTGAGGAAAGAGGAGTGCCTTGCTACCTCTGAGACCGAAAGGTATACCTATAGCAAAAAATTCCCAACATATTTTGTGAGGAAATCCAGGTTATATAAAAAGATAACACTGCTTCTTGGAAACAATTTCTCATAGAAAAATGTTGAAATGCATGAAATTGTTTTCAGCTTCACAGTTATCTTGTTTGTTTTTCTAATCCTCACAAAGATTAATAAAGGAATGATGAGACAACAGCAAACTGTAAGCACAGGAAGCGACTGTTGCCTAAAGCATCTGGATATGATTATGTAAACACGATATAATAAGAAAGCTGAGAGACTTAACTTTCGAAATCTCCTTTATTCCCTTCTAAAAAACCCGCCCTTTCAGAATATTTACGTTATTCCCCAAGTAGCCTTTGAGTTGTTAAAACACTGCAATTTTCACTGCAAGTTCCCTGCTACTATTGATCAATCTACCCTAGGTTTCATCTTTTATCCAAAGTTTTCCTGGCATGCATTCTGGTATACGACCCTTTAATTTGAGAGAGGTGTGTCATTAAATTTGAAGGGGACATTTTGTGTCTAACTCCTATATTTCCTCCTATTTTCCTTCTACCCACTGGTAAATGCAATAAATATTTTGAACTTTTAGTACATGGTAGAGTTTCTTTGTCACTAAAACAGTGACCTCTTCTTTAAGGGCATGAATTTGAACACTCTTCACAGTGAGCCATGCTAATCACATCTGCAGATAACTTTGTGAGTCACTAAAATTCCCAAGAGATAAACCTTTTAAGAATACTGTTTTATCATATATAAATGTTAGCAATTTTAATATTAATTCTAGTAGTTTTTTAGCTTTTTTCCTCCCTTAGTAATTCTATTTTGTACAGGGTGCTAGATATGCAGGTTAATTTTAATTTTTAAAAAAATTTAATTTTTTTAGTCCTTTTGTTCAAAGTAAAGACTTCAGTTTTATTAACAAATTACCTTAAATCTGTACATTGCATAGAATTTATACTAAACTCATTTTGACCTCTTTTTTGTTATGTCCTCAGAGATAATCATGCAAGAGACATTGAGAAAAATACTCCAGTAACTTAAGCACTTTATTAAAGCAAGAGAAATATGCACTTTTATTGTCATTTTATACCTATCTGATAATGTAGAATGACAGGAGAGTCCAGAAGGGAGAAGTGGGAATGGTTCCTGCCTGGTGCTTCTACAACATCCCCTGTAATGTGCAGAAAATCCTGCTTTGCTTCAGTAGCTCTTGGCAGAACATGGTCACTGCAGAGGCCTCTCCAGTGAACTTAGGTCTCATATTTTAGTAGTACTGGGGTAGGCCAGGTAGATTTGCTTCATGGGGCCACCAAAAATATTTCTCCAGTGGTAAGAAAAAAAAGAATTCTCTCTTTTGCTTTTTTTGCTGTTTAAGCACAGGGCTTAAAGAGCCACAAATGACACATGAGGCCAAACACAGAGTCTGTTGTCTTTTTTTTTTTCTTGTCCAAAGCACCATTTAAACTGAAATTTTCCAAAAGGAAACACATAAAATGAGGCTGAGACAGATTCCTGGCAGGAGTATTTCCAATTCAGTTTGCTGGAGTCTGATAAGGTTATAAACAACGAAAAAAACAACATTCCCCCTGACTAACAGTTAGTCAACCTTAATATCAGACAATCAACTAACTTTGCTCATAATTGTAATAAGGAACTACTGACTGCCAGACTATTACATTTTTCTCCCATAATATTAAGTTATAATAGATAATTACAGGTATCAAGATGGGCAGCTGTTTCTTTGAATGAATATTGTCCTTTCATATTTTTTTTTAATTTAGGTAAGATATCAAAAATGTTAAAAATGAGTAGTCATTCATTATATAAAGCAGCAGCTGAGCAGTAGGTGGAGAAATGGTTGCTTGTTCCTACTCCTAAGCAAACACACATGCAGCTGCATTTTTGAAATTAATTTTATTTTGATGGCAAAAAAGGAGATCCCTAATGACACAGAGTTTCAACTGGTAAATCTTCTTTGCAGTTTTTCTCTTTAATCTCTGAAAGATGATGTAGTTCATTCCAATTGCCCACAGCATCAGCTTTATTCTCTTGAAAGAACTTGCTCTCTTTTTAGTTTTTCTTTAATGTTTTGAGCCCTTACCAGAAATGGTAATCTTCTTAAGGTGTTGGCAGAAGCCACAGAATGCACCAAAACTAAAGCTCATATCTAACAAAGTATCCCATTATCAGGACCACCCAAGTGACTCAGGTTTGTCACAGACACAGTATACTCCTTTACATGATTTTCTAAAATTAGAAAGGAAAGAAAATTTGAGAGGTTGATTAGTCAGGTTAGAAAAAGGTTATGAAGATCACTCTACCTAAATAACAACGGTCTTTTAGTTGTTTTGAAATACATTCAGGTCTATTTATTATCACAGCTAGCCAGTATATCAGGGTTATTTGATTTAATGCAGACATTCTGGTTCTGGGTCCCAAACTTTATGCTGAGGAACTTCCCTTGGTAATTTATACCCAACCTTTTGCCAGACTCCCTCTTTCTGCAAGCTGGCACTGGATCCTATGGAGATAGAAACTGCAGGGGAGCTGCAAGATGCTATTGCACCTCTTGGTTATAAACTTTCCCTCTGACCACGACTTTGCAAGCTGAAGCCTTGACTTACTGCAACACACTGTCCAGGCTGACCCTTGGAAACCTCTAGCTGTTACCGCACAATGGGATGGAGAGAGCAGAGCATCCTCCAGGAACTGGTCTGGGGACGGCTGGTCTATCCTGCAGTAAGAGCCCAAAAATCAGACGTGACTGTCAGCCTCACTGCTGATTCCTCTCTGTGAAAACCCAGAATGGGGATGGCTCTGGAAACTCTGAAGCATTTCAATTGTTCCAGCACAGGTTGGGAGTTGCCGTTGTAGCAGCTATTGGAAAAACAGTGGTTTGCATCACAAGAGTGGGATGAGACATAGTGATACTTGAGCTAAGTCACCGCTGCTTCCCAGCACAGTTCAAGGTGTTGACTGGTTCTGGAGTAGCTGGCATCCCACTTAGGGAAAGATCACTTCTTTCACCATCTCGTACAGTTGTGATTATAATCTGCCAGACGAATCTTTCCTTTCCTGGAGCTGAAATCTCTGTGACTGACAGAAGATCATATTTGGAGGCTCCACTCTTCTGAAATTGGCTTATTCTGGAAGTCTGCCAGTGTCACAGCCTGGCAAAGCAGAGGTATCAGAATTACACTGGGCTATTCAGTCAGTCTTGTGAACTGTTGCATCACCACTGCAGGATGTTACAAGCTTTTAAGTTTAAGGGACAGCTTTTTACTTTAGTCTTAGTATTGTTTTCAATAATTTCCACATACCTAAGACTGGGAAAAAATACTCACTTCTCAAGTCTATTGCACCTTTAAAATGTAAAGCCTCTCTGTTCAATAATCATTTGTCCATCTTAGCTGAGGAAGCCAGGAAAAAAATACAACATTAAATCCCAGGAAGTAACAGACTGGAGACCAACGTAGAAAGATTAGATGACAACAGTTATTGATTCATGCCTTGTGAGACAAATAAAACAACTTTACATTCATTTCCTCCCCACACCTCCACCCTTTTCTAAGGTTAACAGAAAGGATTCCTTCAGTATACAAGTTATTTTAAGATCTTGAACAACTTAGAGATCTAACATTTTTCCATGTGTATAAATAACCCCACCTGTTGCAGCATCATATATATGTGATCATTAAAATAGATACAAATAAAAAAATAATAGTATATATTTCAGTCTAAAAGTGATTCTAGGAACAAAGCAGACATGACACACAGGCTTTTCCTCTTTCAAAAAGACAAAGGGGATTCTCCAGTCTGAGGTGGATTCTCCAGAGTCAAAAATCTATCATATACCCATCAACACTTTAAAAGTTACTGGAAATTGAAAATAATAGAAATTTTCCTTGGCCAAGCTGTTGAAGTTCACAGACAATGTTGTGTCACTGCACATAGTAAGAGTTCAAATTTGTTTCAGCTTCACAAATTCATGTGTCTCCTTTTTACTGTTGCATCTGAAACAATCACAGTTCTCCAGGAGTTAACGAACTGCTTCTCCCTCATTTCTCAATAGAGATTTGAGACACAAACTGAGAAAGCTCCAAGTTATTTTGTGATAAAGTCAGCACAAAACACGAGAAGACACAGCATCTGTGTC
The DNA here is from genome assembly GCA_013389985.1 of Dryoscopus gambensis. Classification (NCBI taxonomy): domain Eukaryota; kingdom Metazoa; phylum Chordata; class Aves; order Passeriformes; family Malaconotidae; genus Dryoscopus; species Dryoscopus gambensis. Next base: position 57,567 of record WEIT01010210.1, on the reverse strand, counting down.
AAACTTTTCAGGCTGTTTCTAACTACAGAGGAACAGCCATATTGCAGATAAGAAAGAGATCTGAGACTAAGTTTCATGCAAATTGTTCCCAGTGAACTAAAAATCCATAGTGCAAAGGTGGTTATTTTTAAAGTTATATTTCGGCTTCTTTGTTTGGCGGTCATATGACATTTTCAGCACCTAGAAATCCTTCACTTATGACAGTGTCTGAATGAAATGTTGTTACTGACGTAACAATTATCTCCTCACCCCATAGCTTTCAAGTTATGACTTAATGTTGAGAAAACTGTGGGGTAAGTGAGTGAATAACTTCAGTACCTTCAAAGGATGTGGTTAGAATAGTCTGCAGGGGTGGGAAGAGAGTTTTCCTTTGCACTTGGTAGAGCAGCAACAACAAAGTGTCTTTCAATTGCTTCTGTATTGCAGCTCAGGTCTTTTAGCCCCTCTCTGCTGCACCCACACACGATCTGGTGCAGTCACTTAAAAAGCATATAGCAACCTCTCAGCTCAAGGAGTCCTTTCAAAGCAAGCTTCAGTCACCCAGGGGGCCAGCAATCTGTAGAGGCTGCTTCTTCTATCTCTGAGATGGAGTATCACATTGGCTCTGCTGCATTGGGACCACCCTATGCCCATGGTGAAATAAGATTTGCTTTTCATTAATTCTGTTACTATAAAAAATTCCTGTAGGATATTCTGTAGTTAGAGCACTGAATCATTTCTGAAACTTCCTATTCAAATATTTGTTTTATATGGCAATGGTATTAGTAATGTGCAAGTTTTATGCACTGCTATTTCCTCCCACACCCATTGAAAACTAACAAGAGACAGCCTGTCAAAATAAGCATGTGAATTATAGATCAGCTATAACATGCTTCAAATAGCCAGTGTTCCAGCCTAGGTGATACTATATAACTCTGCTTTCCCTCTGCTTGCAAAACTGCACAGTCTACAATTCACCAAAGAAAGCCTACAAACTGAAGTCTGGAATTATCCCATCTCATTGGAGATACTTAAATCAAGTGCTTAACAACAGAGAATTTTCACCTATTGTTGAAGGAAAGAGATAGAAAACTTCCTTTTAGCCCACCTAGTATTTAACTTATCCTTAAGGAGGGCAATTGCTGGCTACTGACAGAGCCCAAGGTGACTCTGATTTCCGCTTAGGTGCTTCAGTTACATACTTCATTTTCAAGAAGGAGGCAAGGCTACCTCTGAACCTCCAAAAAGCTTGCAGGAAGGCTGAGCTCACGCTTTCTAGTCTGGCCTTTTTTTTACAGACTGCATCCCCTTGGAGGTGGGCTCTGGCATTACTCTGTGGTGCCAGCTGCTCCCAATACTGAACGCCTAATATGTACGTATATTGTCCTGTAGGCAATATTCAAAATGATCAGGAAATGGGAGTAAACAATGTGCCTGCACTTGGTTGCTCATCTGGGGTAATAAGAAGGAAAACTGACTCTGAGGAGCTGCATAGGGGACTTATGCTACAGAATGACTGGGTAATAAAATGGCAGAGGAAATCCAACACTGATAAATGCAAAGCAGTTAACAAGAGGGAAAATAACCTGAACTGCATGACCCAACAATGGGCTCTGATCATGGAGGGGATACAGAAACATTGGAATCATTAATACAGCCATAGGCACAGACTGTCACATTCAGCATAGCAATTAGTAGTGATCAGAAATGCAAGTCAGTATCAACAACTATTAGAAAGAAATACAGAACAAACAGCGTGCCACTATAAATCAATACAGTTGCTGTGTCCTGAATATTGAGTAGGATTCCGGTTTCCCATTCCAAAGAGAATCACAGAAGCAGAAAAGGAACAGTGATATGAGATCTTTTATAAAAGGAATTATTAAAGAGACTGAGGTTTTTCAGCTGGGAAAAGTGATGGGATATAATACAGAACCTATAAAATCATGAACGACAGGCAGAAAGTAAGTACAGAATTACTGTTTGCTGTTTCTTCTAACACAGTAACAAGGGGGTATCAAACAAAATTAGGAGGTTTGAATGACACAAGTTCAAACAAAGAGTTACTTCTTCATATATACAATTAAGTTATAGAATGCCTGGCCACAGCATGCTGCAGTTTCTAAGAGGACATGAGGGCTCAAAAGCAAATCAGAAGGATTTGCTGTAGAGAAATCCACTGATGGCTATCAAATTGAAAGGCACTGCTGCTGGTTCAGCAAGCAAGTGGGCTGCCAACCATTGGGAGAGGAGCCAGAGAGACCACTCAGGCTGTGCCATTATGTGCTTGCACTGTTCTTGTCCTCTGCCACGGACATTTGCTGTTGCCCTGTGTGTGAGAGGACACTGTGTGACATGGACCACTGGTCTGACTTAGTAAGGTCGTTTTATGGTTTTAGTGTACCTTACAAAACTCCTATGCTAGAAGAGAAGAAAAGCTCATTTTAAGATCATAAATCTTTTTGTCTGGTCAATGTCATCACTTAAGTAAATGGAGGGTAAAAAAATGCCCATGGAAATCCAATCAGGAAGCACTTTGCAAACAAAGAGGAACAGGCTGGTGCCTGCAGAGCTGCTACTCTTCATGCTCCAGGGGACCTGAAAGAGACCTCTGCTCAGAGCACAGATGCAGAAGGACAATGAAATGACCTTTTCTTTTTTTATTCTTCTCCAGATAGGGGCAGATCTGATGCTTATCATTTGAAGACTGTGACACACCTGGGCAGCAGCAGCACAGAACTGCCAGAATGATGACAGTAACTCTTTCTGGCTGATGTTCTGATGATACCCAGGCCAGCACTCAAGGAAAACTCTCTGATTTTAGTCCTCTCACAGACTTCAGTCTTCAGCGCCAGCAGCACGGTTACACTGATAATGTACCATGAAGCAAGGCTTTGTTCCAAGCAACACAGAATTGGTTCCTCTAACCAGCCCTACCTCTGGGTGTAGGGTGACCTTCACGATTAGCCTTTTAAAAGCCTTTCACTATATATGGCACTTTCAGTCTTGGCAAGATAAATCAGAAGGGGGAGCAAAGTGATGTCTCATGATGCAAGTACTAAGGCATTCTTGGATTTTCAAGGAAAATACACAGAACAACTTCCTGACTCAAAGAGAGCTGTATCTGGCATGGGAAACTTCTACACTAGACCTCATCCTGACAGGGAAGTATTAATCACAAAATTTAGAGTTTGATTAGGTGGAAGTCATAATGACTTTGTTGCAATGACTTTGTTTTCTGTGCTTTTAAAATGCAGTTTACATTTTACATGCAAGCAGGATAAAGTCGTAACCAGTAAAATTTATATCATTGCCCTGAAAGATCCTGCTCTACGAAGCTAAAAAAAATTAAGAGATGTATCAGCCAGCCTGGAGGAAAAATATTAAACCAACAAAAATGTGAATAATAATTTACAGCAAATCAGAAAAATTTCATTAGATCTTCAAAAAGCCACAACTGAGAAAGATGCACACTGGCTAAAACCAACATTCATCTGAGGAAAGACTGGAAGAAAGTTAATATTTTGCCAATACTTCTGTAGACAAAGTAGGGCAACCAGGTAATTATAGGCCTGTCAGTTTGACGTCTAGTCCAGGCAGAGTGATGGAGTTGCTGATAGGAAAGTCAATTAATAAAGTATTAAAACAGTGCAATTTAATTAATGGCAATCAACACAGATTAATGGAAGAAAGATTTTATCAAATTAATGTGCTATTTTTATAAGACTACAAATTTGGTGGATAAAAGGAATTGTGGTAATATTTTATACTTTGACTTTGGATGCATTTGCTATACAGTACTGTGAGAGATTCTGATGGAAATTAGAACTAAAATGATGAACTGTCCTGACAACCAACTTGTTTTAAAGCTGGTTAGCATGGGATCCAACAGTCTAACCTGAAGGAGGGCTTAGAGAGTGGATTCTGCAGGGACTGGTTAAATAACAATGATTCCAGCAATACAGAAGGAAGAAGTGCCTTTGCTAATATTACTTTTCAAGGAACCAAAATTTGGAAGTGGGCAGCAGGCACTCCATGCCTTTTTGCCATTGCTTGAGAAGCAGGTGCAAAAGCAATACCAGGTGTTTCCCCGTCATCCAACATAAAGGATATATTTAAGAACAAGTATCTCAGGCCTTACTTCACGTAAGAGTTCTTCTTTGGGAAGCTGAGACTGAAGAATGAACTGTGGGTCCTGAGAGACCCACATATGAGCCCCAGAGCCCTCTGAAATCATGTTGCCAAGAAGGCCAGTGCAATCCTTTTCTATGTGCAGAGATGCTATCCATCACAGAGCAGTAAAGGGCATCTGTTACTTCTGCATTTGACATTGATAAAGGTATTGGAGTAATGTCAGTCCTGATATCAGCAGCTCAGGAGGGATGTTGGCAAAGTGAAGGTAGTTCAGAGAAGAACCACAAGAATATGATTAAAAAAATTGGCAGTAAAATGGAATGACTCCACAGGGCAAGTCTATTTAGATTTAGTATATCAAAGCAAAAGCTAAGGAGTAACTTGATTATGATTTGCAAGTGCTTTCATGTGGAATGGACATTGCCTAATAGGGGAGGTTTTGCTCTGTTATAAAAATATACAAGGAACTCCAATGGAAAGTTGAAGGCACATCATTTCACTTATATTAAGGATAGGCAACTACTGCAAACATCTACCATTCCCTGTGATAAAGTTGGATGTCTTTTCTATGTAGTTCTTCTCAAGTCCTGCTCTTGTTCAACTGGAATCAATTCCAGGTAAGCTAATAACCCATGCTGAAGAGTCAGAAATGGTCTTAAGGTGGTTTATCCTTTTACATCTGTGAATGCAGCTGTAACATACATTTTTAAGTAAATAAACAAAAAAAAAATGTTTTTGACTGAAGAATGGGATCCAAATTTAGCTAATAGGAGTTTCTTTTGCACATCAAGAGGGGCTTTATGAGTGATGGCGGTGGTGTTTCTTTCTAGCTCTGCTTTGGGAGCCTGCTTATTTTTCACTGCTACCCAAAAAACTGGCAACACAATGGATTGCAATGAGGTTTTGGAGAACAGCTCTTAGAAGCACATCCAGTTGTAATCTTTCCATGTCACATTCACCTCCACCAGCATCACGCTGATGGGTGCAACTGAGGAAGCAAAACCTGCTTAAGAGAAATTTGGTTCAGGTCAACTCATCTGGAAAACAACTTCCCAAGGAAACTTATTCCTCAAGTGAAAAATGAGTGTTATACATCCCTAAAAGAAAAGAGACCTTAAATGGCAACTGGTTGGAGTATGTTCAATCTTAAAAGGTTAGGAATAACCAGTCACAGCATTTTATATCTTCTTTTGCATGTAAGGGTTTCCCTGGAATATGCAAACATAGCACTTACACCCATGGCTGTGCTCCACTCACCTGGCCCATTACAAAAGAAATAAAAAAAAATATTCTCCCCTCTGCCCTTTTCCTTTTCTTAGCAATACCAGTATAACTTAAAATGTGGAAAATATAAAATGAATGGCTTTTATGTCTGACCAGTGAGAGAGTGCTTTTCAACAGGTTATTTCATAAAGCTAAAAGAGAGGAATGTTCAGAAGAGAATTCCACCATGTAAGATTGATTTCAATTAGCAAGGGTATGGATAACATTGGTATGGATATACATAACACAACCACTTTTTAATTTCTGGGAATGGTGCCATCTGTGAATTATAAGAGTTAGTGGTAACAGAGAAATGTAAAGTCTAACTGTAGGAGCCAACAGCCCACAGCCTTGACAGTCAGATTTGAAGGGCAGTGTTGTGATTTAGAAGGTCAATTTGCTTTTACTAATGCTGAAACCCATCAGCAATGCATTCAACATACAGACAGAGCTTTGTAAACTACCAGGAATGATTAGGTTGGGAACATACCGTGGTCATTACCAGGGGATGTAACACTATTGCTCGGAAATGTCTAATACTTAACTGGGCTCCAGAACCAGAGGGAAAGATCACTGACTCTTGAGCTGAGGACTGCTTTGCTTCCTAGGCAGAACATTGTTCCATACACAGAAATTTGTTCTGAAGACAACTAAGACACTTTTTGTTTTTAATAAACATATAATGGCAAACCTCAAAGCACTTTGGTTAATAGCTTTTTTTTCTTTGCAATTGTTGTACAATATAACAAGAAGGCAGTTTGTAGAAATGTTGGACCTGCTTCTCTCTACCTCATTTAACTGGCTTCTGTACATAAATTATATTTTAGAGTGGTTTTTTATTTTTTATTGCACTGGAGCCAGTTGTAAATCTTGCACTGAGTTATTCAATAACACCTTTTCTTTTCGTTGTCTGAGTGAAGAATGAAGCCTTAGGCTTGATTCTGATTGCAGATATGGCACATAGGTATTTATCCTTACATACTTTATTGTATCCTTATTTCACACACACGTAAGCCCCACATGTGCAGTTCATCCAAATGGGTACATTTCTTGTCAAGTGATCTCTTGACAGAAGCTCATTTTTTAAAAAAATGGCCACACATACCAAAAGTCAAAAACATGAGATTTTTTAAAGAAGAGATGCTTGTCTCCATGTCTTTTAATTGCTTTTTTTGATGTATGGAGAAAAGACTTGTCCCTTTACTGTCCTGTGATTTATCAATTTCCTTATCCTTCCTTACCAACATATTAGAATTATAGTGTAAATGATAAGCAAAAACAATTACAAAAAATAGAAAACCATATTCAAGTTGGCATGGGAATCCAGCCTTGACAACTGGTGGAGAGGTACTTGCAAGCATATTTTGAGCTAGCTACTTGGATTAGTTTTACTGAAATAAGACTGTCTTCTCAATATGACAGTTCTCAGCACTTAATAGTTGTTTAATGTTCCCAGTAGGCTCAGCTCTGCACTTTGTAAATCAGCAAAAAAATAAAATGAGGGTCTTTCTTTTACCACTTCAAAAATTATTATCCTTTTTGTTCTAGCTTGTGTTTGTACACTGATAATATATTTTCTGTAAAGGGACAAGGAGCAGACTGACCTGGAAAAGGAAGTCTTTTAAATGTAGAACAGTCTTTGATCACTCACAAGACTTGTGCTCTGATCTAAGCTCATTGACATCAATGGAAGAAAGACTGTTATTGGCTTGGAGGGGAGGGTTGGCTCCTGTCCACACAGAGTCCATATTTGCAAAAGCAGATGTTAAAAGATAAAACAGATTGAAAATCAGAGTTACAGGAAAAGATACTTTTCTTTGCACAAGGTCAGATTTATGATACATTTTTTACTTAATGATTTTTTCTTAGTCCCTGAAACAGGAAACTCCTATTTCTACACCTATTTTTGCTTTTTACCTGCAGATAAACCTTGGATATAGAATAGGGGAGAGTTTGGTGGATGATTTCCATAACATGAAAATGTAAGGCCTTCTCCATAGACTCTTCTGGGATACTTAAAATAGGAAAAAGGCTCCAGGGAAANCCTCTCCCTGCCTTCCCCTCCTGCAGCTGCATTTCCTGCAGAAAGAGCAATTCCAGAGAAGGAACTCAACACTATAGCACTGGACAATATCATCAAAGAAGTAGATAATTGTAGAATCTGTTTAAAAGATAAAGAAACTTCTAATTGGATTGTCTCTCTTGGTGATAGTTTCCAGACAAGGTAGATCAGCAAAATGAAGTCCAAACAGCAAAAGTCGGTCAGTAAGTCAGTCAGTCCTAAAAGGAATCCTTCCGAAGTAACTTAATTCTGATGTGTCTCCAGAAAGACCATGGGGAGATACGATAGTTTTGTCATATGCCTGGCTACTTCTTTGGTAGGTACCATTGACTCAGTAACTGTTTTATAATACATACTCAGAAAATTTCTCTCATTCAATTGAATGAGAAAATATAATGGAACAATATTTGCCACTACCTGTTGCAGTGACCCAGCCCACTGGGGGCTGTGGCAGGGGGTCTTCCCCCAGGCTTGAGAGGCAGGCTTCTCCTAAGGACATTATGTACCCCAGTTCTGTTCCTTTGATTGATCCATTGTTTCTCCCTGCCCCCTTTTTATTCCTTACATGTATGTTTTCCCTTCCCTGCTTCCCTGTTGGCCCTTCTACCTCCCTCGCGGTATTCCCATTGGTCCCTTGCCCTAGCCCTGTCTCTGTACCGCCCCTGCACCCCAGCACCCTCGATCCCGATGTTTGGCCCGCCCTGCGAACCTCCTATATAAGGCCCAGGTTCTTCCTCCATCTTGTTCTTGGCTCCTAACCTCCCCGGCCATGACATTCAAATAAATCATCTCGTGTGCAAGAACATGCCAAGAACCCTTCCCGACTCTTTCATCGTCCGCCTGCGTGTGCATGTGTGCCTGCTGCTTCTCTGACCGAAGGTGATGCTACCTGCTTCACCCCTATGGGAGTCTGACCCCTGCAGAGCTGCTTCCTCCGGGAAGCCACTCAGAAATGGAGGCTCAATGAGCAGGGCAGAACGGGGGCTATTGGTGCATCCGAGCTCGTCAGCTGGAAGGGCAGCGGCCCCGCAGAAACGACTCCAGACCCCATGGAGACGTCTTTGGGAAGGTCACAGCACCCTCATCCACCATGCCGCAACAACTACCAACACAGTTTATTTCAAACAGGAGTTTCTAACTATTGTGAACATGACATTTAAGCTTGGACCAGTCAGTGGCATCCTTTTAGCCCTGAATTCTGGCTGATGTGTTTTAAGTCACATCTCTCTCATTTGGTTAAGCACCACAGCTATGGGAGGCGAGCCACAGTTAGGCAAAACTTGATTGCTGACTTGGTTTTCAGACTTTGATCTGACTTTCATAATCTCATTAATTTTCACATCTCACATGTTATAATTTGATCTTCCTCTACAACTTCAGCCGACTGCCACAGACTAAAATAAGGGGCACGGAATTATGTACACCTAACGTCTCCACAAAGTATACAAAGGGGTTTGCTCAGTCAGAGCTTATTACTTTAACACTGGACTGAAATGGCAGTATCTTCATCGACATATCTGAGAGCAAAAGCAAAGTTTACAAAGTATTAGGTTTGGGGAGGGATTTCATAGCAAAGGGAGTGAAATAATTAAAATATTCTGAAAGAGTAAAACTCATCCGATGGATAGGTAACTGTGTCATTCCACACTACATGTATCCTTCTACTAAGCCTTATAGCGTAGATTTAATTCAGAACCCAAAATTTATAATCTCTTCATTCCAAATTTGAATACTGAATCCCTTCTTCAGATTTAGATCCCGATTCTCATAAAAATCAGGAGTTTCCAACCAGGATGAATTAGACTTTTCATCCCTTTCTCCTTTCGCTCCCTTCTCCTGTTGGGCTTGGAGGCTCTGGGTAGCCTTTCCAGAGCTGCTAGGGACTGTGGCTCCAGCTGACGCTGGGCAACTAAGAAAGTTAAACAGAAAACATTTATTTACAGAACAAAAGTTGATGCAAGAGCCTAGGTCTTTGTCATAGTCAGGAGTATGCAGGGGGAGAGGAAGGGAGAAATTGTGTAAAAAGCCATCTACTAAGAAAAGAATGTTTGATTTGGATCACAGGATGTGATACTGGAGAATGTATTGCATAACTTTATGGCTTGTCCTTATTTGCAATGATTCAGTATCCGGCACTGCTCATCTCATTTCTAAAAATGGTATTGAAAAGTTACAAAGTATTCAGAGGTGATGGGAATAAGTGAGGAAAGGCAGGAAAAGCACCTTTTCATTTTACAGCAAATAGCAAACACTGGGTCTGCAGGTCGTCCTACGGGTTGCTGCAGATCACGGGGTCTGTGTCCTTCCTCACTACCCAAGTGACATTCACCAGGTCAAATCTCCTCTGTTGCCAGAAGCTCGTCTTCTCCATGCCAAATTTAAGATAATGACAATCCTCTTCTCATGGTATTTATCTTATAACTGTAAAACAGGGCACGTACAGTTCCTACTGTGGAGGACAAGACATAAGACAGGTGCAATGCTGTGGAGAGAGCCGTTTCCGAAGCCTCCCCTGTCAAGACTAGACCTTGACTGAAGCATCCCTAGTCTCTCTGGAGCCTGTTCAGAGGTTATTTCTCTTTGTCTCAAAGCAGGCACCTCTGGGACTGACTCCTCCATTGGTTCTTTCATTGTTGTCATACTCACTTCTTTCTACCCCCTGAAAACAGGCATCACCCAAACTCGTAGGTGTTCACCCCAAAACAACCCTTCTCCCATTTCTGATCCTCCCCTGTGCTGATGTGGGAAAAGAACACGCAAAGACACGGACAGTCCCTTGGCATTGCCCTGCAAAGGCTGCAGCTCTGGGACAGAGCTGTGCTCTTCCTGCAGGCCTGATCTCTTCTTACTATCGCCTTTTTTTTCCCCCTTTTTTGGGGAGGGGGCGGGAGGGGGAAGTGGGGGG